>OZ038488.1:123063223-123355723 GCA_964036315.1 Acanthosepion esculentum | reverse complement strand
TATATATATATATATATATATATATATATATATATATATATACATACATATATATATATACATACATATATATATATATATACATACATACATACATATATATATATATACATACATATATATATATATATACATACATACATATATATATACATACATACATACATATATATATATATATATACATACATATATATATACATATATATACATACATATATATATATACATACATACATACATACATACATATATATATATATATATATATATATATATATATATATATGTCTGTTTTTCTGATATTATTTCAAACTCGGTAATCCCTTAGAATTAAACACACACACGTGTATATATATATATATATATATATATATATATATATATATATATATATATATGATGAGTGCAGACGATCCTTAACCCTCAAATAGATTATTTAAGGATCGTATGTACTCATTATCATATTGCTCTGTTACTTACATTGAGCACTCTTTGAATTAATGTCTACTTTGGAATTATCCCTATAAATTATCAGCTGATATATATATCCACTATCGGCATCCGTTCCTCTCGAGAGACGACGGAGTAGCGCTACGAGCCTGGGGGGAATATATGGAGAACTAGGGCTGCCCAGACGTCTAGTTCTCCCTCTCGGCCTTGCTAGCAGAGTCCAAAGGAGAGGATAAACCAATACAGTTAGGTACAAACGCGCCTGCAGGATTTGCCGGAAGGTCGCACAACGTGCCGTCCATCTGCCTTCAGGGGTCCACTCCGGGTTTGAATTCAGAGTTGTCCTTCTCCTAGACCAGTTGCCATCCAAGGCTATAGAACTCAGTCTGTCCTGCTTTTTACCCATAGCTGTAGGAAGAAAAAGAGGATTCACACCTGTCCCAATGTTATTAGCACGTAAGTGAATGTAATGGATTCGACTGGAATTCGAATTCTGGCTCTCCGATTCCTCAATTCAAGCCGCTATCCATTATATATATATAAATATATATATATATATATATATATATATATATATATATATATATATATATATATATATATATATATATATATGAGTGATCTACAGAAGCGACTCCAGTTACATTTATCTGCTAATTTTTCTTAATATTATTTCACTCCGATTTTCTTTTTGGAACACTGCCTACAGTTTGTTTTTTTCATTTTTCGCCATAACTGGAAGTTCTTCCCAAATTTTGGTATTCCTGAATAAGTCAATGAAATAAAAAAAATAACCTCCTTTTAAAATCGTGCAAAGCCCATTGTTCGGTAGAATACAGAAAACATGTTATTACAGCCCTGCAAGGGTCTCATTAATGATGGATAATTCTAAAACATCAACGGGGTCAGAATTTTCATGGATTTACTGTTGCAAAAATGAAACTTATTGTTTACAAAAAGCTGTTGGCATGGTGATTTGGGGTTTATTTCTAGTAACACATGTAACCATTAATTTATAGAGATTGGGAGATAACATTCTCTGCTATATTTTTTTTTTTAAATCCCTAAAATATTTACAGCCACAAAACTCTTAAACATTTCCAAAATAACATGAAACAGGTAAAATCGATTTTATATATAGAGTAAAAACAGACATAAAACATACGATACTTGTAAATGTAAAAAACATCCATGAAACTTCAAATACAAGTTATCTATTTTATATTGTTTGAAGAACTATATATATATATATATATATATATATATATATATATATATATATATATATATATAATGGGAAATTTCAAAATGATGAAATATCTGTTCTTTTATTTCGGTTTATTTATAACAAGTGTCGGACCCTATATTTTTGCTTCCTGAAGCATGAACAGATAGGGATACTTATTCGCAACAAACAAACAATAAATTCGAGGATCCAAGGTCTAAAATATAGTCTATGAATAGATTCCCTTGAGCTCAATAATCAGGGGTGTATTCGGGTGCTACAATCCCCCATGAGAATATTTTTAATATTTTTTAACTAATTATCCAGAAATTTTGAGGCCATATGGCATGGGTATTAGGGCATATGCCAAGGCCAATATTAGCTACTTCAACCCATTGGCTTATGATTTTATCACTCAGACCCTGGGTAGACGAAGTAGACTGTCCTCTTTCCACTGCTCATGTCCTGCTTTTATTTATATTTAGTACTGTCCACTTGTTTAAGTACAAGTACACACTACCCGACCCAAGGATTGAACTCGCAAACAACATGTCACCAAATTCACAACACAACGTTTCAGAAACCCACTAGGTCATTGTCTCGTAGGAACAATGTCCAACGAGTTAACACATGAGCAGTGGGACGAAAACAGTCTGTCCCTGAACATTAAATAACGTGGGGTCGGTTCGGAATTCGCTGTAGACTCCCCAGATCGATATCTACCTGAGGAAAACCCGACGGCAGAAGGGTCGAATCTTTGTGATTAAAACAAAAAAGATATCAACATCAGACCGAATATGAATAGTTTGTATATTTCTCTCTCTCTCTCTCTCTCTCTCTCTCTCGATATATATATATATATATATATATATATATATATATATATATATATATAAGACCCGTTGATGTCTTTTGTATTTTAAATCAGCCCATATATCTCTGCGATAACTTTTTGGAAGGTATCGCTCATATGAAATGATATAATATCCAACAAACCACCAACATCTATCTATCTATCTATCTATCTATCTATCTATCTATCTATCTATCTATCTATCTATCTATCTATCTCAAATGGTATATCTTCTGTCTGTCTGTGTCCCTATCTGAATATGTATAGAAAACAAGTGATATCGTAATTTTCTTTCGAGACTTGGCCTGTTTTCCTTGCGTTGAAAACACATCTCTCGAATTCTTTGTTTCGATTAAAAGCAATCAATTATCAACGAGTGGCGAAATGTAATTAATCCCTAAATGCATGAGAAGATCGATAATATGTTTGAGATGATCAACTTGAATGTTTCACTCTTGCACGTAATATAAGCTCTACTCCAGTCACTCATTCTGTGTTCAGCCTTTATAATGAAGAGGTTCAATGATTTTCCACAGGTTCACATAATCCCAAAATAAAATCTGTTCTAATAAGATAATCTACTCTATTTCGTCTCTGCTGAAGCTAAATTCCCGTTTCGTAAAAGAAAAATGATCGATAGACTTCTCGTTTATTTTTTTCCGACGTTACGTTTTCAATTTGTAATATTACCGGACTTTGTTTACATTTCAATAATGATTATCTGTAATGTTATATTTGCTTCTTGCGTTACGTCTTCCCGCGTAAATATGTTAGGATTTCATTGTCTCTTGCATTGCATTAATGTGCAATATACTGGAAATATTGCCACAATATCCAAGCTATTATTATCGAATTGATATTTTATTCTAGAATTCGGCCAATATAAGGCTCGAGAGCCACGCGACTTAGTTGGTGACTGAACGACGTGTGTTCTGAATGAAAGTGGAGGTGGTAGGAATTAGATATTATGAAGATAAGGAGGATATATAAAGATTGATCAGTGAAGACGTTAAGACTGTAAAATTTAGGGAAACACCCCGGTAGATGTATGTTTCAAAAAGTAGCAATTCTTGGGAAAAAGGTGTCTGGGTGTAAATTTCTTCTTCGATTTGGAAATTAAGACAATCCGATTCCGTAGATGTAACATTGTGTATTCTAACACTAAATGCCTGAACTGGTGGAACTAAAAAATGAAGCGCTTATCTGAACATTTCATGGAATTAGTGATAGATTAATTATAGGCTTGCAATAACACACCTGTGGGAAATATAACCCAGTTCTTTCATTTTTACTTTCTCTTTTTCTGTTTTTGAATGCATCAATAAGTCTGTAGCCTGATATATAGGTATGAGCTGTATAATATTGTGACTATGTGAAACATGGCGCTGGCCTCGTTCAACTTTTAGTCACATGAAAAATTGTGATTAGAAATTAGAAATAAAATGCCTAAACTCCCTGTGGGATATCTTAAATAATTAGTGGGAAAAGGGGAAAAGAAGCAAAGAATTACAATTACATCAAATATAAAATGAAGTTGATGAGTGAATCAGAGAAAGTTGAACCCCAAACGACTGTAAAGTCACTAACTTTCGAATTTCTCAGAGGTGGACTTCTTTTCCTGAAAAGGAAAAAATATTTGCTTGAATTTCCGAAATGAAATCTTATATAAGAGGGATACATTCTTAATACTACGATGCTAAGCCATAAGGTATTTCTCAGTAAAAGTTGGAGAAATGTTGTTTTGCTGGGGGCCATGTATTTTTTGAGACACTGGGCATATATTGACAATCCATATGAAGATATAGAAATTTTACAAACATCAATGTCAAATTAAGAAATCAGGCCAGATCGTTTAATTGGTGAAGCAATTGGCTTTGGGGAAAGATCTCAAAACGACGTGCTAAGAAAATCCCCGTCGTTCAATGACAAGAAAACACAGACATCAAGTGGACGAAGCACAAACGAACGAAATTGTTGCAGATAACTGCGAGGCTAGAATGGCAACTACTACTAAAATTATCAATAGCAGCCAAGAGGACAATTGAAGCGACTTGAAAACAAAGACAATTTACTCAATTCAACATTATGCTACCTAGCTGTACGGAAGGCGCATATTCGTGTAATATTCCCCGTGAATAAAGTATTGTTAGATTTTCTGAAGTGGTTGTTTGTGCTGAATTAAACAGATTTTAATTAAAAAAATTAAAATCATAGAAAAAAAGTTTGGAAGCAATTGTACATGGTTGCTTTCTCGATATTTTAGGATCACGCAAGAAACAAGTTACAACGCTCCCCAAAAGGAGTTAATACCCCCTCCATGGGGGACACAAAGAAACATTCGGCGATCACCGTCGAAAAACGAATTAATTTCAGAGTATGTGAGACAGACCAGAAAAGCCGTTTACAAATGCTTCCAAACTTTTTTTTCTATCATTTTAATTTTTTTAACTAAAATCGGTTTAATTTAGTTTGGGTAAACATATGCACCTTCATATTATACTATATTCTGTCGTTTCTTTAGATTATTCGACATAGATATTGGTACAATAAACACATGACTCCTTTTAGTGTGGCTTGCTCCTCTGCAAGGGGATGCACACACCGTATTATTGGTCTCAACCGAGAGAGCGGGTGGCAAATGTTGGTACAAATATGCTTATTTTGTGCATTTTGAAAAATTCGAGTACATTGAATCTCACATATATATTAATCAGTAAGTGTGGAATTTTTAAAGGTCACAGCAAAAAGAATTATTCAAAAATAACTCAGGAATTTAACAAATTTGAAATAAATTAACATACCCATTTCTAAATAACATATCCTAAAAATTACCAATAAAAGTATTTGAATGTTCATGTGAACTAATTTAAAAATTAAATCGATTATCGATCTTTACTTTCTGGCCTGCCAATTTAGTGTCGTCATCTATCAATACTTAACTGATACACACGCTTGTAAGTGTGCATCTTTGCCAGCAAATAAAACGGGTTGAGTTGTTGACGTGAAAGATGTTGTTATCTCTGGGTACTCATTACAAGGGTTATCGCCATCATTTCTTGGTGAGCTTTTTATATTTGAAGAATATCTACAAATCGATTATCGATTCTTGTAAATATTCAAGAACGTCTACAATAGCGACAGCAAAAAGATGTTATTAATTACAGAGTGTAGCCTAGTTTGGTACACGGCCACCATTATAGAGCACCAAATAGGGATCAAACACACTACTAATGATCTACATTTTCAGCTTATTGAACATTACACCAGGATGAGGCAGACTTTAATATTTATTCGATAAATCTTATCTTATGATCACAAGCATAGAATATATAAAACCTTTATTATACTTGGATGAGGTGCCAGTTATTACTTCCGGATTATATATTGTAAAAGATCTATAAGTATAAAGCACATAATGATGTACAAGTCGAACTTGTTGACCATTACATAACGGTATAGTAGACTCTCATTTATGATGCGTTTCGACTAAGCATATATGCGGCACCCAGTGTGTATTCTATTATATTTACAATCACACCCACTGCGGGGACGACTAGCCAATCTCTATTGGAGACGCTTGCTCAGTCATATTTGTGTTTTTATATTATAGAGTGTATTATATTGCAACTAGGCAACTATACCTTAGCTACAGTTTTTGGGAGATAACGTATAATCAGGTGGGGTCACCACTTTGAACAAGGCTAGCACTTTCAAATGAGTGGCCACAATGACTTGTGACTTCTTACTAACGAAACCACCGACGGTTATCGAAAAGTTCCATATAGTTAGTGTCACTTATAAGGCTTTGGTCAATCCATGATAGGGCAGGGTTCATTGATCAACAAGGTCGATGATTGTCGAATATTTTCTCATAAGGAAACGGCGAATAATACCAGATTATAGTTTTCCCCGACAAGACTTGGATCGACTCGTTGTATGGCTTTCAGGCAAAATTTCCAATGTGAAAAATTCAGGATAAATTGACCATGAGCAATTACATGGTCGGAAATTGAACGTTCTCCCCATTCAGTCACGCGCCACGTAATAAAATATAGTTTGAAGGTATTCTACATTGATATCTTAAATCGTATGTAAATATAAAAGTTGACATTGAAGTCAACACCCAGAGGTGATAGTCTGTTTTATGCTAAACGCAATCGTAAGGCCAGTTCAGTGAATAATTGTGAGTAGTCTGATGCATTGTGGGTAGTCTATTGTATTATTCTGAGTTATTTTGGTGGGAGTGGTTGTAAGTTTGTTTATTATTTGCTTAGTTTATTTACTTATTTATTTTTTGAATAAATTCTTTTAATTCTTTTTGTATATTTTATTGTCAATTATTCTTTTTTGTTTCCAGTTTTTAACTTTTGAGTAGCGTCCTAAAAATTTGTTTTCGTGTCTGCATTTTGAGATGAGTTCTTATCGTTTATTATTATTTTGTTTTGGTCTGTGAAAGTAATTATAGCTATCTTTTCCTCCAGGCAAAGTTTACAGTTATAGATTAATTGTTGTAGGCTGATGGTCTTTGCCATTACAATTTTGGTCTGATTTGATTTTTGTTTTGAATCTTCCAGATATATTTAGAAAGCATTGGGCTGTTCGAAAATTTATAAATGATGTTTTGCCACTTTCTTTGTTTGCAGGTTCCTCAGTTACTCATATGTATTTAAAGGTGACTTTGTATATTACATTGTTCTGCAAACAATTACCATTTAAGGGACATTCTGCAGTTACACGTGGATTTAATTTGTTCAGGTAGTTTTTTGATTGTTTTCCTGTTGTGCTATTTTATTATTTGTGTCATGTTCTTGGTGCAGCTGTAGCTGATTTTACTGTGTTTTTGTTGAACATATTCTGGAGAGTGATCGATGCAGGAAACTGTGTATGTGTTTAATCAATATTTTACAAGTTTTTAAGTTTTTGTTGTATTGAGCCATATTATGTTTTTCTTCCTGTTGGCTTTTTGCTCTGTTTGATGTGGATGTGAGTGTTGCCGGGAATCCATTATCTTTTAGGGCTGGTTCATAGACTTTCTTAGATTCGTTGAGTATGGTTTCACTGGAAGATTGTCGGAAAGTCTGCAGTTAATCAATGTTGGTATCTGTTTGATTATAGAAGGCGGGTGGTTGGAAGATGTGTGTATATAGAGTGGTTTATCATTGGGTTTTCTGTATGGTTTGTATGTGCCTTTTCTTAGCTTGAAGGTAACATCTAGAAAATCTACTTCGTTTAGGTTAGTTTTTCAATCTATGTCGAAACTCATATTTTTCAAAATCTTTAGGATTTTTTTCTAGTTTTGTCTGTTTTGTTTGTTACAGTTTCTTAAGATGGTAGGGTTTACGAGGCTGCATGTTGGGTTTGTTCTGAAATTATTTTTGTGGTCTTTTGGTGTGATAAATGCTTGTGACTTACCGATGCAATTTATTCGGTCCTCGTATCTAATCTTTGGCCGATTGTTTTAGCTTCTTTATTGATATCGTATTCTGTTGGTCTTTGTGCTTTTATGTATGTTTTGGTTATGTTGTTCTGGAGTAATCCGTTGTCTTTAGCAGGGGTTTTTAGTTCGTAAAAAATGTCTAGTTTTGTCTGCTACGATAAATACGTTAGTTAAATTGTTTATTTTATTTATATCTCTTAGTGTTTTGGGAAGGAATCTTGTTGTTTGTAGAATTTCATATTTCTTACTAAGCTGACAAGTCTTTCACGACGACGTGTAGTTCTTTATCTTGTGAGGGACACTTTTTCGTTTTACAGCCGCATTTTCCCTTGAAGCCGTATTAAGCCAAGAACCTAACACAAATACCACACTCAAGGGAAATACGGCTTTAAAACGAAAAAAAAATGCCTTCTAGTGCTTGTGTCTAGAAATTAGAAATCTTGGAATCTTATAGTTACAAATTATACCGCTACGAATAATGTGGATATAAACATCTTACATAGGTTGGTGAAACGTTTCCTCAAAGCATATCCTAATATTTATCAAATAATAGTGCCATGAAAACTCCTATTAATCAATATAACGCATAATGTCGTAACCAATATTAGCAATGATCAATTAGATTTTTCACATAAACGTTTTTAATGACAAAAGGTTTACACTAAAAAAAGTCCAAACTTTAATGTATTAAATTTTCTTAATAATTAACACACAAACCATATCTATATAACACCACAAGTGTTTCTCAAATGACTCCATTAAGACATCAAAAGATGATTTAAAATTATAAACTTGCCAACAGCAAACTCCATGATTGAAAAGTCAGAGTAAAGTTTCGTCAAATTTATCACCAAAACACAATTCCATTTTGGAAAATGACCAATTCAGGTTGAAAGAACTAAAACGTACGGACATTTCGACATAAAATAGCACCAAATATCCATTATCTTTAATCTCGGAATTTTTAAAGAAACAGTTACCATTATTATTCACACTAGTCCACTTATTTTTGGTTGTCCTGCACAAAATATCTTCGTCGTTTACCCTGCGTAAAGGAAGTTTTTAAATTTAAAGACACTCAATAACAAGTTAACTGAAATATCTAGACATTTAAACCATAAAATATATCATTTAGTTTACTCGAAAAAGAAAAAAAATGATGTGTGGCATTTTTTAGTTCAAAATTGTGGTTGAATTTATTAGCCTTTGTTAAATTGTTGTTTATAAGGATTCCTTTGTGATCATAGACACGTTTTTACAACATTTCTGCTTGTTTCCCCAATGTATTGTGAAGAACAATCTAGGCAATTTATTTCATATATGCCTGTCCCCGAACTATTACCGATAATAAAAAGAGAAATTTATTTACTCAGAAGGAAAATCCTCGAGAGCACCGCCATCGAATATTATCAAAATATCAATCTACGCCCAGTTTTTTTTATTTTGCTTTTACTTCACTTTCCTGAAAGAATTACTACTCTCCCAAGCGAACATACGCAACAAATGTGTTGAAAAGTCTAAGGAAAATGGTTGAGTCCTTCATCTCAACTTTTGGAGTTGTATAATACAAACGTCCATCTTATATTTCAATCCAAGAAAATGTTTTTTCTTTTTTTCTTTTTCTTTCTTTTCCTCTTCTTTTTTCTTTTTTTTTCCTCTTCTTTCTTTTCTTTTTCTTTCTTTTTTAAGTATACTACATGACGTATTTATAGTCGTAATGCCTAGACGTTTCCGCTAACCTGTTATTGAGCGTCTTTAAATTTAAAAAATTCCTTTCATAGAGGGTATATAAGGTAATCTAGGATCTAACTCTAAAATCTTTTCAAGCTAACTTGCTGAATAATTATGAGCGTTCTTAAATTTGGAAATTTTGAATAACTGTAAAATATTAACTGGTTTACCTTGAGAAAATCCGTGCAATGACGAAACGCGTAGGCTAAGATAAGTATAGTTTTCCTTTTGTCTTTTCAGTCAATTTCTTGCTTTTACAGGTATATCCGATCTGAGAATATCTACACACACACATTATTATATATATATGTATATATCAATTATGTGGTGCAGTTTAATTTATATTAGAATAAATCATTCATACAAAAAGTAGATTAGTAAAATGATAAACTGTATTATAATCTTCCTTAAATATACAAGTACTTTCAACAGGTTCTCCCGTCATCATCAGGCATGGAAACTTTTATTTTTGGTAAATTCAGGTAGCATCCGAAACGAAAAAATATAATGCAAATCGAAGTATGTTTTTTTAAAATGTGTTATTGATAACGGATACAAACTTTTGGAGCGTTTGTTATACAGTTTATAATTTTAGCGAATTCGATATTTTATCTCATTATTTAATTTATTTAATACTACTTTACTCTTTGTGTGAATGATTTGTTATATATATATATATATATATATATAAGGGGATTTGAATAATCATAATTAATTCATCGAACCTAGAAGAATCCTGGACAGCACTGGATAGCCTTTTTTGGGTGGGAGGGACTTATCAGCAGTACACATCCACTACCGAGAATTGAGCCCATTACGATATCTCAAGCGTCATACCCACTGGACCAACGTGTCTCGCTGACGTAGAGTTAACAAACTCGATATAGCACCAGCTCTTCACAAATTACGTCGTGTGACTCATCCGAGTCTACTTATAGCAAGGGACTGTGCCCCCATGAGACACATCTTCTAAGTCACTCCATCTGGAGCATTTTTTGCCTCTCCCTTGTCAATTTGTTCAAATATCTCTCCGAAATAAAACGGTATACATACCGATATATTTGTTATCAATTTTAAATCTTTTTGTCGTGGATACCCATAGCTGATTAGACTCTCCCTGTATTTTCGTGTAACGCTCTGAACTTTCTTATTTAAGAAAAATGCAGTAGAGGCAACAAAATACTGTTTCAAATAAATAGGGCGTTTATTCAAATATGAGTAACCCGTAAAAATAACGTTTAAAAGCGATACATATATGTCGGATTAATGAATACATAACCATCAGTTCTTTAGAAAATCTCACCAATAAGGATTCATCTATTACGAAGAATATTATTTACAGATAAATATCTGCGTTTTTAAAGGCCACAAAAGAGGATTTTAGAATAGCTTTACTTAAGCTTTGCTTTCTTATTAGTGTATTTATTTATGACGATTTAGAAGTTAACTATGGAAAGCGAATCAATGTGTTGGATTCATACTGTAGGTAGCAGCTTTAGATGAATCTACAACTTTAATGATGGTTCATGATAAATCCGGTGAATTATTCTAATACCTTGAAAAAGAAATTGAGTTTTACAGATTAATTTTTAAGCTCAACATAAAGATCCTTCGTATTCTGCCAAAAAAAAAAAAATACCCACCTTGCAAAAGAAAATCTTCAAAGACACAAAAAATAGTGGAATGTAACTCCAGATAGTAAGTCAATACAACCGTGTGGTCCATTACTAAAATGTGACCTTGAAAATTAAAACCAGTTACGAGGAAATGAAAACTGTTGTAATTAATGTTAAAGCTGAAATAATGGAAGAAATATGAAAATCAATGACTACAGATCAGTTTCTTACGGATTATCAACCTTTTGTAGTGTATTTAAAACCGAATCGTATTTTTGATTGTAAGATTAATTATTTTTTTCAATTGAGAGGGAATACTATTTATCAGAATAACAATGATATTTCCACATAAAATTTCTACTATTTAATCCATAACTGGGGGAGAAGATAGATTCATACCGTTACTTATGTTTTTTACGCGTAAGTGAATGTAATTTCCCCAATTTGGCTGTCCGTGCCGCTGCCCAGTAAAAGACCCACAAATGTCAAGAAGCTTATATCCACTCACGCAGGTGTATATGTGTAACGGAAGAGTACATTAGGTACTCATGTATAGCCAGCTTGAAAGCGGACAAAAGACTATTGGGCGGCCGTGGCTTAGGTATAAAAAACAATCTAACGAGCAACTTTTCAACTGTCAATTTGCCTCATACTAACTTCGAGTGTATTGCCTTGGATAGAAATAATTGCAGATATTGGTGCCAAAGAGGTATCAGACATTTTGAAATCAGTCGTATTGATCGTATTGAGCTAAGAAACGATAATACAACGGCGAAAAGCGTCAGCAAATAATCCTGTGTCTATGTCCGAGTTCCTCGCTGTTGCACGATATGTGTATCTGTATGCAGGTCACTGAAGTGTCGCATACGACACAAACATAAAAATTGAATGAGGTTGTCGGATCCTCATACGTCAAAATCTATGAGGGTGCACATCCTCATCATCAAGCTCTGTTTCAAGGAACTATATCTCTTTCGAATTATTTATATCTCAAGGTTTATTTTGAATTTAGATCGTTTTCATCATAAAATATGACACCATCAAACCAGTTATCAATTTTTCGAATGAGGATAGCGTTGTAACCTAGGGAAGTTTACTAAACAGAATAAACAAACGAAGGCTGGTAATGAACGATAATACTTATGGCAAGAACAACACATATATGATTCGCCAGCGACGCGTAGAAGTAGTAGTCAGCTGCTAGAAGTAAGTCAAATGAATTCCACAATAAATCTCCAACTGCAGGATATCTACCAACCACCCCATGCGGTCAGATGTGGCACAAGACCGAATTTAATGTTGGTTATCTGTGCCCGTAGGCTCGGCCAAAAATTCTCCGTAGACCCCGTATAAAACGGGGTCGGGTAACTATTTCCGAAGACGAGACTGCCCTTCGACATAGCCTCGTCTGGGAGATCCTCTTTGCCCGGAGACAGAGAGTTTGACCAGCACAGCTGCAAACGAATCTCCAACTGCAGAATATTTATTTCTGTAAAATTACAGAAAATGTGGCACAAGGCCTAAAAAGAGGATGTGGAAAAGGACGGTCTTCATCTATCTTAATTTTATACTTAGCTAGCCACAAGCACTGACCCACGCGTACTAACAATATTCCTAACACCAAAACAACACATTTTTACTAACTTTTCTTACTACATCCACCATAATACCTAATTGTCTCAATGAAAATCCTAAATAGTCCCCATATGTACAAATCATCGTATGTGGGGGGGATAAAACAACTAATTAATAACATCCCCAATGAGTATATACAATATGAATCAATCTATTTACAAGAAACTAAACAAAATCATTATTAGTAATAAAACCCCTCCACAATACTTAAATGTGGCAGAAATATCAGTTCACTGGACGAAATCAATGCGGGCCTATAAGAATATAAAATTCATTCATTCATTCATCCTTAGCTCTCACACAGACACGCACTCATCCACTCAAAACAACAAAGACGAAAAACACACACAGGCGAAAAAGAAACGAAAAGCGCCCCGCATCCGCCAGAGAACTGACATCACTGACCAGCTAACGAGCGAGGGGATGGGGAATTAAACCAAAGAAAAAATAGGGACAGAAATAAAAGGGGCCAATGAGCAAACACACCCTATCTAAGTGTACTGAAAAAAGGGAAAAACTAAAGATTCAAAACAAAACCGACACTAACCTGATTTCGGGATGGGTTGCCCAAGTTCAACCCAGGAAGAACAATATCCGGATGCCTAACCGGCATCAAAATGCCACTCCAGGTCAGCCCCTTTTACTCTGCGCAACCGCGCAAGTATCACCCACCTTTTGCCAAATTCTGATGAGGTGAGCCGCCGCTTTTCCGTCCTAATCTTGACTTTAAGCTGATGCTTAAAGAACAAGATCAGTTGGGAAGAAGTGAATTCCTCGCTCTCATACAATTCATTCTTACGTGTCGTCCAAATCACACAATATGTGTTCTTTTGCTTACTAGGGGTTCTCATAACTAGTAAGCAAAAGAACACATATTGTTCAGCCTTCGTCATCTGCAGCACCACATTGCTACAAACAGAACTGGCTTCAAGGACAAAGAACTTTCCCTGCAGCATGTGGACCATGAGGCCTTCAACAAACTTGCACAACGGCGCTACCACACTGCAATGAAAAAAGGCGTGACAATAGTCTCGACTTGTCTACTACAGAGACGGCAGTTCGGATATTTCTCCAAGCCAGTTGAACAAAGTCTTTTGGCGACCCAGAGGACCCCACGAATCACCAGCCAGGTGAGTGATGCCTCATCGTTATTGAGGCATTTCACCCCGGGCGCCCAAGGCCATATTGAGCGAGCCTCCTGCTTGGTAAGACCGAGCTCGTCAATCAGCTCATCACGCAGACAGAATGTCCTCATAGACAGAATATCCTCATAGTCATGAGTAGAAAAAACGAGTCTCTTGTACACAACAAACATACACTCCGAGACTCTGAAGGTCACGAAGCAGCCTCGCCCTGCGAGACTCTGCCCTCAGTCCTCGGGCATTCAGTAAGCCATAATGAAACCGATTAGTGTTGCTCTCCTGCATTAAACATGGACGGGGAAAGGACACCAACGGCCTCTACCATCGAGACAGGCCGCCAATGCCCAGAGGGAAAGTCAGGTTTAACGCTCTATACTGGGAGGGGTGAACAAAATGAGGGAACCTCCCTGAACAAAATTGTTGCAATTTTTTAAAAATGTCATTATCAAAGCAAGCCATTGGCGGAAACATGCCAAAGACTTCATTTGCCTCCGTAACCATGGCCCAAATTTGTTGACCGGGGATGGTTTGTGGCTAATAGTTGAAGTTTGGTCTTTGACGGGTGAAACACTAATGGGGGCCTTTTTTAATGTTGTCATTTTGGTCGGAGATGGAGATGAGGAGGGGGTTATTATGTGTTGTTTGGCTGACGGGGAAGATGGTGCCGAGGAGTTGGTGCCAGATTTTCTTTCTTTGTTTAGTTTACGTGACTCTTTGAGTTGGTGCAGTTTTTCGGCTTTCTCGAATGAAGGCTCATATTTTTGCTTTTGTTGCCGTAACTTTTTCTGAATAGCTGGTCGGGGAGACACCCTTAGTACTGCTTGAGGGAGTTGGACTGTTTGTGTCTTTTCCCGTTGGGGCTTCATTGGGACGAGGACCCGCTGCCCGGAGCTTTCCTCTAGCTTTACTAACAACCTGCCATTCCCCTCCACAACCACACTAGCGGCGGGCGAAGGCTTTTCGGGGAGTGGGGGCCGAGAGTCGGACCCAACCGGGGGTTTTACCACACCAGTCCAGGCTGTTGGCATGCCCATTACAGGCGAGACAGAAACAGACTCAGCCCGAGGGGGGGTTTGGGTCGGTGGGGGCCAGAACTCCAGAGGCCTTCATCTCTGGTCAGGAAGAGGACAGGTGACCAGTTTGCCCACACTTCCAGCAAGCCAGTCTTCGACTTGTTACTCAGATCGCATCTTCTAGCCCTCAGCATCCATGCAGTTGGTGATGGAGACGAAGGCCTTTCGATCTACCATCAATTCATAGCTCCATCCCCCGGTCAGTCGTCGGAGGACGCATTGATTATCTGGCCAAATTGGCACAGATAGGCGACCCAAGTACTCGCCGATAATCTGAGTAGAGACCTCATAACCTGAAACCTTGGTCCTACGCCTGCCTTGATATTCTTTAGTATCAGATCTTTTGTAATTAGATCGAGTGCTCACTGCTTCACAGTCGGCAGGCGTGGGTAACAGTATGTCCCACATGAAGAAGCGTTTGCCTTTAATGATTCTCTGTGATTTAATCCCCAGGGACGTCAAAGACTTTATGACGATGTCTTTAGTGGAGCGACAAATTTTGCGCGAACGCTTGTCCACCACAAAGACCGAAACAATTCTTTTTTCAACCTTCTGTAGCTCCTCAAGTTTGTCAAGACCCCATCTTTTGTAACAAGATGGACGTAGCTTTTTGCTTTCTCAAGGAACTCCGTGATTTTGATACTGCATTTAGGAGGGGACGGCATCAAGAGGACGTCTTCCCTACCGCTGCATTGTCATCTTTCTTGGTAAGGTCTGTTGTCAGGTCATTTCTTGTATTAGTGTCTTGTCCTGTTCCGGTTTAGTTTCTTGGTTTGCTGTACTTTGGCCTGATTCGGCCTCCATAGTTTCAGTAGAAGTGGTAGAATTTTGACTCTTTTCCGCTAAACATTTTTCTTGAAGTTTTTGGCCATTATCGGCCACCATACTTGTTGTCGAATCATTAGATGTACCAGTATTTATATTTTCTTCCGATTTATCGGGAGGCTCAGTCTTTTTTTCCTAGTCCCAAATAAGTTTTTTTTTACGTTCTTATTGGCACCCATTTTTTTAATACTTAAACACTTTTTAATTTTTTTTCTTTTTACAAAAAGAAAGTATTAAGGAAATAAAAAGATAAATAAATCACTAAACCAAATAAAACAGTTAGACGTGCTAAAGACAAAAACTTACGCAAAATACAGACAAGAATAAAACGTTTAAATTAAAAATGCGGACAAAAATTAAATATACAAAACAATCACAAAATGCCTTTAAAAGGACGATACACAAAAAAGTTACACGTACAAAAAATACGCAAAGGAAGTCAGACAGCAATAAAATAATACAGTAATAAGACTAGAAAATCAAAGAAAGTTCGAGAAAAATACGAAACTAAAAAAATCACAAAAAAAATATATGGCCGCTAAAATACAAGTCTTGCTGTTAACGAAGAAAAACAAAAACGGAAAAAAACGGACAGATCAGACAAACATTACAAATAAAAAAAAAAACAATTAAAACAAATATGTACAGAAAATATTACACAAGTACAACACAGAAAACTTAACGGATATTTAAAAAGGGAAAAACAAAGAACAACAAAGAACGATATAACACGTAATAACGTAAACAATGAAAAAATAAAGTCTGACGTTAATAAAAAAAATGATAAAATTTAGCAGGGGATTACAGAAATTAAATAGGAAACGGAAAATATAAAATATAAATTTAAAAATAAAAGAAAATCAAAAATCTAATAATAAAAGTATGAGTGGAGAAGAAAGAAAAAAATGGGGGGGGGGGTAAGAAATTGAAAAAGAAAAAAATCAAACATTTTTCAAAAATCAGTCAGTTCAAAATAAAATAAAAACTGACTTAACAGAACGAAAAAGGGATCACAAATTAATCCATCGCAAAAACGACGTGGCAAAAAAAAAACAGTCAGTAAACGGTCCTTAAATGTCCGACTGCAGATCAACATATAGTATTTACAGTTATATTTATGTGAATGGGGACATACCCATTATCGTCCGTAGGTATGCTACAACAGCTAGAAATTATAAACTCCCCTTCACACTATCTATTGCTCATGTAAATATATACTGAAAACTCACTAAATATTATATTTCGTAAAGTAACAGACAACAGATAAGTAATATTTTATTTGTTTTGAATGTGTCAACATTTGTCAAATACAAAACCCTAGAGTCTTGTCAGGAGGAAATCGTATTGTGTATTATATTTTGTAATTTTATTATTGAAAGCTTTTCCGATCGGATGGATTTTTGCTTACTTTTGATCTGTTTTAAGATTTATGTATTTGCTATTTCATAGTGACAGTAGATAATATTAGTTTGCAATATTCATTAGTGAGAAGCACAGCTGTTAGCAAAAACCAATATTTCACCCAAGCAATGTCATCTATGAAGTCTCCTCCCCATTGGGAGACTGTATTTCTCGAGCTTCACGTCTAATTTGTATAATGTGCCTTACAGCTATTATTTTATTCGCTTGATTGACTAACTACTTGTCCAGTCAGAGTGTGATTCTGAATATATTTCTGGTTACTCATTAAGAAAAAACAAGTTTTTTAAAAACTAAAGATATAGTATATGATGAATACGATATAATAAAGTCATTGAGGAGTAAGGAGTTTAAATTCATTGAAGCAAATGTATTAAAGAACAGGAAGAATTTGTCAGAAACCCAAAAGTTTACTTAGCTGTTATGTAATACTTGTCCCTCTAAATGTTGAAGAATCTCATCACAGATGAAGAAGAGACTTAAGGTCACAGACATGTAGTTCTACAGAAGGAATATGAATGCCATGACCAGAACATGTTAGCAATAAAATAAACAAAAAAGAGTTGACATTTCCTGGATACATAATGAGGAAAGAGGGTTTGGAAAATTTGACACTGTATAGATATAAGGCAAGAGGGAGAGAGGGTAGCAATGAATAACCTACCTAATGAGCTTGTGAGAATGGTTGATAGAACGGCGATTAAAAGAGATATTCTAAAGACCAAATTTTATATATATATATATATATATATATATATATATATATATGTTGAAACTTGACTAATGCATGGAATAATAATGCAACACAAAATGTACTTAGAACAAAATGTATTGAAACAAGAAAGTGTACACAATATTTACATATAGTCTTTTGTATATCCCTGGGAAGACCATTCCTGGAGAATGTGTTGACTAAGTCGCAGTCGGGCAGAGTCTCTAGTTGAATCTCTTGATTCGTCCCCCTGTCTTCCCGGTACCAACCATATTTATATAGTCGGTACTCCACTATGCAAATTAGGTGGATCCTACCACAACAATATATATATATATATATATATATATATATATATATATATATATATATATATATATATATATATATATGTGGGCGTGATGGCCTTGTTCACAATGTTGATCACACTCATTCCCAGAAACTGTGACTAAGGTCTGCTCAGCATATATATTTACCGATATTGAGCATTTAAGGCATAATATAGTATCTTAAAACAATAGTTTATACATAAATACACACACACACACACACACACACACATATATATATATATATATATATACACACCTTAAAACAATATATATATATTAAGACATTTTTATGTTTATACATTCTTTTTATAAATACAAATATTTAAGTAAATGCTCTGTTTATAATAAACAGTATTAATAACATTTACCGGCCGAGAAACTGTCATAGAAAATATTCGTCCTTCGACAATTACTCGGACATTCAGGCCGGTAAATGTTATTTATACTGTTTATTATAAACAGATCATTTACTTTAATATTCGTATCTTTAAAAAGAATGTATAAACATAAAAATGTCTTGAAATAATTGTCGTACTTTGTCCATTTCATAATATATATATATATATATATATATATATATATATATATATATATATATATATAATTATTCATTTGAATATTACAACATAAATATGTTATAAAATCACGACAAAAATAGCCATTTTGTTTCAACACTTCTGGTGTCATCACTTGATAAGACACCAGAAGTGTTGAAACAAAATAGCTATTTTTGTCGTGATTTTATAACATATTTATGTTGTAATATTCAAATGAATAATTATATCTGCTCTACTCTGTATTGAGCACTCTTTAAAGAATATTAATTGTTGGTTATTGGATTTCACTCCGTATATACCAATCCCAAACTTGGGTATATATATATATATATATATATATATATATATATATATATATATATATATATGTACATGCATATATATGTTTGTACACACACACACACACACACACACACATATATATATATATATATGTTTGCATATATCTAAAAGTAAAAAGCGTAAAATTATGAGATACACATTTTACATTCTATTCTACTTGTATCTTCATTTTCTTCAGTTACGTTTCGTAAACTAAAAAGATAAATGGTGTAATCTTATGATAAGAAGGATTTATTGAGCCAAACCATCTATTGAGAAAGACATATCTGCTCGAAAATTTTTCTCTGGAATCCGCGGTTGCTGTTTGAGCTCGAATAGCAAGCAGGGCATAAACATTATCTACCACATTAACTACCAGGCAGGTTTCATTCTGTTATGACTTTACTGTAGGGTTATATTATACTATATTAGATTATTTCAGACAAGCAAATTGTACATTTACCTTTTAACCAATTTATATCCAGCCAGATCGTAAAAAGAAGCAATTTATAGATTGAAGGGCTTTTCTTCTAATTGATTGGATGTCTACCAACGAAGAAGGATGACAACATGAATAACACCGGACTCAAACACTGGATGACGATGAGCAGAGCTCGGACAAGTCTGTTTCACGGAGATGTAAGAAGTACGTGACAAACGCTGGCGAGATACCAGAAAAACAAACAAGGAGGACCGAATTCAAAACGATCCTTGGTAACAGGTGGCGATGACGTTATATGCTCAACACGCAAACTAGCAAATCCCCGCTTTCCGGAAAATGTGCCTGCTTTTATGGAGCCGATGAGTAGTCAGTTGCATAGCCAACGCTGCTCAGCTCGCCATCCCGACTATTTTGTTGGAACCTGGTAAACGCATTCTTCACAACCAAACATCTCGGGGGTTTGTACCGGCTCTGTTCCGACAGTGCAGTCATTTGCTTTCTTTTTGCTGAGTCTTAATATAGAGTCTGATTCGCTACCTCATACCCACCGAGGTCCGTTAGAACAGTATGACGTTTGCCCGATAGCGTAACTGTCCGGGTTTCAATTCTCGGTAGTGGATGCGCACTGCTGATGAGTCCCAAATATAGGACGAAACGGCCGTCCAGTGCTTTCTGCATTCTGTTGAGGTTTCTTTCAGACTCAATGAATCACTTAAATATATATATATATAAGGTATCTGATCAAAAAATATACTCGAAGCTTTGTTAATCATTATCACAACAACGAAGTACTAGAAGAATTATTATTTATTAAAATGAGTTTAATTTGACTTTGACACAAGATCAGAAGCCAGAATGACACACAGAACTTCGAATTCGAACTTCCCTCTTGGATTTACATGTTAAGTTTCCGGGTCATTCCACTCCGATGAGACATGTAAAAAATTGATTTGACCTAAGTGAGAATCGAACTCACGATAATCATGTTGACACGACGCACTGAAAGTGGTGCTTCTTGATGGAATTGAATGTTTCGAATATTTTATCAACAGAAACCAGATCTAAGATTTTCTTTTACTTCACTTTTTCAATTTCTCCGGCTTTTGTGGTTGGCGTCTTTGTTGAGTCGTTCGATATCTGTCAAAAAACTTTAAATGTAAAAGAAAAGAATAACAATTTTCGTGACTGCATTTAATTAACATCATTATGTTATGAAGGTTTAAATGAACTTCTCCGCTATCAATGGATCGAAGATAAATCCGTTAACTGTACAATAAAAAAATAAACTTTATATTAATTGTAGCACAAAAGTAAAGAAGAAAACTGTTTTCTTCTAAAATAACTATAATATTGTTTGATTTCTGAATAATATGAAATAATTAGACAGAAATGAAACATTTTAATCAAATCATCAGATATCAAAGAGAAAAAGGTTAACATCGTGCAAATTCGAAATCAATCAGGAATATTCATTATGTTTTCTTCTATATGCCCCATGTACTGAAAGAAGGGGACAGTTCATCATATGACGACAAGGAGTTAACTGAAAACTGACACAAGTAACTCTTCTGATCGATATTCAGATCGGATGAAAAGAGGATTTTTAAATAGCCTCTAAGTGGCTTATTTGCACTGCGCATGACACAATCCTACAGAAAAAAAGCAGGGTTAATTGAAAGAAATATATCAATGATTCTTTTAGATATTTCCATGTTAGTATTTGTCAGAGCGCGTATCTCTTTATGGAGAAGGGAGATGTTCTTCTCTTGGGGTATGGTCGACACTATTCCAAATGAAAAAGTTCTCTTCAGTATCTGTCTCCCTTGGTAGTATAATTTTCATCAGAATCTCTGAAATCTTCAGTCATATATCTGCAAAGGTACATAATGTAATAAAGTAGAAAGACATTTATATATATGTGTGCGTGGGTATAATTCAGCGATCATATTAAATATAAATTCTCACTATAATGACGTTAGTTTCAATCTCAGTATAATTGCAGTATTTTCTATAACTTCAATACACACACACACATATCTATATATATATTTAAAGATATTTTTGAAGGTACAAAGTCTAATTACAGAAATAAAAGTGTGTAGCTTCATATTACAAGACATGTTAAAATCGAAGTAACCGGTTTCGCTCCCGCTCTTCAGGCCTCGACGGCAGATTTAACTTAAATTACAAACAACAGAAAATGTGTAATGAGAAGGAGAAGGTTAAAATGACCACAAGGAGCTAGAGACAAATGAAAGCGAGCCCCAACAAACACTCACGCTGTTTACACAGGGAAGGCTTTCGGGACCCGATATAAAGTGCCTCTATCACCTTGAGATGAAATAAAGAGTGCGACCGGGACAGAACAGTGAACCAGTCAGCACTGAAATTAGCGGCACACCCTCTGTTATTTAACAGCCGCTTACATATGGCGGAACCATAGGAATTTGGGACACGTTCACTTACAGATAAGGTGTGATTCCTGATCTTAATTCTCATATCCAGGCATTGAGTAGTTCACGCTATGTAGTCAGCACCGCAACTACAATTATATTTGCAAACAATAGAATTAATTTGATGGGGAGGGAGAACATCCTGGCACCCAGAACGAAACATAAGCCGGGTTTGGAAAACTATACGGACCTCAGCCGAGAAAAAATAACGACGAACATTAGCTGAAATCTGCCTAATTATGCTTTCACACTTGGATCCAATTCAGGGCAATCTAAGATAAACTGGGCACTTTTTAACTTTACAGAGGTTAACCTCTCTGAACTCCACAATCTTGTTCTGGATGATCGAATGAACAGCATCTGGGGGATACTCTAAAACGCATACGGTTTCCTTCACAAAATTGATTTCATCATCCAAGACTCTGAGCCTATCATTAATGCTCTAAGAACTATGGTTCTAATTATGTTTATCTTACGTTTTCCAGGACAAAAGGAATCCCAACGCGTATATAACCCCGCAAATGTTGGTTTCCTATAAACAGAGGTGAGAAAAGTTGTCGGTGGCCAATGTACTAGAACATCCAAGAAGGCTAGTTGAGAATTGGATTCCTTCTCGACCGTAAACCTCAACGCTGGATGAATACCATTATGAAAAGAGAGAAACTGATCAGCCTCAACTACATTATTAAATAAACAAAAAGTTCAAGGACGAAGTACATTGCTACATATTCTCTCCTCGTGAAAGCCAACAAAAATAATAGCATTACATATTTTTCGAAAAATCATAGCGCATTGACGCTAGTTGAAATAGTTTATTCTCATCAGGTTATTTTGGAATTCTCTATTATTAAAATATATGCTTTGTTATGATAAAATACATTGATCTCTTTTTGCGGGTCAGTTTTCATATATTCTATTATTAGGACCCTCTTGGATTATATACCAACGGATTTATTATATATATATATATATATATATATATATATATATATATATATATATATATATATATAATATATATCTATATCTATATATATATATATATATATATATATATATATATATATATATATATATATAAGGCAGGATGTGTGTGTGTGTGTAACGAATGCACGGCCGCAATCTTCGAAGGATTTGCACTAAAATTTACATCCACATGCTCCAAGTTAGCGAAAGAGCCAACACCGACTTTGTATTTCCCAAAAAAAGTCGATAGCTGCATTTGTCACAAGTGGGAAAATTTAAATCTGCATGGCACTTTACTCCAATTGGCTCATTCGCTTGCTTAAACTCAACGTTGATTCTGATTCCGCAGAACTGCGTTGGGTGTGAAAAAGTATTTGTTGTTAACATTCTTTTTTCATTCCTTTTTTTCCAGTTACGAATCCTTTTTTTAAAGCTGATCGTTTTGAGTTCATTTTGTTTAGTTCTTTTTTCGTAACAGATTTAATGTTTAGTATAGAGTTTAGAAAAAATTCGCAGTGTGAGATAGGCAAGAGTTAAGGCATGTAGCAACATCAGCACGGCAAAGGGCACTCTTTTAAAGGCAAGGAAGGGCAAAAATATTTTAAGTCAAGTGATAGCGATTGCTGTATGAGTCGTACGATTTTTTAATCAAGCACGGGCAACGCCGGGTCATGCTGCTAGTATATATATATATATATATATATATATATATATATATATATATATATATATATATATGTTTAAATAATTTTTTTATGGTAAAAAATTTAATGAAGGCTAAGAATAAGCAAAATTTATATGCCATTTTAAAAACCTAAAAAAGAAGCACTGATTTCGTCCCAGCCTTGTCAGGTTTATTTTCTGGGATATAAAAAAATATATAAGCCTGTAAATTAAATTAATATAACGAACGGAAGGAAGAAAAAAATGATTATCAAGAAAACTCGAGTTCAATAACATTCAGACCCAGTAAACATTCCCTCTGTTTACAAAGGGAAGGCCAACGGGATCTGATATACAAGTAATCTAGAACCGTGAGATGATATGAGTGGTGGGACCTAGATAAAATGGAAAAACGGTTCGCACAAAATTCAAACACACATTTCCTGCTATTTATTACATGCTCTGCAATAGAAGAGCCAGAGGTATTGGTTAGTTGGCTTTTCCTGGCATCCAGATTCAAAATCCCGGGGGGTGGGGTAAGTGTTGTTTTATTCTCAAATCCAAACGTTGTGACGGCCTCCCTATGAAGTCGAGTCCACAACTACACTTATAATTATAAATCACTGAATTAACATGATGGTGGGGTAGGACGTCCTTACGAATGGAAAAGAAAACAGGACGGGTAACAAATATTACCCGGACATTAGCCGAAAAATAACAGCTCTTAATCATACGCGAAATTCGTCTTGATAAAGACTCACCCTCTGAACCAATAAATGGTAGACGCAAATAAACTGGACATTTTTTAACAAAATGCGGCTTAACCCTATGAAATTTATTGATGACATCCTGGATAACGGAGTCCAAAACATCCAAAAGATATTCATGTTTTGAAAGTATCATCTTAATGAAATCAATTTCATCGCGGAGAAAGCTATCAGAAGAAATCATAAGTGCCCTATGAATTAGGGTCTTAATCAAATTAACCTTACGTTGTCTGGGATATATATATATATATATATATATATATATATATATATATATATATATATATAATGTCTGATAAAAAATATCGATATTGGTACTATAAAAAGAAAACTACAACACATAACAATTCGGCATTTAATTTCCTTCGAAGTAGTCCAATTCTGAAATGGCACACTTTATCCAGCGTTGTTTTCATTGATAAAAGCATTCTTGAAACTCCTTTTTTGAGGTACGCTCTGGAAATCACCGGTCCAAGTTATTGAAATCAAATTGTTCTTCTTTTGCTTCAACTGCTGGAACCGGTGGGTGAGACCTGAGCCACAACAGAAAGAAATGTTTGAGGTTATATTAGGCACCCTAAACGTTCATTGTGTCACATTCTTCTCAATGCTTAGGCAAGTCTTAAGTGAATTTTAAAAGGTATTCCGTTCTTTATTGCAGGACCAGTTAAATGGGTTACGCCCACCTCAACTTTAAAATTACAGAAGATAAAAAGAATGGGTCGCACTTTATTTTACGGAAACCGTCATCGTTTTGTCACTTGTCCTTCTCAAGACAGAAAAAAAATAGAATATATTATGACAATCTAAAACGGATGAAATGCTGGCTGGGCGGACGATTTCCTTCAATATCTTGCTCTAAACGAAATCAGCTGAGAAGAATATTTTGTGTTTGTTGGGCTTGGATGAAAATTACTGGAACATGAATGAAATAATATCGAGCCAGGTTAATGTTAGCCTTTTTCTTTTAAAATATTTGATTAAATGAAAGCATGGAAGAGAAAAATAAATTTTCTTCCATGCAAAGAAACCACAACTGCAAGAGTTGTATTACATAGAATTCTTGATCACGTTCTCCTCTGTGTTAGGTAAACTGAACATCGGTGATATCACGATCCGACGCCCGCTAAAATTATTGATATTGACTGCGTACCTCTATGTATTCAGGCAGGTTTTATTCAAATCGCCTGACAATATATGGCCATTTAATTGTTTAGTTCCTGTATAGGCTATGTCCTTATCAAATTTGTACTGAAGCTGTTAATTCTTCATAATATTTTTGGGTCAGTATGTTTAACCATCTCTACCATCTGTAGTCATTTTCAGGAACGTTAATATTATCAATGACATCGAATAACATTTTCACTAGTTTCACTCTGGCAATTTAGAAACGCGAAATTTATATGCGTGTATTGCATATAAGTGACGGTATATACATACAACTTACTTTCTTTTCCTTTTTTGAATTTTAAGTATTAGTCGGCTCGTGGCGAAAAAAACCTTGACAGCGTTTGATAAAAAAGATATTAAATTTTGTAAACACATAAACAGAATTGTATATATAGTTTTTTCACGAAGATTTTAAACCATTTGCAGAAAAAAATAACTTGATGGAACGTCAGTAGACCGTCCAGTATTTGTAAAAACTAAATCTGTCAGAGTATCATGAGTGCTTTTTTAGAAAGATTCGAATTGTTATTATGTTTCTCTTTCCAGTAACTATTTATCCTGATCCCATTCTCCCAAACGTGTAGAATAAAATATATATCTGAATTCTATTGGTTGAAACGTTTTTAAAAAAAGAAAGAAAGAAAAGGAAAGAAAAAAAAACAGAAGTGAAGCGAGAGTATGATAGGAAAAGAACGAAATGGTAACGAAATACGTAATAGGAGGAAAGTAGAGTATGAGAAAAAGGTAGAAAAGAATGAAAGAAAGAAACCGAAAGAAAGAAACCGAAAGAAAGAAACGGAAGGAAAAAGAAGGAAAGAAGAAAGCACAGATTAAATAACAGGAAGAACATAGAATGAAAGTAAAAGGTAGAAAAGAATGAAAGAAAGAAACCAAAAGAAAGAAACGGAGAAGATAATAATAGGAATAAATTAAAATAAAGAATGTAGAATAAGAAAATAAAAAAAGAATTAAATCTAGTCAAGAAAAAAAAAGAAAGAAAGAAAGAAAGAAAGAAAAGAAGAAACAAAAAATTCAAAAAGAAGCAGGAAAAAAATAATATAATAAAGAAATATAAAATGGCGTCTCTAAATTAAAATATAACAACAGAGATGAATAAAAACAAAGGCGGGGAGCGAAAGACGCGATGGAAACAAATCGACAAAAATGCATAGAACTCAAGAATAGAGATGCGTTAAGACTTTTCGAGTGTCTCGGTGAAGAATCCATCGTTTTGTGACCACTCAGCAAGTAAATACTGTGAATAAGTATATGTTTATCAAACGATAGCTTAATTGAATGAGAAATGAGTTAATTCCAACAGGTGCCAGATCCTAGGTTTCGATCCCGAGTAAAAGCCAGGATTGGCAATACTGATTTGAAAGCAGGTAGCGACACATGTACTTAGAATACTGCCGTAGCACCATCTCTCAACACATATCGAGCGAGATTTAATCTCATGTTTTGATAAGCTTTAGCTTAAGTCTGGCTCGATAGAAGCAGATTAAACTTAACATTAATTAAAAAAATAAAAACATCTAACATACCAACCAGCAAGGGCACCCCCCCACAAAATACAATAAACTAATGTGGTCTATGTATCGAAATGCTCGATTGGAGAATGTTTCTATAGAACAATTCAAACATAAATTGATTTCACTGTTGCAAAATCGTCTAGGACCAAAACAAAATAAATATATTTCACTTAAAAAAAGTAGAAAACACGCGATAAAAGGCCACACGCGAAACTTTAAAAATTAAATTAACAAAGTAACAAAGAACAAACTGTCTTTGAAAATGGTTAGTGTGAGCTGTAATTGCTTAAATATTGGAAAAAAATAGTAGTTACAAATATTAACCGAAAATAAAGAAAAAAAATATTAGAAATATTGAAACTTTAAATAAAAAAATATTCACTAAAGAAAGTTCGTTGTTGATTTAATACGATGAATATATATATATATATATGTGTGTGTGTGTCTGTGTGTGTGTGTGTGTGTGTGTGTGTGTGTGTGATCTGTCACTAGACACGAACAATTTGATCAATTCTGGCATTCTAGGTAGTGCACTGTGGCGGTAAAGGTTATCTAAGTACAAATAATTTTGGTCTATGCAGAGGAAAACATTTAATGACAAAACTATATGCAACGCACACACATATATGTAGAGAGAATTAGAGAGAAAGTTTGAAAGAGAGAGAGATAAAGAAAGAAGGAAAGAGAGCGAGAGAGAGAGAGAGAGAGAGATTAACAGACCGATGGTGTAAAGAAGGGAATATAAGGACAAAAGTAAATCCCGTATATCTTCTTTCTGCATTTTTGATTTACTCCATTTTATATTCAGTTATTCTTTCGATGCATGAAAAGTTGCAACAACATCAACTGCAGCGGCAACGGCAATTCGCCGGGTGGGGGTTGATGTTCTGCATTCTGAACCTATCAATGATATTGGATAAGTCAAACATAAATTTAAAAAACCCTGAGATATCATCTTTATGAAGACAAGATCAATAATAAAACGATTTCTGATAGCGAATAGTCAAACGCTGATACAACGTGATAAGATGGCTGTAATATTCTTGTGGTTGTCCTTTGTAATTTTATTGTTTGAAAGGAAAATGCAAAAGACGGGGATTAGTGGAAAACTGAACTCCAGTTTCCCATGCGATCAGAATTGACTTGTTACAAATAATGATTCCGTTTGGGATTCTGTATAATGTTTGGGGATGCCGATATTCCTACGGTTCTTTAAATATTTATTCTTTTCTTTTTCGAGATCTATCTATCTATCTATCTATCTATCTATCTATCTATCTAATAAAGTATATCAATAAATTCGAATTATTAAGGTCAATTTTACTGTTTTTAAACTACAATTTTCCATGATTTTCTCATTTTTTTGATGTGATTCCTGTCGGAGGACGCATATATTCTCTGACAATTTCTCGGACATTCAGGCCGGTAAATGTTGTCAATACTGTTTATTATCAACTGAACATTTACTTAAATATTTGTATCCATAAAAAAGGACGTTTAAACATAAAAATGTCTTAAAACACACACACACACACACACACACACACACACACACACACACACGTGTGTGTGTATTTCGGCATCAAATTCTCTTTTAGGCATGTCTGATTGAATAAATGACAAACATTATGTCTGCTTATCGTTATCATATTCTTTCACATTGACGAATACTGTAATAGTTTTCTAAAATGCCTATAAAAAGAACCGTTTTCACGCTTCAATGCGCGCTCGACGATGATATTCCAACATAAAAGAAAAGAAATCCATAATGGAAAACTTTTCACGTTCTAATGAACGCTAAAGCATAACTGTCAGCTGTAGCATTTAAACACAAAAGAAAAAAAGTCAGTAATGGAAAGCTACACATAGATTTCGCTTTACCAGTTGCAACCCTGATGATGATCTGAATAAGAGATGGAAAGTACTTGGGAAATAAAAGTGATTCTCACTTTTACAGTAGATTTCTTGCCTTATTCAATTACAATATATGGAAAAATATTTGTCAATATTGAAATCTCAAAGGAAGCGATGGTTGCCGCTCTGAAGTCTTTCTCGGTAAGCAACAGTGGAGGTGTGGATGGCCTTCGACCTGCTCACATCAAGGACTTAATTTCTGCCCACACTGCAGAAGCTGGTGAACATTTGAAAACATCTAGAACAGCTCTTCTTAATACCCTTTTCCGAGCTGAGATACCCCAATATGCCCGTAACGATATTTTCAGCCAACTTAACGGCTTTAAAAAAAAAAGAAAAAGACGGACGTATCCGCCCTATCGCTGTTGGTAACATTTTTCGTCGACTCGCGGCAAAAATTGCTTGTAGAGTTGTTATGAAGGAGATAGGGCATGAATTGCGACCTGTCCAGCTCGGGGTAGGCATACAGGGCGGATGTGAAGCCGCGGTTTATGCCACAAGATCATTTTTCGAGAATACATCACCTGTTTTCCCCAGTATCTTATTAAAATTGGATATGAAAAACGCTTTCAATAGCATCAGAAGGGATTATGCCCTGGAAGTTTGCCATCAACGGACTCCTTCCATATTTAAACTGGCTCATCTTTCGTATAGTCATCCAAGTTTGTTGATCGCCTCCGATAATATTATCTCTTCTGCTACTGGAATCCAGCAATGTGATCCACTTGGCCCGCTACTATTTGCGATGGCTATTGACGGGGTACCTTGTTCCATCGCTTCTCCTTTCAATATATGGTATCTTGACGATGCAATGCTGGGAGGATCTGTCGAGGCCGTAGCTGCTGAACTCCGACGAGTTATTCCTGCTTTATCGCTGCTTGGACTTGAGATTAACTCGTCCAAGTCAGAGATAATAAACTTGAATTATAGTGCAGATGATTTCGAGAGTGCTATCCGGGATATCAGACTCATCCTTGAGGATATAAAAATAACACCGAAGGAGGAATTACACATTCTTGGTTCTCCAGTCTTTCCAAAAGCCATTCGAGAGTGTTTGGATACTAAACATGTCATTCTAACAAGAATGACTGAGAAATTGCAACTAATTGATGCACATCCAGCCATCTTCCTCTTGAAGAACAGTTTTTCGCTACCGAGTTTCCTCTACACTCTCCGAAGTGCCCCTTTCTACCTCGAACAGGATTTCTTAAATGAGATAGATATCATAGTTAAGAGATGCGCGGAGCTAATTTGTAACGTCAATTTCGACGACACAGGCTGGGGGCAGGCAAAGCTCCCTTTCAGTTTCGGAGGCCTGGGCCTTCGATCAGCGGTAGATTTGGCTCTTCCAGCATATCTTTCTTCGCTTTCGTCCAGTCGCGAATTAATTGATGAGATACTCAGTGGATCATCTCAGTGTTTCTCGGATAGTTCTTTCGAACAAGCTTGCAGCGTCTGAACCCAAGAATTACTTTCTATCTCACTAGACACATCAAAACAAAAAAGCTGGGATAAAATAAAATTTTACTAATTTGAGGCTCTCTCTGGATCAGCATCGCCTCGCTTGTCTACTATCTGCTTCGCAACCGAGTAGTGGCGCCTGTCCCAACGCAGTGCCCTCTTCATCTACCGATACCCTTCCAGATGATGAGTGAACTTGGGTCGGAGTCGCGATCCGTCTTGAACTCAAATTATGTGAGCGTCACAGATGCAGATGTGGAGCCTCCATCGATGAGTTTGGTTTGCATCCTCTCTCCTGTCGTCGTAGTGCCGGCCGCTTCCCACGGCATGCAGCAATAAACGACATCATCAGAAGAGGTTTGGATGCAGCTGAGTTCCGTTCCCAAATCGAACCTGTAGGCCTCTACCGTGGTGATGGAAAGCGGCCGGATGGAATTACCATCTTCCCTTTTAAAATGGGTAAGTCGTTGATTTGGGATGCGACCTGTGCAGATACATTTTCGGCCGGTAATTTGATCAGGTGCGCGCTTGAACCGGGGTCCGTCACCCGAGACGCAGAGATGAAAAAATAACTAAATATTCTTCTCTTGCTGATAGATTTTTTTTGCTCCTGTGGCAGTGGAAACTTCAGGGATTATTGGCCCTCGTTCGATGGCGTTCAATCGGAGGATTGGCGCGATTGCGTCTCGATTAAGGAACGAGCCTCGCGAAACGGAGTGGCTCTTGCAGCGTGTCTCACTGGCGATGGTTCGAGTTAATGTTTTCTCCATCATAGCGGCTGGCAGAGGATAGAAAAAATTGTTTATAGTTACGTTGTTCTGGAATTGTCATCATTGGTCGACTGAACTTGCTTTGTTTCAATGACTTTTGTTTCGTTATTATTAGTTACTTTGTTCAAAAAAGAAATTTAATAACGGAACTATATGTGTAGATACAATATAATATGTTGTGACTAGTTTCAAATGTAATATAATATCAACATAAAATATTATGTCCGATGGTGAATATGTTTGTTAAAATGTCAGTATAACCAATCTGAAGATGGTTCATGGGAGCCGAAAGCTTAGAACAAGGACCATCTTAATAAAAAATATTCAAATGTTGAACAATTTTTGTCAATATGACCGGATTATGATAATAATATGCAAACATAATATATATACATGCATCTCTCTCTCTCTCTCTCTCTCTCTCTCTATCTATCTATCTATATATATATATATATATTGATGCATGTTACATTAAATAATATAGACAAGTTTTGTCTATTTATTGTAAGTAAATTCCTTTTTTATTGTCTGATAAGCTTAATAACATTATCAATGAAATATGAAGGGAAATCACCATATTGATACATGTTTTTTAAGCTTTCGGCTTACATAAGCCATTATCAAAGATGACAGTTACTTTACAATATATTAAACAATACACAGTCAAAACAATAATGATAGTCTGTTTTTGTTGCATGAGAGATTTCCAACCAACGACAAACTCGTGTATACGGGACGCCGAAGCGAAAATCGCATCGCAGCTCGTGACGCCACACATGACCACGCGAGAGTGAAAACGAGAAGTATTAAGTAGGGGATGCCGTTGGTTTCTGTTATCGATTATAGGCATTTAAGAATAATTGTGGAGATTTCATAGTTTATTTTGTTCAGGTTAGGTTTCAACTGTTTTATGTATATAGCTTCAAGAATTTTTAGTTTTTGTTTATTGTTTTCATGTTTAAGTATAATTGTGTTTTCAACTAGGATTTCCCGGAATTGTGTACGCAGCCAGGCATGTTGTTTTAAATGCCTAAAAATGTTAAGAGTTATCATTCATATGTAAAGTGAAGCGTCGTGAAAGCGACTTTGTGGTGTGACCAACATAAATATTATTTAATCCATTGGAGATACAATCTCCCAAAGAGCACTTGAATTTTAAACTATGTTGTTTTTTGTCCGTGTATTGTTTAATATATTGAAATGTAATTGTCATTTTTGATAATGACTTATGTAAGCCGAAAGCTTAGATAGGTTTAAAATCATGTATCAATATGGTGATTTTCTTTCATATTTCAATGATAATGTTATTAAGCTTATCAGACAATATAAAAGGAATTTACTTCAATAAATAGACAAAATTATATTATTTAATGTAACATGCATCAATATATATATATATATATATATATATATATATATATATATATATATATATATATATATATATATATATATGTGTATATATATTACAAAATTATTAAAATAAATAACCTACGAGGCTGGCATCCCTTTCCCACCCTTTCACTGTTGAACTGTTAAATGTAGCCGTCTCTTCTACTCCAATAGCTTCATATCTCGCACCTCACGGCTGTGGAACTCCCTTTCTTATTCCTGTTTCCCTGGTAGAGATAATCTCCAACTATTCAAATGTAACGTCAATCGATATCTCCAGTTGCCTTGATCTATCCACTATCCTTCTCCACATCCTTTCCTCTATCACTCCTATCTGCTATCGCTCCAAATCCTCTGTAACCCCTTGCGTGCTAGTGGCTTCCAGCCTTGCCTGGGGTGAAAAGCTTAAAAAAATGTTTATATATGTATTTATATATGTATGTGTATATATGTATATACATATATATATATCTATGTAAGTATGTTTATATATATATATATATATATATATATATATATATATATATATATGTCCGTATGTTTATATATTTGTATATTGATTTTTCCATGTTTGTGCAATTTTGACGGGTAGTTTGCGTTGTCTCTATAGTTATTTTGATGATTGAATCTTTATGAGTCTCTTTATTTGTCATTCGTATATTTCCGTTCTCATATATTCAATCATATTTACGTGTGTGTATATTATGATGTGATGTCTGTCTGTCTTGTCATCAATAAACCTTTCTCCCTCGTCCACTAAATCTCTAACCCTAACCCTGGCAATGTCACTCATTTTGTAGCCATATATTGCATCTTTTACTTCCGCTCAGATTCGGACGGAAAACTTAACATATGACTAAGAACAATGCATGAAAGTTTCTCCGTATTTTGCTTTGAATAATTTTGTAAGTTTCTAAACTTAATGCATGGTCATATTTAGAGTTTAATATTCATAACTATTATTTTTTAATTACATAATAAATTGGAGATTAATTAGTTATCATGATTTCCTATATAATCTTAATATTAATTTTAAAGCATTAATAAATTGTATCTAGGGTCCGTTGTCGCGTCATTTGAATTATCATATACTTGTATTGATTGGCCATTATATCTTATGTAAAAATCTCCAACCCCAAGTGGGGGTAGTGGTTGGTTTTGAACTCTTTAAAAACTTTTACTTTTACAATCAACACCATCAACTGACAAGACAGCAGAAGTGTTTAAACAAAATGGCTATTTTTGCTGTGATGTTTTAACATATTTATGTTATAATTTTTAAATATATATATATATATATATATATATATATATATATATATATATATATATATATATATATATATATATATATATATATATACAGGAAATCCACTTGTTATATAATCCAAGTGAATGCTATTAATATAATATAAAATATTAAAACTGATTCACAGAGACAGCTCAATGTTATATATATATATATATATATATATATATATATATATATATATATATATATATCTGTGTGTGTGCGTGCGTGCGTGTGTATGTGTGCCTGTGTGTGCATCATACTGAAATTTGTATGATTTTTGAATTTGTCAAAATTAATAAATGTATTCTGAAATACATGTAAGAAAATTTACCAATTTAAAGCAAGTAGACTTTCTGATTTTGAGGATAGATCAACAGAAACAACACCAAGGAAAGTTGTGGCAATATAATCTTCAATCAAAATAGTTGATGGAAATAAAACATTACAATGTAATTAAAATTGTTGTATTTATAAAAATGGTGTCGTTTTCAATTCCTTTTTTAAAAAAAACACAGACTTTTGGAAATTATATATTTTTTTAAATTACTCTTCTCCAAGCAGTGCAGTAAGGCCACTAAAGCACAAGAAATTACTGAATGTGACAGAATATGAAAAAACGAAACATTATTAAGGAGCGATAAAAATAGGGAAGAGGAATCAGGAAGGTAGTAGATAACGATTGACATTGTATTTAAATTTTTGAAGATTAAAGATACCTGAAAAGCATGAAGCTGAAATGAGTACCACAGGAAGTGAAGTGTGAGAGAAGACGGTGTTAGCATAGAACTTACGGTTGCATCTAGCCATTTCAACTACCAATTGATGAAACCTTCGTGCCAATCTAGTATTGCGCTTTTATTCTTGTAGTCTAAGTGGCATAGCGGATAGTTCATCAGAACAATTACCAGAAAATCTTTCATAGAACAGACACATTGAAGTTACATTGAGGCGATGGGAAATTAACTGTAGCCGAGATGCCAGTTCGGGACCAAGAACATTACAGAATCTTCTTTGGATTTTATCAAGAATATCTAAATATATAGCAGGATAACCAAACCGTATGTGACTGTTTTCTTGTTATCAGGAATTTACTTTACAAATCACCAAGCGATAATCGAAAAGTTTGATAATCAGAATTCTTTGTGCAAAGATCCTATAGGCGTAAATGAAAATTCAAAAAACATATCATTTCAGTAAAGACATTCATTAACAAGAAAACCGAGATGAGAAAAAAAAGTTTTTTTCTTAACGAAATAACGATGAAACATATTAATATCGTCATTTAGTATTTGCTTTTTTTCAAAACTACGAGAAAAAGTTTATAGCTGTAAAAATTGAATCACACAGCGGAATGACCAGTGGAATTGGAATGCAGACCTCTTAGCAAAATAAGCCTGAGACTGGCAATATCAGTTTATATCTTCTGATTTGTTTCTTCATTTAGGGTACTGACGAGGTGCCATAGTATCTCGATAGTAAGGAATGTTATTTGGTATTAGTTGTTCCCTTTCTAACATTAAAAAAGAACATCACTAAGAAAGAAGAATCGACAATGTTTTTCACTTTCGTTCTAGCAAGAAGCAATGTCTCAAAATGACATCGCTATTCCTTTATTACTTTTTGCTTCCTCGGCAATGTTTATTTACAAGATGATAAAAATATGTGAAGCAAGTTCAATGTGATATTTATTATTTGCGTTTTATAGAGATTTATTTACTATTGTATAAAGAAATAAATTTGAAAAGAAAGCTTTACATTCAATAATTTATAGAAAATTACGAAATTATTAAAATATGCAAACCAACTACAATGTAATATTTATTTTTTACCATTTTATAAATAATTAAAATGATAATATATATATATATATATATTGGACTGCAGGATATATTTTCCGATTTCTTTTTGAATTTGTAGGTCTGATGAATTGGATCGTGATTACGATTCCAATGTAATAAATTATAACCATGGGATATTAGTGTTTGAGCCTTTTATATTATATATATATATATATATATATATATATATATATATATATATATATATATATATATATATATATATACACATATATATATATATATATATATATATATATATATATATATATATATTATAATTAAATTATAAAATAAACAGCGTTGAATATCTTTGTTGTCTATTCTCAAGTATAAAGAAGATGTATAAATCCATTTAGATATGTTTGGGTTTTATTAAAATTCAGACTATCGCTTCTTAAAAACAATATTGCCGAAGGAATCAAAAGTGTATTCAGTAATAGCGGTTTCAGGTGAATAACCGTCCTTTTAAACACATTATTTTTCTCGGCCATGAAGATTAACTTTCGCCGAAGAATCCTGGACCGACTTTTATTCGTCTCCGCCTTTGTTGCCAGCAAAGTGGAATCTACGAGGATGGACCAAAGCAGAATATGGGAAATCTATCCTTTGTTAATAATGACAGTATAAAGTGAACAAAGATTGCATCAACTAGGATGCGAAATCGGTTCGTTGAATCCTCTTTCTTCAAACCTTACGCCATTATTGAACCTTCAATCAAATCTTCAGAAACATGACCATTTCTTTTGTCCGAGATTCTTTTGATGTCTTTTGCCTAATCAAGGATGTTCAGCAAACGTCTCACACTTATGTTTTCGTCTTTGTTACAAATATTTCCTAGTTATGAATTGAAAAAGAAAAAATGAGCAAACAGTATTTTCATTTTCTTCAGATCAAATAGCAAGATTTTTCAGTGACTCAGGATATTTCGCCTTCATCGATTAGTAAAGGTTTACTTCATTAGCACGATGACGTCTGTTTAATTAATCAGTAGAAAAACAGCCTTGCTGATTTGCCTCTGGACATCAACTGATGTATCCAAGAACCTATTACCCATCCTCTCCCGACCCAGGGCCTGATTTCCTTTGAAAATTACGGCTTAATTAACAAAAGCTAACGATCAAATTGCTACCTGGACCTCTGGAACATAAACACACAGAGTCAAATACACGTATGTGCGTACGCATAAAATCACGCATATACCATCATATAAGTGTGTGTGTGTAAAATTTCCGATAGTGCACATCTGTAAAAGAATAATATATATATATATATATATATATATATATATATATATATATATATATATATGAAGAAATATAGTCTTAAAGTGTGCTATATTTATGGGATAAACTGCTCAATATCAGAGATAGAGCGTGTGTAAATATAAAAGTGAACATAGAAGTCAACACTTAGTGATGACAGTCTGTTTCATGCTAGATGCAATCGTCAGACCTAACGATTGCATCTAGCATAAAATAGACTGTCGCCTCTAAGTGTTGACTTCTATGTTCACTTTTATATATATATATATATACAGGTATGATTTATTTGAGTAATTTTTTTTTAAACAACAATAATTATATTTACGGGCCTGGATGTTCGAGAGACTTCTTTGCGATTGAATGGTCAACAGCATATGGAATCAAATAATGGTTCCCATTGGTGTTACAGGTTCCATTCCTGTCACAGAAGCACTTATTTCCTACGAAATTTCTTGAGCATTCAGGTTGGTAAATGTAATTAATACTGCTTAATTAAAAAACAAAACAAAAATATAGAAATTAAATTATATCTATAAAAATAAACGTATAAACGGAAAGTATATTAAAATAATTGTCGGACTTAATACATTTCAATATATATATATATATATATATATATATATATATATATATATATACCTGATGAAACGTTAAAAATATTTTTTTAACGTTGAAACAAGATTTATAGTGGGTATATGCATGCATAATAATTAAATATTTACGGCTCTAATTTTGCATTGAGTTCTGTTTTAAATTAAGGCTTTGAACGCTGAAATCTTCGTTCTTTTACATTTGTATATATAAATGTATATATATATATATATATATATATATATATATATATATATATATATAATATATATATATATATATATATATATATATGCATAATAATAACAAAAGTAAAACCTATTGTTATAAATTCAATTGTCTTTTTACAGATATATTTGTAGATATATCTGAAATTTTCTATATATACATATATATAAATATATATATATATATATATATATATATATATATATATATATATATATATATATATATATATATATATATCAAGTATGTGTTGCAGTTCAATTTACATTACATGAATCATTCATACAAAAAGCAGACAGTGAAGTTAATGATATAAATGGCAAGAATCAGTCTCGCAAACAATTTTTAATAAAATACATACTATCTGCTTTTTGTATGAATGTTTCATGTAATGTAAATTGAACTGCACCACATACTTGATATATATATATATATATATATATATATATATATATATATATATATATATATATATATATATATATATATAAGGCATGTTTGACTGAATAAAGTACAGACATTAATCCGTTCATACTCACGTACAACCATCAGTGTATTTACAAGACTGTAAAAATATGTGAAGCAAGTTCAATGTGATAGTTATATTTAGGTTTTATAGAGATTTATTTACCATTTTATAAAGACCTACAATCCAGTATTTATTATTTATCAAATGATGCAATGAATGCGCTATAATTGTGGAAATCGGTTTTATTTCCCAAGTACTTTCCCTTAGTGGATAATCTTCAGGGGTGCAAGTATTACGACTAAAATATATGTTCCTGTTCATTACTGGACTTTTTAAAAATTTTGCTTTTAAATTCAACTGTTGGCAATTATGCTTAGCGTGAAAAAAATATCCACTATTTTTCTTTTATGTTGGAATGTCATGGTCAAGCGCTATAAACGTGATTTTCAATTGCAGTGAATTTCTTGCATCAATTCATTGTAATAGATTGAAAAATATGAACAGATTATACTAAAAATAAGCAGGCATAATGTCTGTAATTAATCATACATGCCTTAAATAGAATTTTCTGCATAGATACGCACACACACGCACACACACATATATATGATGAGATAAAGAAACAAATGGAGTCATTTATCAGTCTAACATGTTTCACTTTTATTAAAAGTTCATTAGTGAGCTATTCGTGGTCTTTGGCTCCTTCCGCCTATGGCAGTCGATACTAACAGGTACTAAGAGGTACTAACAGGTACTAAAAGGCACTAACCCTGAGAAAGAGAAGAAATCTCCTACTCAACTGCATTACTGAAAAAGTAATTCATAAACACACTTATACCTCTTAACATACTAGGAAGGACTCAAACACCACGATATTGTTCTTGACTTGAATCAAATTTCCAGTCCTTTTGGTAATCTCAAAAGTCTACTGAGGGGTTAATTTTGAAAACAAAATATAATGTTTCTCATACAAAATCTTCATAATTGAGCAAAATGCATTGTGGACAAACGAATAAAAATTTAGGCTTTTTGAGAATAAGAAGAGCCTGGAAAAAAACCAATACTCTGTAGTTACTGCATCCTTATCTTTAAGGAAATACAATAATAAGGAATTTTTAAGGATGTTTTAAGGATGATTAAAGGATTTTTAAAAGGAATTTTTAAGGATTATTAAAGGATTTTTTTGAAGAAATTCAGGGTCGCCACAAACATTTTGTCTGTAGTGTATATATTAACATAATACATCTAGGCAGAAAATATAACGATCAACGTATCTGTTGAACTTTTTCACAGAGTGTCAAATAAATCGTTTGACGACGTGTGGAATTATATAAAGTTTTCTTTTTTGCTTTTAACCGTCCGGTATTTGAAATAATTATAGCATTACTTGTCTAATGATCTTACCGTTCAAAAGCATTTTAACACGGAAGCATCGGGAATAAAATTAATTTTATAATTATTTTCATTTGTCGTTGATAACGGTTTTCTTTTGGCTAGCGTTGAGTATTTATAATCGCTTTTAGCAGTTATATTAGCAGATTAGCATTGTATTGTCGATTACAATCAAACGGCAATTAGAAGGGGGATCTGTGGATTTGTGCAAAATGTTTAGAGCTGACAGCCTTCCGTTAAGAAATGTGGTGCGTCCAATATACAGTAATATCTTCTTTTGCACACACACACACACACACACACACACACACACACACACACACACACACACACACACACACACATATATGTGTGTGTGTGCATATGTGTTTATGTATATTTATGCTTAATATGGAAGTATATTTGGTTTTAAATGAACTGTATACTTTTTAAGCTGAGTTCATAATCTCCCTGTGGTATAATTGAATGGTCCTGGAGATTTTACAAATTTCCGCGTCCTTTCAGGATTGTTTCAATGGCTGGTATCGCTTAAACAAGTTAGTTGATGTTTAGGGAACAGATTTGGACAAATATTTGGATGCGTAAAATGATTGCTTTTAATTCCAGTTTTCTACGGATATTTCTAAAAAACTTGCGTACATGAAAAAATCTTTTCATGTTTATGGAAAAATAAAATAGATTTTGTACCATAGTACATATGTACAAAATCGTACACACACACACACACACACAACACCCCCCCACACACACCCCCCACACCCACACCCACACACACACACAACACACACACCCACCCACACGCACACACACACACCCACACACACACACACCCACCCACCCACACACACGCACCCACACACCCACACACCCATCCACCCACACACACACGCGCGCGCACACACACACGCGCACAAACACACACAGCACACACACACCCACACCCCACACCCCCACCCATACACACCTTTTTTGAGATTCATCAACAGTGTGCATCCACTACCGAGAATCGAACGTAAACAGTTACGAAACAAGGCAAGCATCTTATATATATATATATATATATATATATATATATATATATATATATATATATATATATATATGTATAGTTTATGAAAGAAATAGGTAATCCGTATGGGTAGACCCAAGGAGGATAAATATATAAATATATATATATATATATATATATATATATATATATATATATATATATGTGTGTGTGTGTGTATGTGACTATATGTGTGTGTGTATTTAAGTAGCATCACTTCATTCAAGCATGTTTGGTTGAATAATCTATAAATATACCAAGTTATTTTGTTAACCCTCTCAAATTCACGCATCAATTTTCTTAGTGTTTATATTAAACTGATTAAGAAAGACGCCGTATTTTTTTCATTATTTTTATTTTAGTAAGTACTTTAAAACTCGGTGTCCTTCTTGATATGTTTAAAAACATTAAGAAATTGATACTTGAATTTGTGAGGTTTAATATATATATATATATATATATATATATATATATATATATATATATATATATATATATATATATATATATATATATATTAGTTTACGAAAAACTAGGTAATCCGTATGGGTAGACCCTGGGAGGATAAAATCCAGAGAGCTCAATGTAAATCAGAGCTAATAATTTAAATAAAAACAGACCACTTTGAGGTTCCATATAATAAATCTTTTCTTATTTTTGTTCAACTACTGTCGACTAGAATGAGATTTATTTATTAATTTAGTTTAAATCCTTATTTTTATTTTTTTTTAATTCTATATTCTATATTTTTATTTTATAATATTAATAACAACAACAAAAATAACAATAATAACAAAATATGTGAGCACTTTTATTTTCATCATATGCATTTCAAGAAACCATCTCCTGTGGTTTATGATATTGAATTGAATATGGGTTGTTTATTTGTATAATAATAGCTTGTAGAAGTGTGTGACTTTCTTGCATTGGGTGTTGGTGCAGATTTTCGTGTTATCTACTCGTCTTTGTCTACCATACAAACATGACATCTGTTGTTGATAATTACTTAAAGTATAAATACTTGGACAAAAACAAATTAAAACAAGGACAAACAAAGGGGGTCCGATATAATCAGTTTGAAAAAACATTTATTAAATATTAATTATTAACCATATGACAGAAATGAACCACGGAAAGAAAAAGGTTTTAGATCCGGACTTAAGCCTTTCTTTCCGTTGTCCATTTCTGTCATATGGTTCATAATTAATATTTATTATATATTTTTCGTACTGATTATATTACTACCCTTTTGTTTGTCCTTGTTTAATAACTAACCGATCTATTATAACCATATATATATATATATATATATATATATATATATATATATATATATATATATATATATATATGCGTGTGTGTGTGTTTTGTGTCTGTCCCAAAGCACATTTGTCCTGACTATCTTCTCTAATTGCTGGTTGAAAAGTAGGGTTAATCTTGTGATGATATCGTAATTTTTCAGATTATTATTGTCATATAATTTTATAACATTATTGATATATTTTATTCCAGAGTTTGAAAAAACAATAGAAATGTCGGAGAATGCATCGGAAGGAACATCATGTTCAAAAAAACGTCAACAAAGATAACATATAGCATAAAATAATAGACAGAAATGTTATCTTTTGACAACCGCTTCTTCATTTTTATTCAGTTCAATCCTATGAAGCAGAGTGGTTACTGTTAGTTTGTCTTTTATGTGAGCGTTTACAGAAAAAAAATACTTCATTGATAAATTAACAAATTCTCATTGATTGTTAACCATTGGATATTCCTGTTCATTTTAGGACATTGCTTTCTAGAACACCTCTGGGATAGCTCCGGGGGTTGGGGCTACACGTTCATGAGTCTACTTTGCATGATTTCAGGTGAACAATCGGTTTTCATGTGACTGTTTATATACCGCCGATTGATTTTTTGTGGCTTATGGAAAATACATCGTCCCAAGGGAAGCAAATCTTAGAATTAAATCTTCTACAATATCTGAAGAACCTGATGAATTATACATTTTGCCATGTTAGATCAATACAAATTATTGATCCACACACAAGTGTGATCAAATTTAGCAGGAAGAATGAGGCTACTTGTCAACAGATTTTGACATTCTTTGTATATATTATGTCAAATTATTATATTATTCATTCTTTCATATTAAAATATTAAAATATAATATTAACTTTAACTAAAATATAATATTAAACGTTAAGTTTTTCTAATATTTAGATGATACATAACCTATGTAGATTTCAACATAATTCTGGCTCTGTTATATTTGCAATAACATATTTGCTACTAAGAGATTTTAATATATAAGTCAAAGGCTATATTGCAAATAAATTTATACTACAATGTAGTTATTGGTATTTACATTAAGATATATCAAAATTGCCATATGTTGTAAAATGATAAAAATTATCTAGGAGAAACATTTTCTAAATTTCAACCGACTGTATTACTAGCTGCTTGATTAATGAATACCGAATGTTTCCTTATAAGGAAACGGCTAATATTGTCATTAACATTACGATGTGATGTGAAATGAAAGGACTTCAAAAGAAAAAGGATATATCATTGGTTAATTGGAGGAAGGCATTGGAAACCACGAAAAATTGGAATAGATCAGAGGTGAATCAAAAAAGAAATTTGTAAATATGTAAAAAATAATAAGAAAAAAAAGAGATATATGAATGTGACAAACAAATTAAAAGATTTGTCCAGAAAATATTTTATGTAGCTCGTGTTGAATTTGAATAGCAAGAATAGGTCCCGAATATTGAGATGTTGGCTATAGACGTGAAAGAAAATTAAAAAAAGCTACAAGACAATATGTCAAAAAAGAATCGTGCAACTTGAAGGAAATGGTTAATTTCTCATTAACCAATTTTATACATAAGATCTATATTCGATGAAGCTGTTGACTGAGTGAGCGTTGAGACCTTCATGAAAACTTTCAATCCATACGACTTAGAAATCTACAGCGAAAGTTGAGTAAGTTTTAGAGTTAGTGCTGTTAGCAGACATATTTTATTTCTCTTAAAATTTGATAATGCTCTCATAACTAATGCAAGGAATTGCTTGAAAATCTTGAAGAATATGATTTTTAAAGTAATGTGTTTAAGTTCCAACCACGAGTCCTTAAGATTTCATAATTTTACCGTTGAAAGGGTTAGATGCAACCGTAAGTTCTATGGTAACAGTTTCTTCTCTCGTACTTCTCACACATAGAAATCTCTTCCTCCTTTTTGCTTTGCAGTCAAAGTAAATGCAATATCAATCGTTATCTCCTGCGTTTTTAATTTCTATTTTTGTATGTTTCTCTTTCCTTCATGATGTTTTCTTTTTCTCATATTCTATCACATTGACTTGCGTATTAGTGGATTTATTGCCTTGACTGAAGTGATGAGATTCAACAAATCATCTAAGACAATTACCCCTTCACATTCCTCAAAGCTGACTATTACCGACAAATTTGTCAAAAAGGTTTGAATTAAATCAGATTAATGAAACAAACACAAGCATATGTAGATATTAATAGGTTTCTAAGGAAATGGATGAATATTTTATTTATTAATACATTGTTTATTAAATGTTATTTCTAGTGGATACTCGTGTTTGAGTAGACGCTCCATTTATTTATTAAGCAGTAGGTTTATTTATTTTCGTCTACCAGTCTGAACATTTGCAAAAACTTAGAGAAATAAAGTCTATATTTTTCTCTAAGATTTCTCGAATATTCAGGCTGGTAGACTGTTATGGGTCCTTACCTATAACTACAGAATGAACTCTTCCAAACACTATGTACATTACGCCTCTCAAGAGAGAGAGACGAATTGAGTCGAGCCGATAGTAGTTCACTCCAAACCAGACTGACAGTCATACTAACACTTTCCACTTGTATTATTATTTCGTGTAATATATCTTCGTTTTTCTACTCTTGTGTTCGTTTTGTTCTTCCTAGGTCCTAACCTGGACCATAACACTTTCATTCTACACTTTTCCTTCAGCTGTCCTTTTCATTCTTTCTTTCTTTCTATCTTTCTTTCTTTCTTTTTTTTTCTGTTATGGGTCCTTACCTATAACTACAGAATGAACTCTTCCAAACACTATGTATACTACACCTCTCAAGAGAGAGTGACGAAACGAGTCGAGCCGATAGTAGTTCACTCTAAATCAGACTGACAGTCATACTAACACCTTCCACATCTTGTATTATTATTCCGTGAAATATATCTTCGTTATTTCTACTCTTGTGTTCGTGTTGTTCTTCCTTGTTCCGATCCTGGACCATAGCATAGACGAAAATAAAACATTTACTGTTTAATAAATGAACGGGAAGTCTAAGAGTATCCACTAAAAGAGCGTTTAAGTTATGGAAATATTAATAGATATTAATAAATAATATTAGATAATATTAAGAAATATATTAATTAATATATTTGCTGATCAGCAGAAATAGATATATTATCCAAAAAATATATCCGAAAATTGATATCAATATTAAAAAAAATAGATTTATTTATTGAAATCTTTAAATGTGTAAATAACATTACCATATTCATTGCTATTCGAAACAGCAATACTCATCTTGGTTGCTATACTGAAAACATTTCGGCTGTCTTACTCTACAGTCTTCTTCATATATCACACATCGTATGCGATAATGTACTTTAATTTTCGGACCGCACATTTTATTCAGTCCATGGGCATAGATTTTGTTTTATTTCGTGTTTTCGAGATAACAGAGAGAAATGAATAGTGAAAACAAACTCACAGGTAAGTAATGAAATAGAAGGTTTACTATACGAAGGTACGCTTAGCAATTGTGGCCCTAATGCTAACTCTCCTCAACTTAGCTTTTTATATAAACGGACGATTCCATTCATTTATGTCCTATATGACAGATTGTCATTCCGCTTTCCATGTTTAATGGAGATAACTTGTATCAGATTATATGTTTATAAATCAGCTATTTTGTTAAATTGAAAAACTGCGGACCTGTCGCAAAAGTCGATACGGAACATTTATTTCGAGTGATCGTTATCAATAAGTGAAGCCAACTTCAAAGTGCAGAGTAAGAGGCTAAGACAGAGTGAAAGTCATGGATGGAAGATTAATTACTTTTTTAGACGAAGATGACAAGACAATGAAAATTGTTGTCTATAAAGATAACCATCTCGCGAAAAGGCAAACAAAAAGAACGAAGTGGACCTCACAGAACGGACATAGAAGACGGCCGCTGAACTGTGAACTTTTCTCCTCACTTACACCTCATTCTCTACGATCGCATTAAGTTACAACGCAAGAATAAAGTCTGGTTTACGACAAGAAATTATTTTGGTTTTCACTTGTGCGTTTCTATCTGGCCGAAGGTTAATTTTTAAGCTACAAGCTTTTGGTTGCAAGAAATTGACAACGAACCTGACGTCTGGTCTCAGCTATAACGCCAAAAAATATTCCCCTGCTTTAGTGACCGGTAATGCCGTATGAACCACTGCAAATAAAATGCCTGAAATACTGAGGAATGTTATAAAATGTAAAAAAGGACAGATTAACACCACAAAAAAAGTGATAATCTTTCAGACACATAAGATATTGGACAAATCAAAAATATATTTCTGTTGATCATATATTTTGGATTTATTGATAGATAAAAGAAAAACGATGTTGAACTTGATGTTGATCGCTTCATAATAAAACACGAAATCTGCAAAACTATTTATATGTCTTCAGTAAGTAAATATATTTTGAAACTGAGATGATATATTGCTATTATATAAATGTACTTATATTCGGAAACTTCTCTTGGTTAAAAGTAGTTCTATCAGGAAAACTTTAAGCAGCTCAATAAAAACTAACAAAGAGAATTTTAGTATCATATGGATTATTGCTATTTCTCTATTTTGCATATTTTATAGTCGAATGTACATAGAAATGAAAGCTCAAAATGACACCAGATGCCTATATATTCTATGATCAATTTCCAAACATCAAAGACATGCCTATTCCGGGGAAGTTTGGTAGAAGTTTGGAAAGTGAAAATAAATATATAATATCTGAATTTGAATAATCTTAAGTTTGTCATAACGAAGGAAAAATACCCTAACCGCAATTCCCCAAAGAATTTTGGGGGGTTAATTCGAAATCGAAAGTGCAGAAGGTTTAAGTAGAGATACGAAGATGAAGAAGTGGATTACTTGGACATAAACAGTTTAAAACGTTCGGTATTTGGTGAAGTTAGAATGATGGACAATTACGGAACTGTAAAGAGCATACATAACATGTTCCGACTTTCTTATCTTTTGATTTTCATGAGAAAAATTGATTTCAGTGTCACTTGTCAGTTGCAAGTAGAATGAGAGACATTGGATAAGACTCGATTGCGTATTAAACGTGGGTTCGATAATCCTTTTATGAAACCACTGAAGAATATGGAATTTGATACTTTCTTCTTATTTTTCTTCTTCTTCTTCTTCTTCTTCTTCTTCTTCTTCTTCTTCTTTTTCTTCTTCTAATTCGTGTCGTCTGCATGTAATCAATCTTTATCTAACAAAGTTTCTAATTCATTTACTCTCCTTCGTTTTCTTCGTCTTCTACTTCTTGTTGTCTGCATGTAATCAATATTTAATGACCAGATTTTCTACTTCATTTCTTCGTCTACTTGTTTCTTCTTCTTTTTCGATTTCTTCACTTTCCTCTTCGTCTTCTTGTTGTCTGCATGTAATCAATCTTCATCTGACAGTTTCTCCTTCATGTCTTCTTTTTTTCCTCTATTCTTGATGTCGTCTGCATACAATCAATCTTTATCTCACAGTTTCTTCTTTATATCTTCTTCTCCATCATTATCTTCTATTCTTCATGTTTGCATACAATCAATCTTTATCTGACAGAGTTTCTTCTTCATTTCTTCTTCCTCTTCTATTCTTGATGTCGTCTGCATAGAATAAATCTTTATCAGATTTTCTTCTTCATTACTTCATTCTTCGCGTCGTGAACCTTCTCAAAACATCCTGTCCTTTGTAGCTATTAGTTGGGTTGTTCTTTTATCCCTCCTTCTCTTCGTTTTGTTAACCACTTACATAAGTTCATTCTAGGGAGATTAAATATAAAGCGACAATTCTTCAGCCAAGAATGAAATAATTTCTACACGTTCTGAAATAATTTCAGTCATGAATTTGTCAGTTTATGAATAACTGCATCTAAATTATGGATGGCCAAACAATTTTTGAAAGCAGAGAATAAAAACCTGAAATTAATTCCAAGTTTATACAATAGAAAATATTAGTTTGAGGTAGAACCACAAAATGTCCCTATTGTTCAATACCCAGCCAAACGTGGGCTTTCTGAGACCAGTGAATTTATACTGGAACGTGAAGAGTCTCTTTGAGGTAGACTCGGTTAATACCCATTCAGGTTTGGGCATCTCAGTTTCTGAAGGGCACTGAAATATTGAAATTAATTCCAGGCACATATATAGAATCCGAAAAGATCCTTATGCTTCGACTGCATATCAAAATTGCATGTAAAATGATTGCTTGATGCAGAATAAATGCATTTCTACATATCATGGCTGCATGCAAAAAACGAACTGGTTGAATAATCTCTGAAAGCAGGGAATAACAAACCGATTCCAAGCACATACATTGTCAAATGTCAATTCAATAGAGAAAAACAGAGTTTCTACATAGTCTCAGTTGAATATGGAACAAAGTATTCTTCGATGTACAATGAATTCAGTTTATGAAACCACTGAATGAAAATTGATTCCAGGCACATACATTTGCGTAGTTCCCTGTTCGGTGTGCCATTTGATACATTCTACATATCTCAATTGTATTTTAATCTAGGAGTTGTTAAACAATTGTGGAAGTAACGAATAAAAATAGCGAAGCTCGAAAATATTTCTACTTTACTTTCCATCTTTTGCAAAAGTAAATCTTCACGGTCATATTTCCACTCTATCAAATGTTTATACGTTGCTTCAGTGAAAAGAATTTGAAGAAAATAAAACATCAAAGGAAAGAAAACGTTTCGGGATTGGGAGGATATTTAAAGATTAGTAGAAAATGTTCTTGGAGGAAACAGATTAGAGAATTATATACGAGGGTCATTCAATAAATAAGGTGGATTTTTCGGTATAAGGACTTCTAATACAGATAGAAGCTTACTTTTTTTCAACATAGTCTCCCAGCACTGTCACACACTTTTCCCATCTGTGCACAAGCTTCCGTATTCCCTCAGCGTAAACATCTTTGGACTGATGTCCCAGCCAGACGCTCACAACACTTTTGACTTCATCGTCACTTTTAAACTTCGTTCCTCTCGTGAACGCTTTCAAGGGACCAAACAAGTGAAAGTCTGGGCTGTAAGGGGGATGAGGAAGCAGTTCCCAGCCTAGCTCGTTGATGGTCTGCACCGTTTGGGCTGCTGTGTGAGGCCTTGCGTTGTCATGATGCATGATGACCCCTGCGTTGGTCCCAACAGATAAGCTCAAAGTCCTTGCAATGTCATCCACTGTCACCCTTCTGTCAGACTGAATGAGGTCATTGACTGATTCGATCACCTCAGGAGACCTCACTTCTGTAGGCCTCCCAGGCCTGTCTTCATCCTCAACACTGCTCCGTCCTTCTTTAAACAATTTAGCCCACTTGTAGACAATTCTTTGGTTGAAATATGTGACAACATACATATTTGACATTCTCCTATGAATTTCAACTGGTTTGCACCCTTCAGCAACCAAAAACTTGATAACTGACCGCTGTTCAATCCTGGAGCATGCTTCTTGGTCGGCCATCTTTGTTAATCGCCAAAACTCTCAAAAAATTTTTTAATCTGCAAAAGAAATTAAATCCATGTGAAAAAGAAGTAAAACAAAATAAAAAAAATAAAAAAGAGTAAGCTTCTATTTGTATTAGAAGTCCTTATAGCGAAAAATTCACCTTATTTATTGAATGACCATCGTATGTTTGATTTGGAATACCTTTGAAATATCATTTCCTCTAATATAAAAATCTCTTGACCCGAAAATATCGTAGGTAGAATACAAGGAGAGTATTTTTCGATTTTTTCAAGAAATATCAGTTGTTGAAGTAAAATGATCTGGCTGTAGTGAAAAGCAGGATGAACTGCCAGCTGCCATTGATGAGGTTGCCCGCCCCCGCCCATCGAAAAGATAACGCTTGGTGTGCTGCATCTGAAGGAAAAGATGGCCGACGCGAAACCGATAACATCCGCTTGCAAAAAATATGGTCGCGGTGGTGGGCTGAGCGGTGTCTAAAATTTGTTTATGGATTATGATTCGTGTTGTGCCGGGCGAGATTATCGATGTTTCTGGGCTCCATATAAACAGAAGGATTTCTGTTTGGAGAGAGAGTTGACAGCGGTATTTTTTTTTTTAAGCTTATCACCCCAAGCAAGGCTGGAGGCCACTAGCACGCAAGGGGTTACAGAAGGTTTGGAAGAAGAGCAGATAGGAGTGGTAAAGGAGAGGATGTGGAGAAAGATAGTGGATCGATCAAGGCAAGGGGGTTACAGAAGATTTGGAGCGAGAGCAGATAGGAATGAAAGGTGAAAGGATGTGGAGAAGGGAAGTGGATAGATCAAGGCAACTGGAGATGTCGATTGACGTTACACTTAAATATATTTTAGTTTGGTTTCAGGTTCATTCCTTCTTCCCGCATCGTTTATCATCGATAAATTTTGCATATATAATTTTATATTCAAGCATTTTTATGTCATGGGGTATTTTATGGGTTCACCTGTGTGTATGCAGTATTTGTGCTATATGGAGGAATGAATGATGACGGGTGACATTTTACGGTGATTGTGTAAATTGTAACGAATAAATGGGCACCCAGAAAGGAAACCCAGACGAGGCTATGTTGAAGGGCAGAGTCTCGTCTGGGGAGGTAGACAAATGCGACTCCGTTATTATGGGGCCTACGCGCAATTTGGGGGAAGACGAAATAGCGAGTTGCCAGCGGGATATCGAAGTTTGAGATACGCTGATTGTGGTTGCATCTGGGTGGAGAGAAACTCAGTGGAAGCTATGCCAAAGGGCAGTCTCGTCTGGGGAGTTGGACAGACCCGATTTCGTTATTACAGGATATACGGGGAATTTGGGTGGGAGGCTTGGGTAAATACCGAGTCACCAGCGGTATTACTATTGTACGGAACGTTGTGATCCTGATTTCTCTTTTGTTCGTCGTCGCTTTTCTGTGTCCCGGTTGCGTTCGACCTTCGTCTGCGTCGTTCCACTGTACAATTCTTCGTCGTCTCTGCCGTGGAATTCATTTGCTTTGCTTTGTTTGTCTCCGGTGCTGCTGTTTGTTCCGTCCCTCTTCGTTTGTGTTCCGGCAGCAGAAAATCAACTTCAAATTGTATTTCGAAGTTGGTTTGCCGCGCATGCGGTAGAGAAACCCGAGAATCTTGCTTGCAAAAAAATATGGCCGCAGCGGTGGGTGGCTGAGCGGCGCCTAGAATTTATTTATGTAAATGATTCATGTCACCAATTTGCCGATGTTTCTGGAATCAATAAACAAACGGATTTCTGTGTCGTCAGTTTGTGAGTCGCTAGAATTACTATTGTGCGTAATGCCGTGATTCTGATTTCCTTGTTTGTCGTCGATTTCTGTTTCCCGGTTACGTTCGACCTTCGTTTGTGTCATTCCTTTGTGGAATTCATAGTTGTCGCTGCCGTTGACTTGTCTCTGTTTCATTTGCTTTGTTTTCTTTATCTCCGGTGTTGCTGTTCTTTCTGTCCCCCCTTGTTTGTGTTCCGGCAGCAGAAAAACAACTTCAAATGACAAGGGTAATTCGAACAATAACACTGTATTTGAATCTGCGATACATCTTTTCATTTTATCAACAACATATCCAAAATATTTTTTAAAATTCTTAAATTATATTATGAATTCTTGACTTATATAATACTAGTTGGCTCGAAGCATCAAAAATGGCAGTAATACTTCAGTAATTTTACTATTGGTCATACGTATGACATGAATAAATTAGTAGTTTTATTCATACATTTTCCTTCGACTGTCGCATGTAATAAAACCTCTGCCTTTTAAAACATTAAAAGGAAAAACGAAACTCTAAATAAAGGTAATACGAAACTAGACATAAAAATTGACAATATTTATATTAAGACTATTGTCCTCATCTTTGTTGCTGTTATCACAATGTTTTGATCGATGTGCCCCCCTCCCAAACTTCCACAGGTGTATAGATTAAATAAAGGATTCAGTTCAGAATTCCATGCAGGTTACCCAGACCGATATACATCCGAGGAAGGACGGAGAGCACAACGGCCGGAACATTGTGATAATAATAACAAAGATGATGATAATATCCTGAATATGAATAGTGTAAATAATGATAACTTCGCATCCCAGAAATTCAGACAGAAATAGATTAAAAATTACATTAAAATTCTGTTATATAAAACGCGGCTTATTCTGCGATCCATGTGGAATAATTACTTCTGTTAACACGAAAAATGGAATATCTCATCCATGTTAATGGGTGAGAACATTTTAGGAATGGATATAGTCGTATTGCGTTTTATAGAAGAGATTTCAGAACATGGCGAATATGTACGTATTTTTGTTAATAAAAATCTTTGAATTGTTTAATATGGAATTTCTCTCCTACTGTTAGATTTTATTAGGAATGTAAAGATTTTTTTCAAATACAATTAGCCTTAAGCGTTCGATGTTAGTAGATTGCTCAAAATATACAAATATTTATATCTAAAATATTCAAATTTATTAAGGAATTGAGTTGTTTATCTTCTAATAAACATATATATATATATATTTATATATATATATATATATATATATATATATATATATATACATATATATATATATATATACACATACATATATATATATATATATATATATATATATATATATATATATATATATATATATATGCTCCTGAAAAATTTATTTCGGTTGAGCTCTCTGGGGAGGATATGTGGGTTTGTAAACAGTGACTATTACGGCTAATAATGCAAGACTCTTCGGTAAATCAAATCGAGTTCTCCCAGTCACTGTGTGTTTATCTAGAAATAAATACGCTTAAATTGACCTTCTTCTCAGGCCGTGCGCCAATGGCTTCAGGGTAAAATTTCCGACTGACGCGAATTCAGCCGGTTTTCGATTCTAGCCAGAGGCAACCGGACGTCTAGCCACACTGATGATCTGTGATACAGCGAAACAGTCTGTCTGTGGATGACAATATATATATATATATATATATATATATATATATATATATATATATATATATATATATACAATAGTATCATGTCATTTACATTTCTCTTTTAATTTCAGAGATATAAAGATCGCCATGGTCCGTACGAAGGATAACATCAAAAGAATAAAGAAATATAAAGATAATGGGAATATTACATTTGATTTTGCGAAATATTTGAAGAAGAATCAAACAACAATGCCAAAAGAAAGTAACAGGGGCAAATAAACAGAGAGGGACAAAACTGTTTTTCAGAGTTTCATGTAAAGAGAATTGAAGAGAATTATAAAGTTAATAAGCAAGGAAAGTGTTTTGACAAACAACAAAACATCTAAGATTGCGAATGTTAACAGATAGAAAAAACATGCAGAATATTAAGAATCGTGACCAAAGACATGAAAACAAGCAAAATAACATCTTCAACTAAACATCAGAAACAGAAACGTGAAAAATGGTTGAAGACGTCAATGAAAACACAGATGAAAACATATTTCCTTCGATCTTTGTAAGTTTTCTATTTAGTCCTGCAAAAGTCCAAATGGGACAATACGAACGTCAAGTCTACCTTGAACAAACCTTGCAATTCACCAACGGAATTAGATTGGTTTAGGAACCTGCACAAAATCGCAAGAATATAGATAGATATAAACAGACTGAGATAGAAAGATAGATATGAACAGACTAATATATATATATATATATATATATATATATATATATATATATATATATATATATATATATATATATATATATGATAGAAATTGTAAGGAGGATTTGATAATTATAATTAAGTAATTCATTGAGTCTGAAAGAAACCTCAACAGAATGCAGAAAGCACTGGACGGCCGTTTCGTCCTATATTTGGGACTCATCAGCAGAGCGCATCCACTACCGAGAATTGAAACGCTGACACTTAGGTTGTCAAGCAAACACCATACCCACTGTTTCAACGGGCCCCGGTGACGAAGAGATAGCAAATCAGTGGTGGAACTCAACTGAAGTTGTCTGTAACCATAGGACTGTGCCCCCCCCCCGAGCCACGACTTACAATTTATATCATATGTATATCATTGCTTGATCCGGCTTCCAATGCTTCAGATTGAGCGGCTTGGTGATAGTAGTCGTGGCTCCGGGGGGCACAGTCCTATGGTTACAGAGAACTTCAGGTGAGATCCACCACGGAATATGTGAGCGAGCGGTGCTATATTGAGTCTGATTTGCTATCTCTTCGTCACCGAGGCCCGTTGGAACAGTGGGTATGGTGTTTGCTCGACAACCTAACTGTCAGGGTTTCAATTCTCGGTAGTGGATGCGCACTGCTGATGAGTCCCAAATATAGGACGAAACGACCGTCCAGTGCTTTCTGCATTCTGTTTCTTTCAGACTCAATGAATTACTTAATTATAATATATATTGTAATCCATTGACAGACTTTTTCGCTGTATCAGTGTGACTAGACCTCTAATTAAGATCAAAATCCGACTGAATTGGCGTCAGTCGGGGATTCAACCACTAAGCCGTTGGCGCACGCCGGAGATGAAGGTGAATTTAAGCGTATTTATTTATTTGGGTTAAGCTGGGTTCTTTTTGTGGTCATGGTGATGAAGATGTTTGTATTTTCAACGCTAACTGCTTGTTTGTTGTTGACGGTAGTGATTATGCTGGTAGTGATAATAGCTGTGATATTAATTATTGCTGATAATGTTAATAATAAGATATTGATGTTAAATTTAGCCTCAATGACGGAATTAAAAAAGGTCGGGGCAATATTTAATGTTTCATTAAAACGGGTGTTTCATTAAGACGGATCAAAGTTAGCAGTAAATAAATCCGTGTCATTTTTGAGAGTTTATTTATTTCTCTATGGCATCAAAATGCTATTTAAGTCATAGAAATTATGTGTGAAAAATAATATCGCCCAAATATCTGTCAAATCTAAAAAAAATAAAAAAAAGTCAGTAGACGCTTAAACTTAATTCACATTTAAAGTCGGTCCAAGTTATTGGAACACGTATTTGTTGTCCGTCGTTATTTGCTATTGCGTCAGTATATATATATATATATATATATATATATATATATATATATATATATATATATATGTATAGGATACAGGTCCGATTCCTGTCGGAGAACGAAAATTTTCTATGAAAATTTCTCGGACATTCAGGCTGGTAAATGTTATTTAATACTGTTTATTATAAAACAGAGCATTTGCTTAAATACTTGTATCTATAAAAAGAACGTTAAACATATCATAAAATGTCTTTAAATAAATTGTCGGCCCTTGTCCAATTCAAAAATATATTTATATATGATAAATCTTTTTTCCTATCATCTCTCTGTTTCATAAATAGCATAGACTGTAACCAATTAAATTTACACAGGTGTGCAATGTACTTTTTATCTCCCAAGTGATTTCCCTTCAGTGTTCACAGCTGTACACATTTCTACACTGTGTTCTCTCGTCCCCCTCACTGAAAATGAATTTTAATAGATAATTACAAATAGATACTTACTAAGCTTACTTTAATCTTTTTATTCGGCTGCACGAGGTACAATTAAGCGTTAACATCTTGTAATGCGTCAAAGTATAAAGAGGCTAACGAAACAATTATCACTTGAAACCGAGGCCAGGCAAATGCGAAAATTTTAAATGGTTATTATCTCAACTTAGGTGTTGGCATTGAATATGGATTGATGTTGCAAGCAATTAGCAACTATCTCAATCATCAGGCAGTTCAGGCCACCTTCAAATAGCTGCAATGAATGCTTGTTGTGCTGCCTCGCAACAAATCTTGGAGAAACCAATACACAATATTTACATTATTCGGCCTATTGTCATCATCTTTGTCGTCATATTTATTACAACGTTTCGGCCATTGAACTCTCCGGCCTTCTTCAGGTGGTTGGAATTTCAAACTGAACCCTTTATTTCGCTCATTGGGGTAGACTTTTCTAGTTCCACGTGCCATATTTAATGGATGTCAGTTATCAGTTATCTCCTGTTAATTCCCCGTTCCAAGTTCTCCACTGCCGTAACCGGGTATTGAACTCAAACTCTGTATATAACTTTTTTTTCATTTTGTCATTCATTTACCCACCATAACAAAATATGATTGGTTTGGTTTGTTTTTTACGGTATATCAAAATCAATGTGTTATTTAATACCGATAAAATTTTTATTGCTGATAATATTTTTTTGTTTTCAAAAATGTATAGCCTGTAATAATGTATTACTGGTAATCTTTTTACCAAAACGTATTGCTGTGTTAAAGGCTATTTTTTACACTTTCATAGTGTTTGACCCCAGTTTGGGGGGGAGTAACTCTTTGCCCATAGCTGGGATCCTAACAGGTGCTACCACCCCGTGTCAGGAAGGGCCTGGGAACACCAGCAATTAAGAGGTGGTTCCACTCCCCTCGAAACCTCATGATCAGAGACCATGCTGTTGGATGTAGTTTAACGTCTTACCCAGGACGCAGATGTAGTTTAACGTCTTACCCAGGACGCAGATGTAGTTTATCGTCGTACACAAGACGGTCAAAATATGAAATACACATTTTATATTTCTGTCAATTTTAACAAGGGCTACCATAAAAATTTCAGACTCTTCCTGCAATGATGTCTTTTTTTATTGACTGTTGGCTCGTAATCAGACACATTTGGCATTATTGGAACATGTCCCAAGTGAAATGTGTTACGCTTATTCAGAAAATAAACAATGTCAGAATTTAAGAATTGGTCTAAATTTCTTTTAACTCCTATGATTTGTCAAGTTATCATCGTTCGAAATCAGTGAGAACTTTAAATCATTTATTGTTCGCCTTGAATAGTTTCATTATTTGTTTCATTTTGATGAGAAAAGTAATTGGAAATAGTAACAGACTGGTTTAACTATACACTCCTTTTAAAAAATAACGTATATATAGTGTATTTAGGGGTCATTACAGCCCAAAATGCAGTTAAATTAATAGAATATCTTCCATATTTTGACTGATTTTTGTCCCCCGACGACGCGCAAAACATCGAATAACGAACGTTATCAGAAAATGCTCGAAACTGTCTTGTTCTCCTTTTTAGCGTAATTTCCCAAATATTAAAATGATTGAAATATACAAAATGAAGGGAATGTTCACGTGAGGATATTTAAATCGTATTCAGTTCTTTCATACATTACCCGCTTTCGACACCATATGTCAGCGCTAAATATCAGTTTGCAGCCATAACTTTCATTGTATTTATTTTATTGTTATGGGACCTTACCTATAACGACAGAGTGAACTTTTCCTGACACTATAAATACTGCGCCTCTCAAGAGAGACGGACTCCAGTCGTGAGCAGTCTCTGACTGTTTGCGACTCTTGTCGAACTCTCTGCTTTGGCAGAGAGGAACCCGGACGAGGCTTTGCCGAAGGGCAAAGTTTCGTCCGGGGAGGTAGACATTCCGTGAATCTGTTTATACGGGTTCTAAATGGGCATATTTTTGGCCGAGCTTACGGGTTCGGGGAGCCCACATTAAACCGGCCTTGTGGCAAATTCGACCCACGTGGGAGCGTTGTTAAATATCGAGACGGAATCGAGTCGTGAGCAGTCTCTGACTGTGTGCGACTTCTGTCGCCTCTGAGTGTTGACTTCAATGTTCACTTATATATATATATATATATATATATATATATATATATATATATATATATATATATATATATATATATATGAATAATTGTTTATTTGGGCAGCTATTGCTGTAAGTTTCATTAATATTGTTATGGGGTTTCCCTCTTTTCACACAAATGGACTCACCCAGTGTATACATATACATACTACTGCCAGTGAATACGCGAAGTGTGAAGGAGTCGAGACGGAACGACAGGAGAGTAGTAGAGTAAGGCACATACAGAGACGGCGGCAAGCGTCACAGTTAGCGAGCAGACTCAGTAAGGAGTCATCCGCGATACTTCAATACCAAGACTGTATATATATTATTGTTACTAACCCGCATTTCTGGATCTATTAACCCGTATTACCAGTTTGTATTATTGCGTTAATACATTTATTTTCCTTAACCATTCCTGACGTTTGTTATTCATTGATATCGGATTCATCCCGGAATCCACAACAAATATATATATATATATATATATATATATATATATGGGAGAAGGACAACTCTGAATTAAAAACCCGCGGAGATCGTTTGGGGACCTTGTGGCACTTAGTGCTCCAGGTCTCTGTATTCAGCCCTTCAAAAAGTGCAGTTGATTCTGCACGAAAACTTCACCACTATAATCAAATCTTATGTGCTGTTGTCAAGCTGCCGGTTTCCTAGAAACAGATCTGCTTGACCCTCATACGTCGAATTCGACGGGAGAGTCGTGTATATATATATATACATATATATGTAACTATCACACATATAGTGCTGATGTTAATAAAAAAACTGCCTTTTTTAATACAACATAGCTATTAAGTATATATCGATGAATATACAGCCCCTGAAGTTTGCGTTAAACATGAAACTCCGTATCGTGACATCGGTTAGCGATAATATGTGTATTTATTCTCTTTCTTTCTCTCCCCCTCCTCTCTCTTGATATATATATATATATATATATATATATATATATATATATATATATATAATATTATTATTTAAAAATATGTATTCATTGCGGCACAGAAACTATTTCGGAACTAAAAAGTAAACTTTAGATTAAATTTAAAATTAAAATTCTTTCTTCCATTCTCAAGCGATGCTGAATAACTTACAAAAAAATGATTTATTTTTTTAGCTAAATAATATTACATGGTTTAAGTTGGAGGGGTAAAGGTGTCACAAATATTTAAAAGGATGCTGCCTTTTTTTGACGAATCTAGATACAAGTCTAATTTATGATGGTAAAATGTATATATAGGTTAAGGGTTAAATTTCATATCGCTTAAGATATATTTTCTAGATAACATTCTTCAATGACTATTGACCCTTCAGATTTATGTCATAAGACTCCCCATATAATTCAGTTTTAGTAAGTGTTTGACATTGATGTCCCTTACATGGAAGACACACTTACGGCTGTCTATGTTACCGACCACCGGGCATTCTGTCCTCTTACAGATAATAATCCTTTCTTCTTGCTTTCCTTTTTGACATTGCATTTTAATTTTCTTCCTGGGTTTGCCATCAGCATAGTGTAATCCATGCGTCTTATTTTGTTAATGTTATGTACACCGACAACGAATCCTCATAAATACGGTAGTTCTCTTACGATCTCTAGCTGTTTAGATTTATTAAATACGATGAGAAAACGCATCGTTATCGTCTTTTTATTGTATTCAATGAATTCGTTCTCTCATTGCATACAGACTGTTTGTCTCCAGGAAAGTTTACAACTGGTCTGAATCTTTAATTCCTCAGTTCCACGTTCTTAGTCTGAGATTGTCTCTCAATTCCCTACACTGTGTGACAGACTGATATATTTATTCTGTACCCACAGGGACTCAAGAATGAATGAAGTAATCGGTGTTTAATTCTGACCTTTGGAGAGATTATTCTTTTAAACTTTTGCTATTTTGTTTGGCAATAACCGAAAATCCAGAATCTCTAACGGATTCTTTGTTTTCTTAGTAAATCTTTGATAAAAAAAACCCTGAAATAATACAAGAATTCAGAGCTACATTTACACAAAGAATGTTTTTAAGGAAAAGCAATCATCCATTGATTTCAATCTTTTCATCTGATTCTTATTTAATCCATGTTGGATTTTTGCTTCTCTTCGATAATGATTGATAAATAAAGAATTAGAAAGTTTGTAGCGAGTTAGAAGCAAAAGTTCGTAGAGTTAAGATAGCGTCATTGATTCGTGAAAATCCTTAAGCAATGAGAAAACTATTACGGTTATTTAAATCAACAATGGATGCAGTATAAAACAGTTGAATCGGAAGGAGATTCATTGGTTTTATCTCTGATTATCATTACGTAAACATAATTAAAAATGAATTGTTCATGACCAACGGGCAAAATGGAATGAGTTTTTAATTTGGCGATCTCAGATCACTCGGTCCTAACTTAACCGCTTGAGAATCACAAATAGGAATTGTTAATAAAAAGAAGAAAAGGGAACGAAAGAAAAACAAAATAAATAAATAAATAAAGAAAAAGAAAAAGAAGAAAACAGAAAGAACAAGAAAGGGAAACGTAGAAATATAATGGATAGCATAGAGAAAAGGAAGGAAAAGTCACAAAGTAGACAAGTAAAGAAACCAATGAAAGGTAGTAAAGAATAAGGAGAAACGTATGAAAAAGAAACGTAAGCGCAGATAAGGCAGAAAGAAAATATAAAAGAAAGACAAAAAAAGAGAGTGAGAGAAATATTGAAAAAAAGTATGGAAAGAAAGAAAAGAAAGAGAAATGTGGGAGGAAGGGAGGAAGAAAAAGCAAAAGGAAAAGAAAAAAGAAAGTAATGACGAAATAAAGTAAAAAAAAAAAACGACAAAGAAATAACTTCCTGTTGAGATAAACGAAAAAGGAAAGAAAAAGAGAAAGGAAAGTAAGAAATCAAGTTTTGATGGAATAAAAAAGAGATTTAATAGTAAAAATAAAAACAAAAAAAGGAAGAAATATTGATATAAAAATGAAGTAAATAGAATTGGATTGAAAAGAAAAAACAAAAAGGACAGAAACAAAGCAAAAATGAAAATATCAATGAAAGAAATGAAGCGAAGAAGAAAAGAATGAAACAAAAGAAAGAAGTAATCTGAATGTAGAAATAAAAATATATCGAAGGAAAAGAAGAGAATATGGAAACAAAAACAATAAATAAAGTAGGAAACTAGAAATAATGAAAGAAAAGGCGGAGAAAGAAAGTTATTAAGGGACAAAGGGAAGAAAATGGAGAAAAAGAGGGAAACAGAAGATTGGTAAAAGATAGAAAGAGATAAAGAAGAATCATGTAAAAAAAGAAAGAAAGAACGAAAGAAAGAAAGAAAGAACGAAAGAACGAAAGAAAGAAAGAAAGAAAGAAAGAACGAAAGAAAGAAAGAAAGAAAGAAATATAGGAAGAAGCGTAAAAGAGGAAAAAATAAGAAAAAATGAAAGAAATTGAGAAAAAAAATGAAAAAAGAAATAAGCGATATTTAAAGAAATAAATACACTATGACTGAAAGAGAGGAAGAGGAAAAGAAGAAACGCCGTGGAAAAATCTTAACTAACCTTTTAAGTTATTGGGATCGCCATGTTATTTATCGATAAGAAACAAAAGCGCTGTAAATATACCAGAAGGAAAAGTGTTTGATGTCTTTATCGGATATTGAGTAAATCAGCGACTCTAAATTCGATTTTGAATAAAAGTGCTATTGTCCGAGTGTGATTGTTGTTGGCCGAGCAGAGAGAAATATTCCAAATTATGCCATTCATTTAAATAGAATGCAGACGATATGAAATGGCAAAAAGTCAAGACAATTGGCAGGCCGGGAAACTGGGCAAAAATGGGTCATAAATGAGTTTTGATAATTAACTCTTTTCCAGAAACAACTGAAAATTTGAAAAAAAAATCACTCGAATAAAGATATTTGATATCTTTATTCGAATGATTCGGACAATTTGAAGAGAAAAAATTGTGTTGCATCAGCCTTACATTTACTTAGGGTCTATTGGCTTTAAAAATCAGGATCATTGCTTATCTCCATGATACTTTGTTAATAGTTAGCCGTAAAACCAACACAAAATACACAACGATGTCAGTCACGAGATAATTTGAATATTTTAATAAGTTGCAATAAATTTCATACTTTAACGTCAACATAAGTATCCAGTAGGTCAATATTTATAATGGAGTGCTGAAATGATTATAATGTCCAGTACAAGAAGCCTTTCCCCTAAAAATCCGATATTTGATCATCTGATTAGGCTTTGGTTCATACTTATAATTCCGAGAAACTGATCCTTTGTCATAAAACTTACCGAAGTTTCAATATATTTCCGATATATCGATGATGTTTAGTTATTAGATCGCCACTAAACAATGTTACTTGATATTTTAAATAAACTAAGCAACACTGGAAATGCAATTGGACTTACTTAGGAAAACAAAAACAAACAATATATTACTATTTCTGGATATCATGTTAAAAAGGACTGTGTAGTGATATCAGTGTCAGCTGATGTATTGCTTAGGACCAACCTCCAACGCGTTACAGAAATATCTTTGACAATTATCTGTATTCTCAAAGATTGGCAGCTTAGTAGAGTGGACCTCAGAAAAACCATGTGAAACGATCCTGACAAAGAAGGTTACTGAGTAAATCCAGACGGTCAGTTCTTGATGAATTACTTTTTTTTAAATAAACCTAACAAGGTAAAGAACATTGTTCGCTATGACACAGTGGCCTCTACATCAGGGAGACGCATAGAGCAAATAGAAAGGGATGGGGACCACTCCTGAGCTACACGAAAGGAAGCCACGCCCGTTCAGCGCTTTGCCTCTTCAACTAACCCCATATATACCTCGCTAGAATGTTACAACTGAATAAAATTTGATTACTTCTACAATCGTCTTATGCTTTTATTTCGTGGGTGAAGATCTCGCAAAAGATTTATTCTGTTAGCCACAAGAGTTTGCATGGAAGAAGCTGCACCCCGAGGAAAACATCTGGCGTCTGGTCTCAGCTGCAACGCTGTAACTGATAATGATATTAGACTAAATGTCAACTGAATATCTACTAAGAAAAATGATCGCACAAACTTCTACTTAAATCAGAACAACAAAATAGTTTCCGCAATTATTGTAGCTATCTACTTACGAACACTCAGAATCTGTAGCCGTCAATATTTACGTGAGGAATATAAATTTGAAATTCCTTCAATATCCCAAGTATTTCATACTGGGACACGAAGAGAACATATGGAATCCAATAAAAGAAAAAAAGAAAAGAAAATAACACATCCTCAATAAAAATAGATACCTCACTTTAACGCCTACCTCTAACCCTAGCAACTAGAACTAAAAATTATTTATCTAAACTTAATTTTGTACAGATATATGTATTCAATAAAAGTAGATAGGCTTCAATAGGAATATATAGGTTCGTCTATTGCCCGGTTCATAATCCTTCACTATCTATTGTACAGGAGTAGAGGTTTATCCATTGTTCCCTGTTTAGGATTGGGTTTCCGGTTCCTTCTAAAGTTTTTTCATTCTCTTTCCCACTCAGTAGCCGCTTGCTTCCTAGTCGATTAAAAATATTAAAAAAATTATGATTTAAAATTATAGAAACATATGTATATATTTATTTATATATAAATATGTATGTGTGTGTTTGCCGGTGGCGACGGTTGTCAAGGGTTGATAGGCTCACAAAATAAAATCTATGGCAGGCTAATACGCTGGTCAGAGTCATGAAGAAAGTAAGTAAACCCATCTCATTCTGCTCATCTGCCTGGGATTGATTGATTCAATATTTAAAGACATTTTTATGTTTAACGTTCTTTTTATAGATACAAGTATTTAAATAAATGCTCTGTTTATGATAAACAGTATTAAATAACATTTACAGGCCTGAATGTCCGAGAAATTTTTCATAGAAAATATTCGTCCTCCGACAGGATTCGAATCTGTATCCTATACGGAACCGTCATTTAGCTTGACGTACTTTTACCGATTTGGCCACAGAGGAGCGTTCGGTTGGCAAGATCGAACTTACTGCTTAAAATTAAAGGCATGTCAAGCTAAATGAAGGTTCCGTATAGGATACAGGTTCGAATCCTCTCGGAGGAAGAATATTTTCTATGAAAAATTTCTCGGACATTCAGGCCGGTAAATGTTATTTAATACTGTTTATTATAAACAGAGCATTTACTTAAATACTTGTATCTATAAAAATAATGTTAAACATAAAAATGTCTTTAAATAATTGTCGGACTTTGTCCATTTCATAATATATATATATATATATATATATATATATATATATATATATATATATATATATATATATATATATATGTGTGTGTGTGTGTGTGTGTGTGTGTGTGTGTGTATACGTGTGTATACGTAAAGGTAACAATAAATTTGAAAGAAAGAGAATTTTGTAGCTCTTAGTGCATTGCTTTCAGCACTCAACGGTATTATCTCCTTTGTCAATGTCCTGTCACGCCCAATGAAACTTAGGACAATTTCTTATTTTTCCAATATAAAATGTTTAAACATACAACAAAACCTCGAAAAATCCTTCCAGGTTTTGGAGATATTATTTATGCGAGGAACAAGACATGATTGCTAAAAACAATGTTATCTCTTTCGGCGTTCACCTTTACAGAATGTTATCTCTGGCCGATATTATTTAAAAGACAAACAGCAATAAGCACTAAAACCATAAAAATACCGCAGGATGCAAGCTTTAATAAATTGCTGCTTAGATTTGTTTAGACAAATTCTTATCACTTAGACTCAGGCGTTGAGGTATTTGTCACTAAAGTGTTATTTGTGTCTTTTTAAAACAATATTTATCGGAATTAAGATATTTATGTCATGTTTTCCTTTTGCTGATGTCCTAAATAGCTTTTGGGGAAAGAACAAAATCAGTTGCGGCAGCAAAACGGTATTATATATTTTCTAAGGATCAGCCGTTTTCTTAAAAACTAAAAGAAACCAAAAGCAAAAAAAATAAAACAGAAATTTACCTGCCTTTTCTTAAGAGATACTATATTATTTCCACATATGAAATATATATATAATTCGTTATTTCCAATATTTTTATTCAGGATATTATCCCCGTCATTGTTCGGAGATCAATCCTTGATTCGTGCAGAGTGTACGTGGACTTTTAGGAAACAGGCAAGCAATAACTGAGCAACACTAAAAATAAGAATTAGATGAGATATTCCTAGACATGGGCAGTAGAACGAGAACATTCTATCTCCGTGGATTAAATAAAGTGTTCAGTTGAGAATACGCTGTAGGTTACCCAGATCGATATACCCCTGAAGAAGACTGGGAGCACAACGGCCGAAATGTCGTGATAGCAACCACAACGATGAGTAGAACAGTCCGAATATAAACAATGTACATAATGATAGCTGCTCATCTCAGAACATCAGACAGAAATATCCATTCCTGTCCGGTGAATATCAACAAGGCTTTGATATTATCGTCTGTTTTTTTCTTTGGCTCATATACAATATTTGTTATTAAGCATTTTCGTTTTGCCCAAGTTATTTTAATTTACTATGGATAAATATGACTAAATAATAAAAGGAAGAATTCCCTAGATGGTGCTTTTGTTGTTTCTTTCTTTATACTGTTATTGTTGTTGTTATTGTTGTTATTGCGAACTTCCATAGCAGTTTTTGATATCCAAACATGTCCCAAATGAGGTTATACACCTTACAAATTCCGGTCGTGTTATTTAGATTTCAAGACAAAGTAAATAGCAATAAATTCTGTTCGGAAACATTTATTTATTATTATATAGAAGCAAGTGTTTACCCGTGCGGATAGACGAAACTCATATTTTAATTAACAAGTTTCTGTAGAATAATACAAAGCCAATTGAGGAAAGTGAAAGAATTTTGAAGAAATTGGATTATGTATTCTTTAAATAAGATGTCTATTGTTTCACATTACGAAGACAATTCGTAAAGAGTTTACCTTTCGAAATTTTAACTGACTATTGATCTGCTATCTACACCATATTGGAGGTAAGGAATTTTAAGTTTTAAATTGAATATGGATCTACTATCTACACCATACTGGAGGTAAAGAATTTTAAGTTTTAAATTGACTATGGATCTACTATCTACACCATATTGGAGGCAATGAATTTTAAGTTTTAAATTGACTATGCATCTACTATCTAAACCATGCTGGAGGTAAAGAATTTTAAATCTTAAATTGACTATTGATCTCCTATCTACACCATATTGGAGGTAAAGAATTTTAAAATCTTTCTTTGATGTTTCTAACTAATATTTCATATCACCAGATTTGACGGGATATATTTTTATATGTATTTTTATTTTACTCCTGCAAATGATCTCATTTGAAGTATATATCAATTGATATGTGTCAATTGCTCCAGAAGATTTCTTAGTATTCCATTAAATCTTAATTAAATAGTTTCAAAGCTTCATTGTCATTCCAAATCTTTCAGCCATTTTGAGTTATAAGAGAACGTTGTAAGCTTTCTTATTTCTTTGATTCTTTGACAAGATCCTGATATACATCTAACCTATGATCTTAAGAACTTTGGACTATTTGGTTTACAAGTGCGACTACTGCAAATACTATTATCTTCAACCTCAATCAGATTTTGTTTTTGGTTGTGTTGCATGATTCACTGGAATATACAGTAGTCCAAAAGCTGATTTTTTAAATATCTACAGGTTATTATCTGTATGTATAACTTTTGTCTAATGATCAAAGTCGCTTGCACAGTTCATCGTTCCTGCCCAGTGATGTGGAGTTTTGTTCGCGACTTGGACTAGTTTTCCACATTAACAGTAGTTGATTTACAGTTTTATTTGTTTTGGGATGTTTGATACGTTTATTATCTTATATATTATATATTTACTATATGTATATGTATGTTTTGTCCGTGTATTGCTTTATATATTGTACTGTTGTTATATTGTCATCTTTGATAATGGCTTATGCAAGCCGAAAGCTTAGATAGGATTAAAAAATATGTATCAATATTGTAATTTTCTTTCTTCATTTAATGATAATGTTATTAAGCTTATCAGACGATATGAAAAGAATTTACATAAAATAGACAACACTTGTCTATATTTTTTAATGAAACATGCATCAATGAAAAAATGCTCCAAAATACACACACACACACACACACACACACACACACACACACACACACACACACACACACACACTATATATATATATATATATATATATATATATATATATATATAAAAGTGAACATAGAAGTCAACACTTAGAGGCGACAGTCTGTTTCATGCTAGATGCAATCGTCAGGCAACTTGCATCTAGCATGAAACAGACTGTCGCCTCTAAGTTTTGACTTCTATGTTCACTTTTATATTTACACACACTCTATCTCTGATATTGAGCACTTTATCCCATAAATAAAGGCAATCTTAAACTATATTTCTTCATATATATATATATATATATATATATATATATATATATATATATATATATATATATAACCCCAGCAACTATCTAACTCAACTTGAAATGTACTATTTTTTGCTCAGAACAGATAAGCGGCGTGAGTATTGCTATCATATCAGGGCCGGAGCTGCCTAACCTTTTCTGTTAATACACTCTTTAAAACGGGTACACACAGCCTTGTAGGTGATGAATTAATTTTCAAAGTGCAATCTCTCAGACCACTGAATCGGCATCGCAAGCTTATCGCCCGTCTATTTCTATTTCCAGGGAAACTCTACTGACGATCTACATTTCTTAGTTCCACCATTTCAGGCCTACCCAGCAAATCTCCGTGATACCATGTACACAGGAGCGATTCATTCACATTCCCTACGTATTCAGTTAAGAAGAAGAAAGTCATTTGAACAGCTTCTAACGGAATAGACTCCCAAGAGGATGCTTCTTCGACCACTACTATCTTAACCTCTTCACGGCCAGAGTGAACTTTATATGTTCTACATATCCTCAAAATTTAAAATTCTTACCTCTTACTCCAATAAAACAAATTCAATAACCCTCTACATTGTGACTTGAGCCTTGAATTGGGTTAACTATAGCGTAAAAATAAGGTTTTAATTATTCAGTTTATATTTTATATAGTTATTTTATTACTTTCTATTATCATTATCATTATTATTAATATTATTATTACTATTATTATTTATGCTGTTATTATTGTTATTAGTGCTTTTGCTATAATGTTTTATACAAATAATCTCTTTGAAGCATATGGAATTAAGCAAGACATCGGATAACTTTCTTACCAATAAATATTCTCAGGCACGAATTTCTTTCCTTTGTCTTATAATGAAACAGAAAAGTATATCTAGGCATATTTCCGACGTGATTCCAAAGGTTCACTCCTTTTCCGCCAAATCTCTTTGATTCTCTAAATTCATTTCCACATCCATTCAGAATTGCCTTACATGTCTTAGACCATCGTCATCTCCAAAGGTAACGCTATGCATTCCCCTGAGTTATCCGACATTTTCCAATTAATTACAATTCTCGCTCGCGCTTGACGCTGGTCATCAAACACCCTCTGTAACATGGGGACAACTGTCTACATACCCGCACTTCTTGTACAAATTTTGTCATGCAACAGGGTGAAATGTCCAAATAATGTGGATGAGAATAATATATAAAAGAGAAGCCTTCTACAGACATCTGCGTCTCTGATTTTGTCTTAAACTTTAGGCAAGTGGCGACAATTTCGGGTCACTGAATCTGGAGCTATAATACAACTTACATTATGTCGCTAAACATTTGCCACATTGGAGGAACCTCGACGCAGCGCTCCTCCCGTAATCTAAAGAGACGTTAGGACTTTTAGTGATACATTCAACATAAGATCAGGACATTGACAGTCATGACTCTCCACATGTTTCGATGTTTTATGTAATCTGAATTGCATTCTTCGGTAAAAAGAATGGAGACGGGTTTCCCGTTGTTTTTCCACAGTTGGGAATTCAGAGTTTTCTTCTCTTTGACGAGTTTTCATCTAAAGTAACTATATATATATATATATATATATATATATATAGTAAATATTCTGGTATTGTTGAAGTGGGAAGAGCCGGGTTCATGCCTTTTTTAAGGGTATTAATGCAAAATTGAACGCAACAGTCTAACCTTGGATTTGAACTCGGCTGCGTCGATTCTACTTTGTACGTCAATATTCGTTAGAATACTTGCATATAAAACTTCAGAATTTTAATATGCATAAAAAGGCATTCAAATTATTTAAAGTTTTGAAGATAACTTATTTACTCGCTAATTTCAATAAGTTAAATGGTAAAAAGAAACATATTATTTAGATATTTTTAGCATTTCATAAAACAATTTTTGTTCAGTTCTGTGCGTATTCATTGCTATCTTTTTTTCTGCCTAATTCTTTTTACTTTTATCTTTTAAAATGTGACTAGCGTGAGAATGGCACGTTTTGTTGGTTACCAGATATGGATCAAATAGGTTGAGGTTCAAAGGAAACTAATCGCCTGACTAAAATGTCAGTTTGCTCAAGCTTAATTTGTGAGCAGCGAGGGCTGAAAATGTGCCTTCAGATGTTGTGGCTCTGTGATTGATGAGAGGGAAAAGAAGACTGACATTTGAACGAATAAGGAAAGATTCTTAAGAAAACTGTGAGAGGTCGGCAAATGTCTTGTGTAGAACATTATATGTTTGAGTTTCTTAAGAAAAGTTTATTGAAATGATTTCAAAGTTGTAAAGTGGAAATAATCTAAAGATGACTGCATCATCTCAACGATTCAGTCACGAGGAAGTCGCAAATAAGCTTCAAGTACTGATACTGTAGTTCACTGACGTTGGTAGAATTCTGAATAGAAAAACGATTTGCTGAATTCTGATTAAAGAATATTGGTTTGGTTTGTTTTATAGAATATCAACCGCTATGGGTTATTTAATGCCAACAAGACTTTTTTGCTGGTAATATTTTTTCAAAAAATGTATTTCTTCAATGTTGTATTGTGGGTAATATTTTTTATTCAAATATGTATTGCTGGCAATATTTGTTGTTCTTCAAACATTCATTGCTTGTATTAAAACCTATTCTTACATTCTCATAGTGTTTTTGCCCCAGTTTAGGGGTTAACTATTTGCCCATAGCTATGACTCTAACAGGTGATAACACCCGGGTCAGGGTGGACCTGGGAACACCAGCAATTAAGAGGTGGTTCCACGCTCCTCAAAACCTCCTGACCAGAGGCCTTGCTGTTGGACGTAGTTTAATGTCTTACCAAGGACACAAGGAATATTGATGAGGTTGTGAATAATGTTAAGGATTTTCTTCAAGTGGAGAGAAGTGAAATTCAAAGTAAAAACACGAAGAAGAAGAATAGGACGGAAAGAAATTCTTAAAAATATGTTCCTGAAGAGAAGGAAAAAAAGAAGATATAATATGAAAGAAATGAGAAGTGGTAGGAAAGAGAAAAAGTAAAAAAAAAGAGATATGAAAATATCAGAAAGAAAAACAGGGAAAAAGACGGACAATGAAAGAAGATAAAATCATCGAAGTATTAAAAATAAGAAGGAAAGAATGAGGGACTAATGGAAACTAAATAAATAAAGAAAAAAGAGGCACTGTGGAAAATGAAGAAAGAAAAAAAAGAGGCACCAGGAAAATAAAGAAAGAAAGTAGGCACTGTGGAAAAGAAAGAACGAAAGAAAGAAAGAAAGAAAAAGAAGCACTGAGGAAAATAAATAAAGAAAAAAGAGGCACGGTGGAAAATAGAGGATAGAAGGTATAATTAAATAAATAAAGAAAGAAAGAAAGAAAGAAAGAAAGTAACCGAAAAATAAGAGAACAGTATAAAGGACAAAGAAGAAACAAAAGTGTGAGAGAAAGAGAAATAGGTTAAAGAGACAAAAATAAAAGAAATAAAGAGAGGGTGAAACAGAAAGCATGTATCTTATAAAATGGAACATTGTCATATTTTCTGTTGTTTCGAAAAATGTCACACTTGTCAGTCGGGTTGAAATATGCGTAGGTTTATTAATATTTATGTAGCCTAATAATGGAAAAAAATGATTTTAGAAAAGCTGAGATGAAAAAAATAGTTCTTCTCTTGATGATAGATTTTTTTTTACTCCTGTGGCAGTGGAGACTTCAGGGGTTATTGGCCCTCGTTCGATGGCGTTCCTTCGGAGGATTGGCGCGATTGCGTCTCGATTAAGGGACGAGCCTCGCGAAACGGAGTGGCTCTTGCAGCGTGTCTCACTGGCGATGGTTCGAGGTAATGCTTTCTCCATCATTGCGGCTGGCAGAGAATAGAAAAAATTGTTTATAGTTACGTTGTTCTGGAATTGTCATCAATGGTCGACTGAATTTGCTTTGTTTCAATGACTTTTGTTTTGTTATTATTAGTTACTTTGTTCAATAAATGATTTCTTATTGTTGGAAAGCAAATATTTATATTTCAACATAAAAGAAAATCTTTCATTTTCAGTGCATTTTACTGGTGGATATTATTCAATTAGATCAAACAATGAAAATTTTAGATCTAAATTCAATTAATAGCTGTTACATTCAGGTCTATTGATCTACTCTGATGGATTTCATCAGAAATGAAAACAAAACTAAAATATAGCGTATCGTGGTTGTAAATTTTCTTTAATCTCTTAGGAAGAAAATATTCGTATAAAATTGTTGTAACATTCTATTTTGTTCTTTACAGTAACAGAGATTTCAAACTTGGGGACAAAAAACTTAGTTGTAAGAAAACAGTCTAGTCGTTCTTTTCTTAATTGCTAGTGTTGTAAAGGAATGATATCAACAATGTTGTTATTCAGATGCATAGGAATAAACGTCAATACGTAGTTGTTCTATTGTTCGACATCTCTGCGACACCTTATCGGAGTCTGTTAACCCACAGTATTAAATGCCATCCATTTTTTACCCACATGTTGGCTCCCACACATTGCCAAACGATTATTCGGATTTATATCGTGAAACATTCCAGATATTCACGAAGGGAAAATAGTGAGAACTCTTTATATTGGAAACATGTGTGTTTACATGGTGGAGCAGAAATCAGTTCTTCAACATTGAAAGGAAAAGAAGACAGTAAAAATTCGAGAAAGGAAAAGAAAAAGATTGAATGGTAAGCCAGGAACAAACAGATTACGTAAATTAAAAGAGATATAGAAAAAGAAAAATAAGTAAATGAGAAATTAAAATACTTAGGAAAGAGTGAAATACAAACCAAAGGAGAGATATCGTTAAAAAAAACATTCACAGAAAGTATTTTATCAGAAACTTAAACAATATGAAAAAATAGAGAGGGAATAAGCAACGGGATAGCAAGCATGATAATTATCGTCTGCTTCAGTAATTTTAATAAATTGTACTGTTTTCTCATTACATATCTAGTATAAATTGTAAAATTTCCATTTTGCGAACCACTTCGCTTGATCAACTTTTACATTCAAATAAATTATTCAAATCATTTTCTTTTCTCGCTTTGATTCAAAACTTTACGATCAACCAATCATTATTTGAGTCAACGTTAAGGCCAGTCTCGTCTTATTTGAAGGCTCAAATCTCTACAGGTCAGCAGTTACAACTGCCTCATAACCAAAAGCCGAAGCCATTTCCAAGATTATAATATTCCCCCATCAGCCCAAACATCAACTTGTTAATCAAATTTATAGCAGTCACTTTCCAATGGGGTTTAAGCCCTCGGCTTGTTCTCGTTCGAAATTATTGAAAGGCTTTCCGTATGGTAATCAGTTCAAATTTGAACGAAATTCAAATTTGCGCCATTTATTTAGTGCAAGACGATTAAACGCTTCTAAATTGCTTTCTATTCAAAGCTCTTTGGCCCAAGCACTCAATTTAAGTAGAGAGTAAGTTAATTGCTTGTCTCAAAGATAAATGGATTATTTAATAACAGGAATTGTATGTTCTACAAGAAATTACTATTTATTACGTTTTCATTGCTGAATAAAAAAGTTAATTAAAAAGAAAGACAAAAATTATCCAGCTCTGGAGAATCCGTCAGAATAAAGGTTTTTATTAGTTTGCCGAGCCTCTATTTAATACTGACAAAGGATATAGTAATTATTTTGTAGTTACTGCCTTTGAGATTTCCAAAGTTTTTTTGTCAATATATCGTTAATGCTAAGGTGACTGTCGAGTGGACAATGCACACGGACAGTTGGAATGCTATCTTTCCAAAACGTAAGAATACGAAAGTGATATTTTTATTTATTTATTTTTTTTTTTAAGCGTATCACCCCAAGCAAGGCTGGTGGCCACTATCACGCATGGGGTTACAGAAGGGTTGGAGGAAGAGCAGATAGGAGTGGTAAAGGAGAGGATGTGGAGATAGAGAAGGACGGAGGGTCGATCAAGGCAAGGGGGTTACAGAAGATTTGGAGCGAGAGCAGATAGGAATGAAAGATGAAAGGAAGTGGAGAAGGGAAGTGGATAGATCAAGGCAACTGGAGATGACGATTGACGCTACACTTAAACCGTTGGAGATTGTATTTGTCAGGGAAACAGTAATAGGGAAGGGAGTTCCATAGGCGAGATGTGCGAGACATGAAGCTATTGGAGTAGAAGAGACGTCTACATCTAACAGTTTCAACGGTGAAGGGGTGGGACCGGGATGCCAGCCTCGTAGGACGTTTAAATTCATGAGGCCTAGGGACAAGCGAAAGCAACTCCTCGGAGCAATTACCGTGAAAGTACTTGTAGAAAAGGCAGAGCGTGGTAATAAATGGTAATTCATATAATGAGTGTCTATATTTCTGAGATGAGGTATTATGTACATTATTTACATTATTCGGACTATTGTCCTCATCTTTGTCGCCATATTTATTACAACTTTTCGGGTGTTGTACACTCCGGCCTTCTTCCAGTGGTTGGAATGTCGAAATGAAAACTTTATTTTTTGTAATAAATATGGCGACAAAGATGAGGGCAATAGTCCGAATAATTTAAATAATGTCATATAATGAGACATGTAATAATTTATATAATGATATAATAGACGTAATATATATATATATATATATATATATATATATATATATATATGTGTGTGTGCGTGTGTGTGTGTGTGTGTGTATGAGTGTGTATGAGTGTCTCTGTGTGTGTGTGTGTGTTATACATTTGGGTATATAATCTCAACAGAGTTATAAATTATTGATACTTATATTGACAAATGTTAACTTTTTGTCTTCGATCTGATAAAGCTTTACAGGCAAAGTGAATAGTCTGGTGTTTTTCATGAACGCTTATATATATATATATATATATATATATATATATATATATATATATATATATATATATATATCATTATTTTCTTAGGTTACAGAACTTTATTATGGAAATAAAAAAGGTAAGACCGATTTTACCCTTCATGATTAAAAAAAGAACGTGAATGAAATAGCCGAGCGGTTTCGCCCTCACTCAACAGAGCTGGAATCAAGGGAATAAATGCACCACTATATAAAATATAAACGCCATATAATGTATTAAAGATTGTATTATCAGATTGATATAACGTCAATCCCTAACAGACCTTCCCTGTATTTACAGAGTGAAGGCTGTCGGGACCTGACAATTAACCAGCGACGAAGTTTATAAACCCGTGAAAGCTTTAACTACTGCCTGTAATCCCTTAGTTGTTCACTATTTACATGATTCGGACAATTGTCCTCATCTTTGTCGCCATATTTATTACAACGTTTCGGCCGTTGTACGCTCCGGCCTTCATCAGGTGGTTGAAATATTGAACCGAACCCTTTATTTCGCTCACTGGGGGAGACTGTTCTAGTTCCACGTGCCATGTTTGATGGATGTCACTTATCAGTTATCACCTGTTAATTACCCTCTCCAAGTTCTCCACCGTCTTAACCAGGTATTGGACTTTTGGGTCCTGTCACTGTATCTAACTAACGCCTTATACGCTGTGTCATGTATTCTTGAGGGTTCAGTGCGACATTCCAACCACCTGAAGAAGGCCGGAGCGTACAACGACCGAAACGTTGTAATAAATATAGCGACAAAGATGAGGACAATGGTCTGAATAATGTAAATAGTGTAGATAATACCTCATCTTACAAATATAGACAGATACTGAAAGGCCGAAACGTTGTTATAAATATGGCGACAAAGAGATGAGGACAATAGTCCGAATAATGTAAATAGTGTACATAATACCTCATCTCAGAAATATAGACAGATACTGAAAGGCCAAAACGTTGTGATAAATATGGCAACAAAAATGAGGATAATAGTCCGAATAATGTAAATAGTGTACATAATACCTCATCTCAGAAATATAGACAGATACTGAAAGGCCGAAACGTTGTAATAAATATGGCGACAAAAATGAGGATAATAGTCCGAATAATGTAAATAATGTACATAATACTTCATCACAGAAATATAGACACCTATCTGTAAGTACTTTTTTGCTTTTACTCTGTTAATACGAACAATATTCTATTCTGTGTTAAAATAAGTCTGATGATCCTCAAGTTTGTCCAACAATAAAACAGGCAAATGACGCAATTACTGTCACTGAAATTACAGAAGAACATAAAACTGTTGAGTTGGACAAGTTTCCAGTTAAGAAACACTATTATTTATATAGTCACTGGCAGTGAATATATATTGACGCCAGTGATGCACCTATATTTCGTAGGTTGACAGTTGTGCAGGAACATCTGGAACGTGCCTTGCCAAATCAATCTTTGCCAAAATTGCTGAATGGCATTACACACAAACTATGCTCATATCCTCTGTTTGGATTCCGTAAAAGTTCCAACAAGTGTTAAAGAAGTAATTCTTCGCTATGAATACATACAAAGATACGCTATTGAGTCAGACTCATTTTTATATCAGATGCCATTTTCATGATTTCTATTTGTAACAAGGCAAAATAAAAATGAATGGTTATTGGCGGGAAGGTTTAATCTCGATTGCCTTACCCCCAACATCCACCTCTGACAGTGGGCGCCAACATAGTAAAATAAGAGGCATTTCTTTCAGAATGAATGAATATTTTAATGTAAATATGCTAATTTGTATGAATTATGCATACCTTTTCGATTGGCATTTTAAAAGGTATAATAAAGTCGATGGTAAGTAGAAATGGGTGTTTCTTGAAATTATTTTTGGATTTCATCGCGCCAACATTTTTGGCGTTTGATGGATATCAAACAGGAATAAATTAGATGAAATTATTTTTCTTACGCATTTTAACACTTTCATTTGTTTTCTGAAAGGGATTTTATTAGAATTTCTTATCAGAAGAAATGACTTTATAATAAGAAACACATTTATAGATTGAACGCAAAGACTGAAACAACCATTACCGAAAACCCTGCTTCTTATGAATCATTAATATCCAAGGAACTGATAGACAACAGCCCCCCCCCCTAATCTTTTTTTTTCCTTTCTCTGTTGGGGTACGGGAACAAACACTGGCGAGTAAAACGCAATTAAGAAAACGAGTTCAAATTACGGATGAGACTATTTATATTCACTTTCCACTAAAGCCCATTTTAGAATCTTCTTCCTCAGGACCTGGATGATCATGTCTCTACTCAACTTTTTTTTTTTTAAGCGTATCACCCCAAGCAAGGCTGGAGGCCACTATCACGCAAGGGGTTATAGAAGGGTTGGAGGAAGAGCAGATAGGAGTGGTAAAGGAGAGGATGTGGTGAAAGAGAAAGACAGTGGGTCGATCAAGGCAAGGGGGTTACAGAAGATTTGGAGCGAGAGCAGATAGGAATGAAAGGCGAAAGGATGTGGAGAAGGGAAGTGGATAGATCAAGGCAACTGGAGATGTCGATTGACGTTACACTTAAATAGTTGGAGATTATATTTGTCAGGGAAACAGGAATAGAGAAGGGAGGTCCACAGGCGAGATGTGCGAGACATTAAGCTATTGGAGTAGAAGAGACGGTCTACATCTAACAGTTTCAACGGGGAAGGGGTGGGAACGGGATGCCAGTCTCGTAGGACGTTTAAATTCATGAGGCCTAGGGACAAGCGAAAGCAGCTCCGTGAAAGTATTTGTAAAAAAGACAGAGCGAGGCAACATCGCGTCTGTGAGAGAGCGACTGCAGACGAGATGACAGATCAGGGCCAATCACATTGCATATCCGTCTCTGGATCTTATCAAGAACCATGAGGCAAACAGCAGGGGCTCCAGACCATATATGGCAGCAATACTCCATGCAAGGGCGAATGGTCGATTTATAGACTTGGACGATCGATTCCGGGGAGAAAAATTTCCTGGCTCGGCACAGGGAACCAACTTTCCTTGCGGTGGATGATGCAACTGACTTACTGTAACTTATTATATTTTGCCGCTTTAAGTAATGCTTGTTCTCTAATTCTCTCTCCCATCTCTCTTTATCTGTTTGAACGAACGTGTTAGCAAGGTTACTCAGTTTCCCTCTATCTATTTATAACTTTAATATATCCTGTGATTGTCAAATTCTCCAAGCCCACTTTTATCATTATCTGTTCCAAATTTATTTTATTGTAAGTAAAAGTGTCTTTTTCTTCCTTGGATACTTTCTCGTTGCTTACATGTTCCGTCCATGTTATTCTCCTTCTATAGAGCCACATTCTCATTGCCTTCGTTTCAGAGGACATTAACAAATTTTATATTACATATCAGTTCATCACTCTTTTTTTATTTGCAACAAACATTTTTTTCCATTTTTTTAAAATTTATTTTAGTTTTTAGAAAAAATACATCTTTCGTAATTTTAATGCGACTTCCGATTGCGGTGTCACATTTTCCTTCGTCTGTTTTAAATAATTAAATACGTGCATAATTAAATATGTACCCCAGCAACCAGTCTATTTTTTCATTGTTTAAAATCTGATAATGCATTGTTTATATATCAATAATTTTATCTGACATTTTCTTTTCTTTCTTCGATATTGCAATAGAACATTTATAATTTAACTTAAAATCGATTGGCTCTAAAGTAGGTTTCATTAAACTCCATTTGTTTTACTATTTTAACTGTGTTTATATTACTTTTTAATTCTACTAATGCATATTTAACGTGAAACCCCTGTTTCATTGTGTGTTTTGACTGCCGTATATTTGTAATATTTTTTTTTTAATTTATGGTGATATTGGCTAACATAGTTTAGTATTATTGTATTTTTAGACCAATAGTGTATTCTAGAGTAGCATTCGTAGAACGGTCACGATTGTGGTAGACTGGCGTACCGGTAGACGTTAAAGTATGACCAATTCTGAAAAGCATGACCAACTTGTGTGCTATGATCTTGTCAAATATCCTGACAAAGTTTTCCTCACTAGCATATAGAGATGATAAACGAGGGAAGATAAATGGGGAGTGATCACTTGGGTAAACCAATAATTCTTCGAAGACTACCTTACTTGATCAGACAGATGAATCACAAAAGCTATTATACGCATTGTCAGTCTTGATAGAAAACTCATTCTCGTCTCTTCGTTCGCATGAAAGACGTTATCGATTCTGATTTAAACGATGAGTAATTAATCACATTAATCGTCTCCATTAAATCTTCAAGTAATATTTTTTATCCAGTATTTACTGACATTAATTTAATGTTAGGCGATTGATCAAATCATTACAAAAATTAATCTTGTTAAAACATTTTAATACAGATTTCATAAATACTAACATACGCGACACTTTAATGACATGCTTTTTCGGTCCTCACTAGGTGCCCCATACTTTCGGCCTTGTGCCACATCTAAGCTAAGCTTGGAGAATTACTAATGGGAAAGAATTGGGCACCTCGAGGCGGTGTAATGGTTAGCAAGCTTGTCTCGCTAGGACATTTAAGACTGAATAGTGAGTTCGATCCTCACTGGGAGCTCCATAATTTCGGCCTTGTGCCACATCTAAGCAACACTGGAAAATGACTAATGGGAAAGAATTGAGCACCTTGAGGCGGTGTAATATTAGCAAGTTTGTCTCGCTAGGACCATTACGACTGAATCGTGAGTTCGATCCTCACTGGGTGCCCCATACTTTCGGCCTTGTGCCACATCTAAGCCAGGCTTGTAAAATCACTAATGACATGCTTAACTCTTTCTGTTTCATAGCTAAATCGAACCAAAGAAAAAGAAAGAATTCTGGTCCTCCTTGAAAATCGGCATTATTTTACAGAGATTCGAAAAGTGACAAAAAGCAGCGGGGGTATGAAATAGAAAACTACTGCAACTACCAATTCGCCCCGAAATGTCAAAGGTGATTTATATTAAATGTTTTCCTTTGTGGCATTATTTTATACAGTATTTGATTTTCTATTATATGATCAGGAGATATGTTTAATATTTACCAAAGACCAGCAGAATAAAACCGTTCGATTTAAAAAAACGTAGAAAACGGTATCAAAAAGTCTTCTCGCAGTTTTAATATTACCAATATGGAGCGCTAATATAAAACTATTTAATAACTTCCTGTGATTCTTTTTATAAACAAATTCATTATTCACTTTCTACAGTCAAATATACTCTTTGGAATTGGTCTCATGTGTATCAGAGCGCTTGTTCATACTTTAATTATGACTCTTAAATAATGTACAACATTCCTGAAAGATACAAACGGTGCATTATTAAAGGCTCCTATATTCAGAGAACTTAAAACGATTACTTGGTTACTTATTTTTGAGCATACCTTGACTTACTTTCTCCATAATAACGCCTTTTCCCCATATTGTTTTGCGCTCAGAAGTGAAATGATAAAAAAAAATCATGAGAAAATGTTATTGCTAAGTTGGCTATTATAATGTTGTCGTCTTGATTCCGCACTTGACCACTGGCTGTCAACTTGTTATGAACTGCTATCGTAAAAAGAAATTTTATTTGATTCGAACGAATAATAAAATGTGCATTCGATACTGAGTAATCTTCAAATTCAATCTGCTGATAAAATTGTATTGGATCATTAAAGCTTATTTTAATGATGTAGTAAGTTCAGAATCCGTATGGTATGGGAAATTGAATTCAATAATCAGCAACATTCTGCTGGACGAAAGTCTAAAGAAAGACATAACACAAACAACTTTTTTTTTAAAGCTTATCACCCCAAGCAAGGCTGGAAGCGACTAGTACGCAAGGGTTTACAGAAGGTTTGGAGGAAGAGCAGATAGGAGTGGTAAAGGAGAGGATGTGGAGAAAGATAGTGGATCGATCAAGGCAAGGGGGTTACAGAAGATTTGGAGCGAGAGCAGATAGGAATGAAAGGTGAACAGATGTGGAGAAGGGAAGTGGATAGATCAAGGCAACTGGAGATGTCGATTGACGTTACAATTAAATAGTTGGAGATTGTATTTGTCAGGGAGACAGGAATAAGGAAGGGAGTTCCACAGGCGAGATGTGAGAGACATGAAGCAATTGGAGTAGAAGAGACGTCTACATCTAACAGTTTCAACGGTGAAGGGGTGGGAACGGGATGCCAGCCTCGGAGGACGTTTAAATTCATGAGACCTAGGAACCAGCGAAAGCTGCTCATCGGAGCAATTACCGTTGGAAAAAGATTGCGGCAAAAACAAACCCTATTCTGAATAAGGGATTTAACTATATTTTAAGCGTGAAAACAGCTGCTTTTTCCGAATACAACAAGACAAACATTCATAGAGTTGGTATGAATTTTCATTCACAGACTGGGAACACATATCTTTCATTTGTTTCGTCTCTTCTCAAATCTGAGAATTATGGAGAGAAGAGCTCAATATCAGAGATAGATCGTATGCAGATACATAAATATGAAAATGGGCACCTCGAAGTGATGTAATGGTTAGCAATGGTTTAATTCCCGATCCCCTATCTCGTTAGGGGGTCAGTGATGTCAGTTCTCTGGTGGATGCGGGGCGCAATACGTTTTTTTCGCCTGTGGGTGTTTTTTGTTTTTGTTGTTGTGTCTGGATGAGTGCGTGTCTGTGTAAGTGCTAGGGTTGAATGAATGTTTTTTTTTTAGGCCCGCATTGATTTCGTCCAGTTAACTGATATTTCTGCCACATTTAAGTATTGTGTGTGTGTCTGTGTGTGGGGGGGGTTATTACTAACAATGACTTTCTTTAGTTTCTTGTATGTAGATTAATTCATATTGTATATACTTATTGGGGATCTTTTTAATTAGTTGATTTATCCCCCACACATACGACGATTTATACATATGGGAACTATTTAGTTTTTTTCATAGGTATTATGGTGGATGTAGTAAGAAAGGTAAGTAAGAATGTGTGGTTTTGGTGTTAGGAATATTGTTTGTATGCTTGGGTCAGTGCTTGTGGCTAGCTAAGTTTAAAATTAAGACAGATGAAGACCGTCCTTTTTCTCATCCCCTTTTTTAGGCTTTGTGCCACATTTTCTGTAATTTCAGAGAAATAAATATTGTAATGGATAGAAAGCTGGTCTTGCTAAAACAATTACGACTGAGTAGTGGGTTCGATCCTCACTGGGTGCTCCTTATTTTGGCGCTGTGCCACATCTAAGCTATGCTTGTAAAATCACTATAAATATGAAAGTGAATACAGAGGTCAACACAAAATGGTGAGTCTGTTTCATGCTTTAATGCAATCTTCAGGCTTCAATTTTGCGTCCAAGCATGAAACAGACTGTCGCGGAACGATTCTGACCTCAGTGTTCAATTATATATATATATATATATATATATATATATATATATATATATATATATATATATGTGTGTGTGTGTGCGTGTGTGTGTGTGTGTGTGTGTGTGTGAGAGTTATGAATGTTTGCAAAATAAATGCTTTCCTCTCATAATTCGATGAACTTTTGTTAAAAAATAATGATGAAGAATTTAATTCAGTTTATTTTCTTAAATGTCACCCCACCCACTCAAAAAAGTTTAAAATCTTATACAAGTATAGTAGTACTATGATATTCTTGTGCCATGTAGAAATTTATGGAACATTTTAGAATATTTTGTAGCCTTCTAGAAATTTAGGGGGCTTTTTTAGAACTTTCTAGAAATTTATTACGCGCAATTTGTGGGACTATATAAGCATGACCGCTGATTGGCTTGTCATTTAGATAAGGCGAATGGGAAATTTGTTTTGTGTTTATCAACAAATATTTTCTTTTTCTTCAGAATATATAAGCTTCCTGATTGAGCAACGCTGATTGATTTGCTGAAAGATCTCCAGGTATGCATTTTTAACCATAAAAAGTGCTTCTACCACCGAAAGAAAATAACGTATAAAGGAAATAGATAAAGAACTAATAAGTTTATGGGAAAAGAAATTAAATTTCCCAAATTTATCAACTCAAGTCATACAATAAAAACTGAATAAACTTCTGAACACCGATGATAAATGTGTGAAACGAGAAAAATAGGATTCATTGAATTAAATCTTTGACACCTCCAAAAAATAAAATGAGGACAGAGGGTTGTATCATCTTCGGATCGAACGCAAAGGAGATGTTGGATATGCAACTGAAAAGACTGCATGTTCAAAAAATATTCATCCACCCAAAAGAAGTAAGCTGACCTTGGTGCAAAATTCGATAACACTAACAACAATAATAATTAAAGACTGAATGGTAAACCCAATCAGAGAATGAAAAAATAAAAAGGAAGAACTATAGCAATACCTAAACTTGCACCAACCCTACACGACAGCCACCAATGAGCCGCAGGCTTGCATGCCACTAGCGTTTACCGCTGGTCTGTTAAAGAAGAAGCAATTTCAGCTTAAATTTATTTTGTTTAACAAAACATAATCATTTTGTATTATGGTATAATTAAGCTAAATATTCCACAAATTCTCTTTATATCTCTACTTACTTGTAGATTTAAGTTTTTAATTTTATATGCAAGTTAGCAATTTTTGCTTATTTGTAAGTTTTATTTTATGCTATAGGTAGAAACTCTTAACGCGTTTAAAATATATAAGTACTATGAAATAGCAAATTGAAAAATAAAGCTTCTGAAATATTTTGATTTTTTTTTTTACCCTTATTGCGTATATAGCAAAATCAAACATTCGTTTTAGGTGTGAGATTTTCCAAGAACTAAAGCAAATTAACGCATTTCTTCATTACTTTTGAACAAAATCTCATGGATTTATGACACAGGAACATAGGGTTGCAAAAATATTAGCTTGATGATTGAGTTTAGCATGAAATAGATTGTCGCCTCTGGATTTTGATTTCAATCTCCACTTTTATATTTACATAGGCTCTATGCGTGATATATATATATATGTGAAGAAATATAGTCTTAAGATAGCTTGAAGAAGTACAACGTAGTGCCGAAACAGGAAAAGCTATTGAGTAGCGATTTCAACATGGTTTGTTATAATATAAAATATTAATATTAATAATAATAATAATAATATATATAGAAATTGTTAGGAGGATTTGATAATTATAATTAAGTAATTCATTGAGTCTGAAAGAAACCTCAACAGAATGCAGAAAGCACTGGACGGCCGTTTCGTCCTATATTTGGGACTCATCAGCAGTGCGCATCCACTACCGAGAATTGAAAATCTGACAGTTAGGTTGTCAAGCAAACACCATACCACTATTCCTTGACAACCTAACTGTCAGGGTTTCAATTTTCGGTAGTGGATGCGCACTGCTGATGAGTCCCAAATATAGGACGAAACGGCCGTCCAATGCTTCTGTTGAGGTTTCTTTCAGACTGAATGAATTACTTAATAATAATAATAATAATAATAATAATATATATATATATATATATATATATATATATATATATACGTATGTATTCGCAAAAGTAAATACAAGTTTCAACGTTGTTTATACATATATTTGGGAATTTTAGAAATCCTACCAAAATCCAATAAAGCAAAATAAGAACGTGATTTTGTCAGGAAATTTTCTCGAGATTTTAATTCATCCCGAGATTTCAGCCTGTCCCCATGAAATATTTTCTAGAATTACTTTAACTGTCAAACCAACGTCAAGTCAGACTCTGAATTTCTTACAAACCCCCGACACACATTCAGCAAAGAAAAGAAATACACGTCTGCAGAAAATCACATAGAATTCGATGTCTTCATTGTATGTCGTCATATGTTATCTACAATTGATGGTCATTGTTGGTTTTACAAATACAAGACGGTTGATCTGAAATGTCTTATCACGTTCCAATTATATGGTATTTGATTTACTGAAGATATTGAAAGTAAAAAAATCAGGTTTTCGAAGATAAGATGCAATTTATTTATTTTTTTACAATTCAATAGGGGATTTGCTTATTTAATCGAACGCGAGTAGGATTTTCTATTTTCATGCGGAAGAATATTTTATTGTTATGTTTTTGGCAAGTTTTTATCCTCATCATTGTTGCTGCTTCATTTCACATTTTATTTTTAGTACTATTTTATACCTCCCCCTCTTCTCGCCACATATATGGTGATTGTCATTTACGATTGATTGGCAACTCGTTTCCCAAATCTCAACCAATACGCTCGCAGATATTAACACAGCCATGGTGGTTTGATTTCTCGATTTGTACTTGAATTTCACTTTTACTGCATTTTGGCAGGTCTCTATTTGTTTCGGTTATTATGTGCATTGACACAAACTTCAGATTCCATGTTTTTCTAAATTCTCCAAGAGATGTCAACGGTATTTTTAAGTTTCTTTTTCCTTTATGTTTTTGTCCACTGGTACCATGTTAACTTTTCTGCAGATCTTGTTTGCCATGTTTACAACTATCAGAAATATATTTCTTGATTGGAGATGAATGGCGGTATTGAGGCGAAATTTATTTTTTATATTGTAGGATCCCCATGTAGACTTTTAATGTTCCTTTTTCCTCTACTCGACTGGATTCACATTTGAAACGTCCCGCCAAGCCACCATTTTCACCACAATAACTGAACTTTCTCTTCCTTTGAATTACATATTTTCCGATTGATATTCGTTTTGATTAGCTGCAAATATACAAGATTATGTTTTTCCTTTTGAAGTGTTTTCTGCGAACAAAAAATTCTATCTGCAATTTAAATTCTGTTCCTAATATTCTTACATTGTGGAAATTTCTGCTTTTTTTAGGTTTCAGATTCATTTTCATAGTCTTGGGTATGAAGATAAACTACACCCGGCAGCAAAGCCTCTGATTGGGAGATTGTTTTTTTAGGAGCGTGGAACCACCTCTCAGCACCTGTTAGGGTTCCAGATATGGGCGAATAGTGAACCCCCAAACCAAAACACAACACTATGAAAATATAATAATATATTTCTATATTAAAATACCATCAATACATTTTTATCTAAAACATTACCAAAAATATTTATAGAAAAAATTACGAACAATACATATTTAAATCAAAATGACCAACAAAGCATTTTGTCTGAAGTTGAAGGCGTACAGTTGCATAAAAATCCATAAAATTATGTTTAAAATATTTAGATTTTGGCATTAAAAAACGAATTGAGGTTGATATGCCGCTAAAGGGAATCAGTCAACCAACATATTCCTTTTAAAATGTTCACAAGCAATTTCATTGCTCTGTTTGCATTTTGCATATTATTTAATCTTACACTTTTGGATTTTCAATTCTGATGATTCTAGTTTATCTTTTCTATTTTTTATATTAATTCACAGGGAGATGAGGGCATAAATATTGAAGGGTAACAAATAGTTGTCTTCCATTTTGATTCGAGTGTCTTCCTCATGAATTCTTACATTTCCTCTTCATAACTCCATTCTTCTTATTCTTCGTATATCTATATCTATATCTATATCTATCTATCTATCTATCTATCTATCTATCTATCTATCTCTATATATATAAATATAAATGACAATAGGAAAACACTATTAATTGCTGACGCGTTTCGTCCAATGTGGACTTTCTCAAAGCAAAAAACGAAATGAATTTAATTAAACAAGGAAATTAATAAAAACAAAAGACAGAATGTTCTTAGCAACTGGAATGTAGGAAACGCTATTTTCATATTGTTAACTGAAAATCACGTCAGTTAATGTCACGTGTGGAGAATATTATCTGTGTTGGCGGATTTAACCATTTTCTTTAGATTTTACGGTATTGTTGTGTACTTTTGTTTGTGAGAGCATTAATTTTGTTAAGAAATTGTTTAGTGTTTCCTATTGTAATTAATATTTAAAATAATTGTCTTATCTACAGGTTAACTCTGAGAAATTTTCATATATAAATAGTTATACTCGTTTGGAAAAACCTTAGGTATTTTAGCTTGTAATTAAACAAACCAGTACCCAAGGAAAAAGAAGGGATAAAAAAAAGAAAGAACTAAGAACTTGTAATTTAGGCGAAAACAAAGGTCCAGAATCCAAGCTCAGAGTCCAAAGAAAAAAACTCCAAAACGAGTAACTACGTAAAGTAGAGCGAATCTAAATATGAACTTAAAGAACCAGGTAAACCTACCTAGGTTTCAGCTATAGAGATTGTCAGGGTGAACTGGCCAGTTGACCCTGACGATCCGTATAGGTGAAATCTAGGTAGGTTTACCTGGCTCTTTAGGTTCATATATATATATATATATATATATATATATATATATATATATATATATATATATATATATTCCTCTTTTTCTAGCATTACTTCTACAAATATTCCACCTTTTTCCTTTTTAGGTTTCTAGTTTTGTTCTTTTATTTTTCCACTATTCTATTCATAATTGTTTCTTTATATCTTTTGCTTTATCTTTCCCGCTAGACTTTTAATATTTATACCATTGTATACCTGTTGCTTTAACTGCATAGCAGCACATAACCTCTTCAAAAGCGACTTCCCATTCTCGTCTATTAGAAATTTTGAGTCCACTGAAATGTGATAGAAGAACAATAGCTGTGCACAAACTTGTACATGCCTGAAGAGGACCCAAATATTGAAACATTTAAAACCTCATAGAAAAGGAAGAAATGAGAGCCCCAGTTGTCTTAATCTCTTTCTTTTAATCTATTATGCGCCTATACAAGTACAGGTATGAAGAGATGGACACAACATTTAGCCATTCCATACCACATTCCAAACGAATCTACTACAAGAAAAAATAGTTTACCTTTCCCTGCCACCCGATGTCAGGGTACTGATGATGAGTGGAGTATACTGACGATATAGGTATTCATAAATGGATAAAAATGATCTAGAACCAAATTTCAACATCCTCTACCAAGTATTCCAAAAAATGAAACTCAAGTTAAACCTTTTCTAACCAGAAACTATTATCTTGGGTGAGGATGGAAGAATTAATGGCACCCACACTGAATCCATCATAAAAGCTCAGGGTGAGGAGTTAGGAAATATTAAACACTTCAAATATATCGGTCTATGGATAAGTTGTAAATAATTCTATATAAGAGATAGGAAATATAGTGTCGGATATTTTAAGGGGAGTTTTGCACAACATTCGAAGATGATACAAAATTAAAACAATAAATCAAGAATCCGAGAATGTTCTTACGTAACCTCGTCAGATCAGAACATATGCAGTTGTAATGCATTTTCACCAAACTACAACCTGTCTGAAGTTATTATGCAAATCAAATTAACTCAAAAATTTCTGAACCAATATTTCTCAAATTTATGCTCATCTATTTCCATCCTTAGCAAAATAGTTAACTCAATTTTCTGCCAGATTTAATGGTTAGTTTTTTTAGATATTTGGAATTTACAAAGATGGACAGACTAAATTTATTATGCAGATTAAACTAATATTAGCTTAAGACCCCTGAAATCTAATAAAAACTATTTTTCTTTTTGTCTTTTATAATATATATTGAGACAGGGGTAAAGGGAAGGATATATTAACTGCGGAAAAACTGAAAATAACAAAGTTATGTTGAGTGAGGGAATGTCTACATTGGAGAAGTCAAAGGAGCTTTGCAGAGATCATCGAACGATAAAGAAGGCTGTTGAAAATAAGCTGAGAACACGAAGCAACGGAAAAGGCTTAAAGAACTTGTTTCCCCGAGATGAACCTAAAATAAAGCGAATTATAGCGAAACAACTACATTTGACAACCGTTCGGATCATCGAAAGAGCTGGAATTTAGGGAGTCAAGAACGACAAAAGGTGTAAAATACTTTGTGAATTGGGATCTGTAAAAACAAAATCTCCCAGACAATCACCTCTCACTAAAGTAAATTGGGCCAAGAAATAAATGAAAATTTACTTTTCACGGAAGAATCTCGAGTGACATTTGATGGAGCTGATGGATTGGCCAAATGATGGATTTTATTCAATTCAAACATGTCTGTGGGCAGAAAGGTGGCAGTAGTGTTGATGATATGGGCTGGAATTAGCGACCAAACCATTATCAGACCATACAAAATTGATGAAGCAGTTAAACTTAACAGTGCTAACTATTGCGAGTTTATAAACAAGACTTTGCATGGTAAAAGTCCCAGTCTCGAAGTTTCAAAATGAAGTGTGTATTTATGCACCTCAATACTCCTTCTCATATATCTAAGCTTACCCGTGAATTGTTTCAGCATTAAATATTTACGGGAGAGAAGATAATATAATGGCCACCATCAAGCCTTATTATGAAACCGCTCGAAGATGAAATTATATGGAGGTCGCCAACAAGATAATAGCAAAACAAACCGATGGGAAGCAATTAAAGCTGCCATGTCGGAAATTGCTGAAGTAAAAAATGGAATGATTACCGACTGTTATTGAGAAGAAGGTCACTATGTTAAAATGTAACGTATTGAAAAACTTATCATATGTGTTTTTTATTTGTTCTGTTATCGGTGTTGATCAACTTTTAATGATTTTATTACGTTTATATTGAAGTAAAATGTAATTTTTTGGTTTTGCCTAATAACTTTAGACGGTAGTTTTTAGAATAAATCAAATAACTTCATTAACTTCCATAACACATTTATAATACTACCTAACGTTTTAACTCGGGCTTTTTTTTGACATCTAAGTTAATTGTTTAACATTTGATAATTATATTTTCAACCAAATTGGAATTATTGAAGTTTATATGATTTGCTTAATAACATTAGACTGGGTGTAGTTCGGAAATATATAAACTAACCTTTCTATACAACCACTTTCTCAGGTTAATTATTATAAATGAATTCATGTGAATGAAGCCTGTAGATCTTAGTGAGGAACATAATTATTTGAGTATTTACATTAGTCGGACTATTGTCCTCATCTTTGTCGCCATTTTTGTCACAACGTTTCGGCCGTTGTACGCTCCGGCCTTCTTCAGGTAGTTGGAATTTCGAACCGAACCCTTTATTTCGATCACTAGGGTAGACTGTTCTAGTTCCACGAGCCATGTTTGATGGATGTCAGTTATCAGTTATCTCCTGCTAATTTTCCATCTGAAAGTTCTCCACTGCCTGAACCGGGTATTGAACTCACACTCTTTGGATCTGTCACTGGATCTAACCAACGCCTTTATCCACTGTGCCATGTGTAGTGGAGAACTTTCAAAGGGAAAATTAGCAGGAGATAACTGATAACTGACATCCATCAAACATGGCTCGTGGAACTAGAACAGTCTACCCCAGTGATCGAAATAAAGGGTTCGGTTCGAAATTCCAACCACCTGAAGAAGGCCGGAGCGCACAACGGCCGAAACGTTGTGACAAAAATGGCGACAAAGATGAGGACAATAGTCCGACTAATGTAAATACAGTACATAATACCTCATCTCAGAAATATAGACATAATTATTTGAGTCTCGTTGACTGGCGATACATAATCAGAAATTAATTTACGAAATAACAGAAACCAAATCACTTGAGGCCTTCCAACAATAGTAACATCTAAAATGGATAGCAAGTGTAACTCGAAAAAACTAAAGATGTTGACACTCCTCACTACTTCAATCAAAAGGTTAGGAAGGAAACTCCCATCAATACTGGGATGAGCGATAACTGTAACTGAACATGAGAAATCCTGAAGAATTCTTTTAAGACAAAGTTTTTATAAAATCCTACCGAAATTGCACTGGCTGCTCAGTTAATGAACACCCAATGTTTCCTTATAAGGAAACAGCTGATATTACTATTACCCCTTCATTCTTTCTTTCTTTGTTATTCTCATCGCATTGTTTTCAAGTTTCAACACTTCCTGTTATTGTTAATGTCCCCTTTTTCTTTTCTTTTTTTATCGTCCATTTTCTTTCTGCTTTCCCTCCTACAACATTTCATTCCGTCATTCATTTAGAGTTTAAGTTGTCTTTCTTGCTATAATTATTTATAATGTTTTGTTGAAATAAACGCCTACGCAAATGTAGGAGAATTTCTGTTCATCATTTGATTTCATTGCCATATTGAGCAAAAGTGAAGTTTCTAAACATCTGACATAGAAAGTCGTAAAAATCAGGGCTTTATCATTGAATTTCTCTTTGAGGAATAAATTTTATCCATTGACATTTATCGACGTTTGTTGAATATTCAAGGATACCAGAGTGTTGATGTGAGAAAAGTTGGATAGAGAGTTTCAGCCATGACAACAGATATATGTGACTAGAAACGTTCCATTTCGCCCAGCACGAAATCCATGTATCATGGAAATAATAGTGGCTATGTGGAAAATAGAATTCTGTAGCGGAAAACTTTTACTATCCAGCGGTAATCTTAAGAGAATGTATCACATTTCACTACAGAAATTAAGAGAAAACACTGCTTTCGGGTCAACCATTTTAAAATTTTATTTTAATTAGATTTTTGTGAATTAAGGTTTTGCGAAAATAATTCAAAATCATTTCTTGAACGAAAAGCTGAAGTGTCACAATAAAAATGAAACTACTATTGTAGGAATTTTATTATGATACAAATCTAGCAGATCATTCATACTAAATTACATTTGCAGTGGGAACTCCTGAAAGGCAAAGCAAGTTCAATTCATATTCGTTTTCTGCACAATCTTAACATACAGGTTGCCACTAGTATAAGCCCAGGAAATATTTACGTAATCGCCTGCTGTAAAACGATGTTTGGCAAACTATTCCCGTAGATCATTGCTAATTTAGGGAGGTGATCCACCCTAGATACTTGTATACAAATGGCACCTGAAATGATCAGTGCAGTGAATTTGGTTTTTACAGTAGAGAAAACTTTTGATTATTTTGACATTTCTAGAAAGGCTGTAATTGTGATTTAAATATACTTTCCGAAATATAATCAGATTGTAACTGCCAACCTTCTTGATAATTGTACACGATGCTCGAAAGTACGCGAACAATATAATATGAACTGCATTTCTATCGAATAATAATAATAATAATAATAATAATAATATATATATATATATATGCATATATATATATATATATATATATATATATATATATATATATATATATATATATATATTCTTCTTCACTGGTAGCATGACTTCGAGTTTCAGGCACAACAAAATCTATGCTGAGTATAGATACTTAATGGTGTTTTATTGACATCATCACTATTAGTGCGATATATATATATATATATATATATATATATATATATATACACTAGGTTTATTAAAGTTGATTGACAATGTACTGTTTTTATTTAATTTTTCTTTTGTTCGTACAAGTGTTTTTTTCTGGACATAAAGTGTATGAAATTGATAAATGTTCTGTATGATAGAACGCTTTCGGACAATGTATATGCATATATATTATGTATATACCGGTCGAAATATACATAATACACACACACACACACACACATACATACATACATATATATATATATATATATATATATATATATATGTACGTGTGTGTGTGTGTGTGTCTGTGTGCGTATATATATATATATATATATATATATATATATATATATATATATATATATATATATATATATGTACGTGTGTGTGTCTGTGTGCGTATATATATATATATATATATATATATATATATGTGTGTGTGTGTTCTGTGCATTTAGGCAACAAATGTTATTAAAGACAATATACGCTTTGTATCAATAAATTTTATTGACTGACTTTTCTAAATTACGAGTAAAATTTATAGATAAAGAAAAAATTCCATCAGAAATAAGGTAAAAACTTTCGACTTCCGTAAGAATAAGTGTCATCTCTCATTACATGATATGTTGACAAAATATATGAATATTTCTTAATACCAAAACCTTTCTGGAGAACTGAACAACACCTTTCGAATATGAAAGCTTGAATTACTATCTGGATCTAAGAACGAACTGATAATTGTTCATAGGATTCTTTCAAATAGATCCGTAAAAGTTAGCTATGAATCCGGATCTATAACGTTTTCGGAATATCATTAAAACTGCAGTAATACTGCCATTGCATTAGCTTGCGCCAACAATGCCTTCTTAGCGTATTTATTGAGTAAACCAAGTAATTAATAGGAAAATCTGCCGGTGATTTATTGAATCGAATATTTTATGAGATTACACACGCCAAACTGAATCATGTACTCTAGCTAAGAAAATATTTTTGCCAAGAATGTTTTCAAAGCTTGTTGCATGTAATTATGCATATTTCTTTTTTGTATGATTGTGTGACACAGGTCGTATATCTATCAGTCTTTCGTCTAAGTTCCAGACGAGCAACATCTTTGCATTAATATCAAACGTTGTTAATTAAGGGCGAAAAGTTTGCCTAAGTTCGAAAACAATTATTGCTACTAATTAAGCTTCCCTTTGATAGGAAGATAAAAACACAAGAAGAAGCCCAATAAAGAGAATTACAATTAATTGTAAGAATTCACTTATCTTGCAAACTCACATGGAAAAGAATATTTCAAACAAAAGAAACATCAACATATTGAACAACTAAACGAGTTTCTGGAAATAAAAGGAACTTGTGGGTTTCAAACAAAAAAGTAGAAGGCAATTAGGGACATTTTGGAAATATGTACAAGGTCCCTGATTAATGTATAAAGTGGCTTGACAAAGAAAAACGGCTCGGGCTGTTGAAAGGAAAGAAAAAGTACAGGAGAGAGAGAGAGAGAGAGAGAGAGAGAGAGAGAGAGAGAGGGGGGGGATGTAAAAAAACAAAACAAAAAAGACAAGAAAAAACCACGAAATTAATTAATAGTAATGAGCAAGAGACACGGTTCTCCTTTCTGCAAAATTTTCTCCAAAGATAATCCCTCTTTTCTCTTTTCGTCTGAATAATTACGTCGCCTTTGATGTACAATTAAATTCTAATCATTAATTAGCAGCTCTGGTTCCGTCAACATGTCGGTCACCATTATCGTGAGCTGTCCTAAGCGATAAATGAGAAGGGCAAAGATGTTTGCCTGATCTTTTTTTATTTTACATGGAATTTTCCCCAAGCAAGGTAGTAAAGCCACTAAGGTACACGGACTTATTGGGTGTGAAAGAATTATAAGTCAGAAGACATTACTAAGGAGCGAGAACAGAAGATGAATAATCAGGAGGACATAGATAAGGATCGAAAATGCATTGACATTTTTGAACATCAAAGTTGGCCGGAAAGCATGGGACCGGAAAAGTGTTCCACAAGCGAAAAGTGCGAGTAAAGAAACTGTTAGCATAGAACTTACGGTTATATCTAGCTACTTCAACTGTAAATTGGTGAGACCTTGTGGACAATCGAGTACTGCGCTTACATTTATAAAATTTAGGTACCATAGAATTACGAACAATTACCATGAAAGTATTTATAGAAAAGGCAAAGGGAAGCAATTTTAAAGTAATTGAAATTGACTGAAGTCGAGGAACCAGGTCAGGACCAATAATATTGCTGATTCTCCTTTGTATTTTGATCTGAGATTATACGTAACATGGACTGAGTTCGAGCATAGAGTCAACTTAATTTATACACGATATAGTCCTGATGAGCCTAAATAACTTTTGCTGGTGGGCTTCTGTGGTGCTGATGCAGCCACCACTTATATATTGACAGGCTCGCCAGTATCTCAGCGGTTTAACCCCATTCAAGAAAGAGGGTCACATGCTGACTATTGCGTTTCTCGTGGAAAGGGAGCTGCTAATATATTTGATTATTCGGCACAGAGAAGCAAGTTATGATTAACGAGGATTCTATAGATATCTTTGAGTATCTGGGAAAATAGATACGTTTTGACATGCGACTAAAAGGATAAGTGAGTCGTATATCTAGGAAGTCAAGAGATGGAATGCATGAGTAATCGAAAAAGTGAATACGTCTTGATTTCTGAGTGTTTAGGAGAAATTAACAATTTTACAGCTGTTACGGAGAGAATAGATAAGGAACACACATCGTAATAGATATAAAATGTCTGGAGATGGAGTTAGATGAAAGACAATTTTCGACGTTGATATTAATGTTAAACCAAGATAAAGTTCGGGTTCCATTCAAGGTAGAGGAGCCATGTGAAATCGTAATACTTAAAGAGGTGTGTATATGAATGGAAGGGAAGGTGGCAAGAAATGAAGATGATGAGGATAAAAAGGAAAGATGAGGAATTACAATTGACTTGAAGAGGGCAAGATTGAAATGCCAAAAAAGGCAACAATACGATAGACCGTTTCACAAAATCGCAGCGTGGAACTTGTATTTGCAAGGACGAGAAAATGAGGATACGAAGAAGTGCCATCATGTGTCGTGGATGTAAAGGTCTGAACGAGTGGAACTATAGAATGCATCATCTTATCTGCATATTTACCACGGGATGCCGTGTCCCTTCAGGCGATCACGGCTCTCCGGAATTTCCTGTACTTTGTAGATGGGAGATGCAGCAAGGAGACAACATTTATTATGTCGTCTACTTGCTGCATCTCCCAAACCAGGCTCCGTTATCCATTAGTTCAAGCTCTTCAGGGAGGTTGTTCATTGCTTTCGTTTGGCCCGTTTATCTTCAACCTGTCCTCTAAGTATCAGTATCATTTTTTTCAGATTAGCATGTTAATACGCTTGTTATGTCTGAAAGATAAATTAGAAAATTAAAAAATTTGGACATGTCCTATAAAATTGCTTTGTTCGTCTTCCATTTATAGAACATTAAATACTTAAACTCAAATTCATAAATTGCACACACATTCTCACAGACAAACACACACACACAATATATATATATATATATATAAATTGACACTAAGGTCAACACTGAGTGGTGACAGTCTGTTTCATTCTTGAAATCAATCTTCAGTCCATGTGTGTTGTGTGTTGGCACGATTATTTATTTATGTTGGTCTATGGTAATAAGATCTTATCCAAACAGTTATTGGCAGCGGCAACGGTTATGTTTCAAATTATTCTAGAGGATCCTGGGTAGAAATAATAGTGCATCTAAATGCGGTTATTTGGAGCTGCATTGGATCCCTATGCCGCGCAAGGAAATCTTTCTCGTCGGAGTCGATCCTTCAAATCTACAAATCAACCATTCGCCCTTGCATGGAGTATTGCTGCCATATATGGTCTGGAGCACCTTCTGTCTGTCTCAAGGTCCTTGATAAGATCCAGAGACGGATATGCATCGTAATTTGTCCTGATGTGGCATCTCGTCTGCAGTCGCTGGTTCCCAGACCTGAGGAATTTAAGCGCTCAACTAGGCTGGCATCTCGCTCTCACCCTTTCAATGTCGAAAATGTTAAATGTAGCCGTCTCGTCTACTCCAATATCTTCATGTCTCGCACATCTCGCCTGTGGAACTCCCTCCCCTTTTCCTGTTTCCCTGATAGCTATAATCTCCAACTATTCAAATGTAATGTCAATCGACGTCTCCAGATGCCCTGATCTACCCCCTATCGTTCTCTTCATCCTTTCCTCTATCACTTCTCTCTGTTCTCACTCCAACTCTGCCACCCCTTGAGTGCTAGTGGCTTCCACCTTGCTTGGGGTTGAATGCTTAAAAAAAAGTTCTCTAGTTTTGGTTAAGGTTTTAACCATTATTTAATATTAATTGATTATTTTTTGTTGATTATTGTTACATTACATTTACTTGTGATAATGTCTGCCTTCGTTGATTGATAATTTGTTTATTTGCTTAATTTATTTACTTATTTATCTTCACGAAGAAAAAATAAATTCTACTTCGCCATGTTAGCTGACTACATGATTACCCGATTAGAAAATCAAAAACAAAATTTTACACACTCACAAAAAGCATTTGTTAGTCAGGTACATAGTTTTCATCGTTTGAAACAACTGTCGCGCACTGTTCAACAAACTTATTGATGCCATTTTCATAGAAACCTCGTGTTTTTCTTGGAAGAAGGTTGTGAGGGAATTTTCGAGTCAAATTGTTTGTCATTTAAATTGTTCTGTAGAGACGAGAAAGAATGAAAATTCGGAGGAGGCAAATCAGGAGAATACGGTGGGTGTTGTGGGGTGGAGCCCCATTCCAACTATTTAAACTTCTGGAAGGTCTTTATTTGCAGCATGTGGTCTTGTGTTGTCGTGGTGAGAAATGACACCTTTTATCGATTTGCCAAAATAGGCCGTTTATCTTGTATACCCGCATTGTGATTGGTGAGATGGTCGTAATACTAATTTCCAGTAATTGTTTTGCTGACTGAAAAAAAAAAGTTCCAAATGAATTAACCCCCTGCAATACCACCAAACTAACAATAACACGTTCATTGGATAAAACCCCACCTTAGCTACGGCTTCTGAACATTCACAAGTTTGTTTCTAGCTGTTTTTCCCGCGCAAGTTTTCATAACGATCCATTTTTCATCGTTAGTGACAATACTGTTCAAGAACGGAATAACAGCAAAGAAACCGGCAAAAAAAGACGATTGAATCTGTTTCGTTCCGTCAGAAAATGTGACGAGTGTCGAGTTTGGAAATGAACCAAATTCTTTTCAAATGGTCTAAGGCAGTTGAAATATTTTAAATCTTCAATTTATTCTCCGTGATGACAATAAGTATTCCAGGAGCTTGTTTGATTGTTTTAATTAAACTCGCCCTGACGAAATCTACCAAGTCGACTACGACCAAATAAACATTCTGAATGTTTTTTTTTCTTCAGTTACGACGCTTATTTCTTTACAAGATTCATAGAGAATAATATGGCAATTGTGCAACATTTCATTCGTCATCTTTAAGGCATTCATTTGTGGAATAAACTTCAACATTCAACAAAACGCGCAACTGAACAATGCAAGTTTCCAATCTAGGAAGCGCACAGCGCACATCTGCACCAAAACAAACGGCAATGCCAAGTTTCATATTAACAATGAAAATCGGGCAGGAAAATCTGCAATGTTCTGACATACAATTCTCTCTAAAAATAATGAAAGGCAAGGCCAATTCCCCCTTTTTTTAGTTTAATGAAGATATTTGGGCTTATCAAAATATGAATATGAGACTTGTTCAGAATTTCAGGTTTTATTTCCTGTAATTTACATTTAGATGGACATAATTTTGTTTTATCACACACTCATTTTTAAGTGAACAAAACTAGCGGAACACGTGACTGATATGTTTTTTGTCTTGCCATAGTGATGACTTTTAGATTGAGGTTTTAAAAAGTAAATAACTCTGAATGACTACTATAGAGGTTTAGCCTTGGGTTTCATCTGTAAGGACTGAATTCCTTGTTACAAAGGATAAAAGAACTTGAAGATGAGAGGGCTGACTATGGGAAAAAGCAATCCATTTTGAAAAAGACAAAAGAAGGAAAATCGAATAGAAACATTGGAAAAACACTGGGCATAGCCAATGCAACAATTTATGTCCTGAAAAAGAAAGAAAATATTTGTGTAATTAGAAACAGCTATAAAACAGTTCGGCCATGGAAAACTGTTATGGTGATCTATCTACATTAGAATGAATTTTCCTCCTTCATAAATACTAACCTGCGAGACTTCCTAAAGAGGCAGTCGGGACGCAGTGTAACCTGACAATTCGGACGGGCACTTCTATCTGCTGACTAATAACACTCTTATTTTGTATATATGTTCTGTTATTTCAATACAATTGTTCAACCTAACTTCATTTTTCCGTGTCTTTGTTTCTGGCCCCTAACAGGCCACAACAAAAGCAACAGAAGTTGATGACAGAAACATTGTAAGAACTGTAGGGAGAATCCAGAAAACAAGAGTTTGTGACATCACAAACAAACTCCACAGTGCAGGGGTGGAAGTTTCGCAATGTACCGTTTGAAGAAGACTTTACGAGAAGAAATAAAGAAGCCATATCACAAGATGCAAACCACTCATCAGTAGTAAGAATCGGAAGTCCAGATTGGAATTTGCAAGGAAATACAAAAATGAGCGACAAAAGTTATGGAAGAATGTTTTATAGACCAATGAGATCAAGATTAATCTCTATCAAAATGATGAAAGGGCCAAAGTGTGGAAAAGAATATAAGTACATCTGTGAAACATGGTGTCGGGAGTGGCAGTATCACGGCCGCTTCTGGAATAGGTTAATTCATATTTAATGATGATATAACTCATGATAGTAACAGAATAATTCTATAGAAACATTTTGTCTGTCAGAGTACAGAGAAATGCATCCAAATTAATCGGGAGGAATTTTATAATGCAGCAGGACAATGACCCAAAGCATACTTCCAACGCAAATTAGGATTTCATCAGGGGTGAAAAAAATGAACAGTTTTCGACTGGCCAAGTCAATCACCAGAACTTAACCCAATCGAGCATACATTCCATTTACTGAAGAGAAGACTGAAGGGAGAAAACCCTCGAACTAAACAAAAACTGAAAAAAAAGGCTACGTTAAAAGTCTGGAAAACATCAGAAATGAAGAATTCAACAATTTCCAAATGATAAAAGAGTAACCTGCTTCTGAAAAGTAGGTTACTGTTTGTGAATAATTTTCAAAATAAATTTTCGAAAGTAATTCCTCTGTAATATGAAAAATTGAAATGAAAGTTAATTTAATCATGCAAAATCTAATTTTCTTTCCTATTCACTGCATGCATTTTTGCGGTCGACTTCCTAACAAAAACATTTTCAGAAAAACTACAACGATAATGTATGACACACGTGAATGAATCAATTGCTAAAATACATTGAATTAAATTGTATCAAAATTTATCACATTATATATACTTTTAGACTATATATATATATATATATATATATATATATATGAAGAAATATATATAGACTATATATATATATATATATATATATATATATATGTATATATATTAGACTATATATATATATATATATATATATGAAGAAATATATTATTATATATGAAAAAATATAATCTTAAGGTGTGCTATATTGATGGGATAAAGTGCTCAATAACAGAGAGAGAGAGAGAGAGAGAGAGAGAGAGAGAGAGAGAGAGAGAGAGAAAGCGTGTGTAAATATAAAAGTGAACATTGAAGTCAACACTTCAGGCTGTTTCATGCTAGACGCAGTCGTCAGGCCTGTCTACTCTAAGTGTTGACTTCAATCTTCACTTTTATATATATATATATATATATATATATATATATATATATATATATATATATATATATATCCACATATTTGCTTATATATATATATATATATATATATATATATATATATATATATATATATATATATATATCTTTGGTAATCCATATACAGACCTGTTTCGCTATATCACAGCTCATCAGTGTGGCTAGACATCCGGTTGCTTCATGCTAGGATCGAAACCCTAGCGATTTTGCATCAGTCGGTAGTGTTAACGTAGTGTTTACGGATTATATATATATATATATATATATATATATATATATATATATATATATATATATATATATATATATATATATATATATATATATATATATATATATATATACATATATATACATATATATATATATATACACACATATATATATATATATATATACACACATATATATATATATATTTATATATATATATATATATATATATATATATATATATATATATATATACTTCCAAAGAAAAGCGAAACCTTAGCGTAAAAATTAATTTTTAAAAATTAATAATAATTTCTTCAGGTCTTATTTTAGCTTTAATTTCATGGTAATAGTCTAAATTTAATATTTCCAAAAATCGAAATATTTCAAACCGAATTTAAATTGTTAAAATTGTTAAATATCAACCATATTTGCGAATCTATTAACGACAAAAATCTTAAAGAAACAAAAATATACGTTTCTGAAATTTTGGAGGAAGATTAACATATTTAAAATTTTATTAATCTGATTTGAAACAAATATCATTTACTTTTAGTTTAAAAATGAGGTGTTGACAAATTTTTCACTATACTTATGTTTGTTTTTTTTTAAGGAGAAAATAACAGTAAAAATTATTTGACGAATATAACGTGAGAGGCTTTGTTATATTTATTTTTAACTAATCTAAAAAAGTAATCTAAAAAAATAGGAAAATAGTCTAAGTGTACTAATACTCTATTGAATTTTAGGTTTTTCGTTTTTATTTCGTTTGCTGAGGAAACGTTAGAAAATTACCAATAAATTGATTTTTATTACCGCTCATATTTTCTGTTAATGTCGTGTATCATCGTTTGCACCTAATAAAGTCGCCACGTTTATATACAAACACACAAAGAAAAATGCAAAATTCTTTTTAAAATGCTAGAGTTCGATAAATTGCAGTAAATTTTTCCATTTATGATTATTAATTATAGTTTTAACTTAATAATACTATCACTACACCATTACTAATTAATGCAGAACTTTAAAAGGTTTAAATCTTTATAAATTATTATAATTATAATTGAAAAAAGACAACATTCATATAAAAATATTCATTGATAATAGTTTCCATAATACATTTTTTCATGAGAATGAGAGGGCTATTAAATTAAACATGGGAGAGTTGAATACATACATACATATATATATATATATATATATATATATATATATATATATATATATATATATATATATATATATATATATATATATTACAAAGAGTCAATCATACCTTGAATCAATCAGCAATATGAATGCGATTATTGGCGAAATCACTTCGCTAGTAGACATAAACATAAGCATTCCACTACTGATAATCCTCCAAATGATGAGATCCTCATAAATAAATAAAATGGATATGGTGTTTTTTTTAATTTTTTATTTCTGGGAGACGATTTATATGTGTTTATCCAACCGAAAGAGGTTTTTAAGTATGAGCTAATTGTTAACGGTTATATGGTGTTGGAGCGTGCAAATCGCAACGCTAAATTTAAAATATTTAAAGTGAGAATTTTTATGTATTTTGTAATTTGGTAAATCCACGTATTTTCTTTTATAAGTGTTTTTCAGTTATTATGATATGAACTAAGTAGATAGTTCAAGTAACAGAGTGATGTGTCTTATTTTGTAGTTTTTTTTTCCTCAGGAATTCTTTACTGCTGGATCAATTGTTTTTTATAAACATAATAAAATAGGCAGCATATATTTACATTACAAAGAGTCAATACCTTGAATCAATCAGCAATATGAATATATATATATATTTATATGTATATATATATATATATATATATATATATATATATATATATATATATATATATATATATATATATATATGTATGTATACATACATACATATATATATATGTATGAAGAAATGTTCACTTTTATATATATATATATATATATATATATATATATATATATATATATAACTAATGTTCGCAATATACCATGTAAAAAGACCCCTCAAATTAAAGGATTACTGAAGGCGGTTCATGTGTGAGCCGTAAGAAGAGTAGTGCATTTTACGAGGATATGTGGGAAAGATAAAGGTTCACTCTATAGGTGAAAAGATTGATATTGTCGTGGCCAGGAAAGTATCCTCCTGTGATACTGTTCAGCATCAGTTGTTGGGATGAAATTTTAATTCTATAAATATGATTTGAGATATGAGTGATTGAGTGTTTCAAATACATTGTGAGGTTCCATACAATACTTAATCGTCTGTTAATACCATCGGCTGTTGAGACATCTTAAAAATGTTTTTCCTTAATATTTAACAAGTGGCAGGTCGAAATTAGGATGATTAGTCAAGTAGTTTTCAGAATACTGCTGTTAAGTAACAACAAGAATGTTTTGTATTTTTGGTTTTATTTGTGTGAATTACAAGCAGATTTATTTGCTGACTGAAAACAATAAAAATTATCATAGCATGTTTGAACTTTTGAAGCTTAAAAATTATTTTTTTAATATTAGACTTTTAAGTTGACTCTTCAATATCTCGCTTTTAAAAATTTGCCCATGAAAATCAAAACGATACTGAAGAAAAGAATTATAAAAAAGAAGATTAAGAACTAAATGATATATCAATAATATTTTAAACAGGGTTTGGAAATTTCATGGTATTAAATGCACTGATAATTACCTACAGTGCTAACAGGGATTTAAAACATTTTCTCTAATAAAATTCAGATGAAAAACCTTGGGATCAACGATCAACCAATATATTCTTTTTACTCATGTTCACCCTATACAAGGATCAAAGGTCACTCAAAGTAGAGGGTTACTGAATGCGGTTGTTGTGTTAGCAGCAAGTGTAAGGGGCGGATGTGTGGGAGAGTTAACGTTTAACTCTGGACTTGGAGAGTTTAAGATTGACTTGGTCGATAAAGCATCTTACTGGGATTCTCTTCAGTGTCAATTCTTGGGAAGAATCCCATGAGCAGTAAAAAAAATGGTAATAATATTATAACCATTTTAAATCTTATTTACATCCACATCGATCTGTTAAATGTTCTATATCAATGTTCTGTTTGATAGTTAAAACTATTTAATTTTCAGCGACGTCAAACATCGCTGTTTCAAATTTGACGTTTTTTTTTACCATCAAAGAATGCAACGTACTAAAAAAACACCCGAGAAATACCAAAGACTATAACTATATTTAAACAAATAAGTTAAATATAACCGTCTGGAACAGGGAAATTGGAATCGTTCTTTTTTTTTAGAGAAATGCATGCTTAACAATTTTAATCATATTATGTCGTGCAGGAAAGATTCAGTCTTCATTAAGAAAACAATGATTTCTTTGAGCCGTTTTCTGAGATCAACGATTAAAATGGCTTCAAATGAATTACTCCTTTAGATTTTAAAGTAGACAATTCTTCATCAGATCTTATTGCCTGACTTTGCAGCTGATAACCCCCTAAAAATACATTCCTTGAAGAACTACAACAGCAAGAACAACTAAAATGTATAACACTTGTATCTGGAAGGGACAATAATGATATAATTAATATGCTGACTTTCACAGTAGCTTAAATAAAATGTTAGGAAAGAAACCCCCACCATTACTAGAAAGAGCGATGACATTTAGCCGATTTGAAAAGTCTATTTTCAGAAAACATTTTTTATAGAAAGAATTTATGAATTTCAACCGAGAATAATGACACCTATTTGGTAAATAAAGACTGAATATTTCCTGCACGACTATTTTTCACAATTACTATTACTATTAAAACTAAGGGTATTGTAACGAATCTAGCGTCAAATTTAAATTGCTTTTTAAGTATTCATTTTTAATTATCCTGTTTTTTAAGGAGAAACATTTATTAAAGGCTAACCAACGAAAAAAACGCCAACAGTTATTGATGATGAGCAAGTTAATTAGCCAAACAAAGTTCAGCTAAAAAATATTTTTGCGCATATATATATATATTATTTCCTAACTGGCACTCGTACGTGGGAGTAGATATTTCTATACACATGGACTACGGCATAAATGTCTCCTCTTCCAAGAATGGGCAGGTGTTCTCAGAGATAAAATGTTGATTTCAACTTTTAATTATAGGAAATATCTTTGAACAATATTTCAAGTCGAAAAAAAATGGAAATTATTTAACGCACAAACACAGATTGATAAAACTGTTCATGTCCTCACAAATATGTTGCATTACATAGATGCATATACCTAGAAGCATATATATATATATATATATATATATATATATATATATATATATATATATATATATATATATATATATATATGCCTGTGTGTGTGTAATTTCTAGACGAATAGTCATTATATATCATCTCGTGAATTTATTGTGACTCTGGTCACTTTCTCAGTGGCCCATAAGTGAGGGCTTGTAAAATTTGCTGTATTAATTTTACCAAACTTACAAAACACCAGAAATAACTCCCGAAAACAACGTACGTACGGTTTGAATATGAAATTTTCGGTTACTCTGCTGAGTGATGCATGAGTGTGTAATCTACAGGATAAACACACATCCACACCCACCCACCCACACACACACACACACACACACACACACACACACACACACACACACACATATATATATATATTTTATTATGTTCATATATATATATATATATATATATATATATATGAACATAATAAAATAGGCAGCATATACATTTATATTACAAAGAGTTAATCATACCTTGAATCAATTAGCAATATTAATGCAATTATTGGCGAAATCCCTTCGCTAGTAGACATAATTATAAGCATTATACTACTAATAATCCACTGAATGATGAGATCCTTATGTATAAAATGGATATGGTGTATTTTTTAATTCAGCTATTACCTTTCAAATGCTTCACGCATTCATCTTCGGGCTGTATTTTTTCCTGTCGGACAAAATAAATGTGTTTTTTCGACCGAAAGATGTTTTTAAGAATGTTGCACAAAAATAACTTCCGAAGGAGCATATTAAAATGAAATAGCAAGACAAACTGCTGAAGATCAAAATGGCATTATATTTTCTATGATAAAGTCAAGTATTTTTCTCACCGGCCACGACTGCCAGTTTCATGCTCACTATTACGCACAATCATCAAGCAATAAAAAAGTGTGAAATATTTCTATGAAAAGACAAAAAAAGCAGGTATTAACAGATAGAAGTTGATATATAAACGCTGACGCAAAGTGTTGAGTTTGAGAGACATTATCTACCGATGTCTTTCTCTTTTTCATTGACAAAGTGGGGCTCCAGGACGTTCTGCTTTCGTGCTGTCAGACAGGAGGTCATTATAATCTTATCCTCAGCTGATATGTAAAGTTTTTAAAGATTCAGAACAAGTGAAACTTAAAACCCAAAAACCGTGAATTGGATCTGTCGATTGTGCTGCGTTAGTTACTGTATGTAACCGTTTCCCTCAGAAATAAATTAAAATGACTTGACATTATTTACATTATTCGGACTATTGTCCTCATCTTTGTCACTTTAATTTATTACAAGGATTCGGCCGTTGAACTCTCCGGCCTTCTTCAGGTGGTTGGAATGTCGAACTGAACGTTTTATTTCGCTTACTGGGGTAGACTGTTCTAGTTCCGGGTTTAATGGATGTCGGTTGTCAGTTATCTCCTGTTAACTCCCCTCTCCAAGTTCTACACTGGTAAAAATAAAATGGATGTTGAAGACATTAGGTTTATAATACCCCGAAATTCATACACAGATGTCCTCAAGGACACATGTCACAGTGGATAAAGGCGTTAGTTAGATCAAGTGACAAGAACCAAAGAGTGTGAGTTCAATACCCAGTTAAGGCAGTGGAGAACTTGGAGAGGGGAATTAACAGGAGATAACTGACAGCTAACATCCATTAAACATGGCATGTGGAACTAGAACAGTCTACCCCAGTGAGCGACATAAAGGGTTCAGTTCGACATTACAACCACCTGAAGAAGGCCAGAGCATACAACGGCCGAAACGTTGTGATAAATATGGCAAGAAAGATTAGGATAATAGTCCGAATCATGTAAATAGTGTACATAATACCTCATCTCAGAAATATAGACAGGTACTGAAGTAAACTTATTTTGAATGAAACGTAATTATAGAAAAAGGTACTAAGTGGGCACCCACTGATTCAGAACAGTTGAAGATAACAGCAACGAGTAAATCAAGCAATTATAGGCATTAATAGATAATTTCAGTAGCAGAAACTAGACTGATCATAAAAAAGATAAGTTGATAGGATAGCTGCAAAGATATCAGCACTCAATCTTTGATAAGCATCGAGATTAAAATAATTTGGGAATAGATCCAACAAGATTTTCATAAATTGAGAGCAAAGACATTTCAGTATCAACCGCTTTTGAGCTGGATTTAGCCCATAACAGTTTCAAACCATGTATACAACTTTGAATGATTCTGGCTATATTTTTGTTTGTTTTCTTTTTCCACAGAAACTAGGAGATTTTATTTTAAAATTATTGTGTTAATTATAATTAAAAGAAACAATTATGTTATCGGTTATGATCTGTTTATAATTTAACTTTCAATTGGGAGCAAATATTTTTGCAATAACCAAGACGTAACACTATGCTCGATCTTGGTTCAAATTTAAGCGAAGCACTGATTATTTTCTGGGCTGTGTGTTACATCTGTATAACTAATCATATTGAGGAAGTGCATTTCTCAAGACATTCATATGACAAAGCGTCTTACTCCATGAGATAGAAGAGAGACTTCAAAAAACAGATTAGCAATAATCTTATTCGGGAAAGATACACATGATATCGGCAAGAACAACTGGGATAGATTTATGTGTACATAAATACAAGGGTCGTTCAAAAATGAATGCTTTTTCTTCGTTAATTACATTACATTTAGTAGAAGTGCACCGGCGTTACAATAAAACCCCTGGCTTCCAAATCAGTTGTTAAAATAGTATCTGTCCTTCTCAGTCCCGACATGAAGGTCGGTCAAAAATACTTATTCTTCGTTATTACATACTTCAGAATAGAAGATTTCAATTTTAGTATTAAAGATAGTGTTCTTTTTTAATCGTATTTTTTTTTCACCATAAAATCTCCACGTCTGCTCTTGTGGCGCCCTCGGTGGGAATTCTGTCTCTTTTATCCTGTGGACTTAAGAGAACAGCTTTCTTTTGATAAAATCCTTCATTACAGCCCAACGAAATTCTTCATGGATCTTGAATCCTTTATGTGGGCCCAAAGATATCATTCATAAATCCTGAATCCTATATAGGGGCTCAAAGAGATTATTCATCGATCATGAGTCTTTTATGCGTACCCAAAGCGATCATTCGTGGATACTGAATTTTATCTCACTTTCCGCCTGTAGAACTCTCCTCCATTTAGTTGCTTCCCTGATAACTACAAACATTTCAATGCAACGTCTATCGCCATCTTATATCTTCTTGAAGCCCGTTCATCTTTTGTCCTTTTCTCAATCCTCCCAATATTCAGTTTATTTTCTTATTTTCACTCTCTTTAACCCCTGCCTAATAGTGGCATTCCCGCCTTGCTTGGAGTGAAATGGTTACGAAAAGAAAGAAAAAAGTGACCTTTTAAAAAGTAACTTCAAACTTTGTATTGGATAAAATTTGTTATAAAGAAAACTGCGACAGTATCGACAACGAATGACAAAACGGAAGTTTAGTGTACCAAAGTAGATTTTGGCGTAACAAACAGATCCAACACATTCTGAAAATATCTGAAAGTACAAATATAATTTAACAAACTAATAGCTTTTGTACTCTTTAAAGGTCTAAATATCGTCGAACAGTTCTTAGCCAATAATAACTTTCTCCTCAATAAATTTGATGCTTATTTTTTAGTCAGATTTGGGGAAGTGTTTTGCACCACCGAGGAGTTTTCAGCACTCCTCCATACCCAAATTTGATAAAAGAAGATATATGACTTTCCTCAAACTTAATGTGTCAAAACTGGCAATCCAGATTTACCGACATATATCACTTGTTGCGGTAATTTAACGATATAACAGTGTCCAATGTGAAATACTATTGTATCTTCTCTTTTTTATGCATGGAAAGGTTCCTTTTAACGTAGCCTTGAACCAGACCAGGCAGATAATAAATGCGGATCTGTACGCGATATCTGGTTGCATTAAAGACAAACAAGTATGCTTTGCCTTTGTGGTCCAAACATTGTTCATTTACAAGATTCACAAACCGGAATAATGTTTGCAGATGCGTCTTTCTAATTAGTAGATATGTCAAATCCCTTTTACTTCTCGAAAGTCTTTTAGAAAAGAAATATCTACCTTCTGGCCTGCTTTCACCAGTTCCTTTTTTATCTATCTATCTATCTATCTATCTATCTATCTATCTATCTATCTATCTATCTATCTATCTATCTATCTATCTATCTATTCAAATAGCAAGGATTCCTACCAGTCTATATACAAAGTCAGAACGGTAAGAATTCAGAAGAGATCATTTATAAATATTAATACAACGACTGATGTATCTGTCTATTTTTCTGAGATGAGGTATAATGTACACTATTTACATTATTCGGACTATTGTCCTCATCTTTGTCGCCATATTTATCACAACGTTTCGGCCGTTGTACACTCCAGCTTTCTTCAGGTGGTTGGAATGTCGAGCTGAACCCTCACTGTTCTAGTTCCACGTGCCATGTTTAAACGAATGTCAATTATCAGTTACCTTCTGTTAATTCCCGTCTGCAAGTTCCCCACTCCCCTAACAGCGTATTGAACTCACACTCTTTGGGTCCTGTCACTGGATCTAACTAACGCCATTATCCACTCACGGACACACAGCACAGTGGATAAGACGTTAGATCCAGTCACAGGACCCAAAGAGTGTGAGTTCAATACCTGGTTATATGGCTCTTTTTTGTTGGTACGTCCTCTGCTTTTTTCAAGGCTCTCTTAAGCGTGTCCACAAATCTTTCGGCTTGCCCGTTAGATCGTGGATGGTATGGTGCTATTTTAATATGTTTGGCTTGATAAGTCGCACAGAATGCTTGAAAGTGGCTCGAAGTGAATTGGGTACCATTATCCGTTACAAGGCAATCTACCACGCCGAATCTTGCGAATAACTCGTGTAGACAATTAATAGTGTTTTCCGTCGTAGGGTTTTTGTATCTGAAAACTTCTGGCCACTTGCTAAAGCTATCTACCGTTATCAAGTAGTAATATCCATCTATGGGTCCTGCATAGTTCGCATGGATTCTAGACCAAGGTCTGTCCACATTAGGCCATGGTTTTTGTATAATAGGTTGTGCCTTTGTTGCCGCAGCACAGCCTCTACACTTTTCTACCATTTGAGTAATGTCGTTATCCATATTAGGCCAGTACACGAAACTTCTCATTAACGCTTTCATCCGATTTTTCCCTGGGTGTCCTAGATAAAAGTCCTTCAGAATTCGTAATTGGTTTTCTTTTTGTCGCAATTTCATTTCTTATGTATGAAGTTTTCAGCAGTTTTAAGTTGTTGGAATCCATAGCTTTCACAATTTCTCTTTCACCATCTTTTCAGTATAATTTTTTTCGCTTGATTTTTGTTTTTTTGCAGGTAAACCTTTCAGTACCGTATATCTACAATTCGTTTCCGGTCGTCATTTCTATGCACGGTTGATTTTAAAAGAGTAGCAGATAATGATTTAGCCGTTTTCTGTGCTTGATTTCTTTCTCAAGTAATAACTAGAAATGAAATAGGAACCTCCCCGGAGCTCATTAAGAGGAGGGAGAAAGGACCACTCTTGTTGCCTCTCAAGTACATGACGAAAACGATAACAGAATCTGAGTGATTTGGGTCCCAAATGCCGAACATCATATCAGAATTTGTGATATTGTCACCAAAAGCGAATATGATATTAGAATCTGTGTGATTTTGGCCCTAGTACCAAATACGATATCAGAACCTGTGATTTGACAATATCAATATCTGTTTATATTTCTGAGATGAGGTATTATGTACACTATTTACATTATTCGGACTATTGTGCTCATCTTTGCTGTCATATTTATTACAACGTTTCAGCCTTTCAGTATCTGTCTATATTTCTGAGATGAGGTATTATGTACACTATTTACATTATTCGGACTATTGTCCTCATCTTTGCTGTCATATTTATTACAACGTTTCGGCCTTTCAGTATCTGTCTATATTTCTGAGATGAGGTATTATGTACACTATTTACATTATTCGGACTATTGTCCTCATCTTTGTTGCCATATTTATAACAACGTTTCGGCCTTTCAGTATCTGTCTATATTTCTGAGATGAGGTATTATGTACACTATTTACATTATTCGGACTATTGTCCTCATCTTTGTCGCCATATTTATTACAACGTTTCGGCCTTTCAGTATCTGTCTATATTTCTGAGATGAGGTATTATGTACATTATTCGGACTATTGTCCTCATCTTTGTCGCCATATTTATTACAACGTTTCGACCGTTGTACGCTCCGGCGTTCTTCAGGTTGTTGATATTCCAACCACCCGAAGAAGTCCGGAGATGAGCACAATAGCCCGAATAATGTAAATAATGTAAAAAATAATCAACCTAATGTTTCCTAAAATAGCTCGAGTAGTGGGAATAGGAAAGATTATTATTATTATTATTATTATTATTATTATTATTATTATTATTATTATTATTTGTGTTCCCCGGAAGTAAATTATATTATCTTTGAGATATGCAATTCTTATGTGTCCGGATTTATTTTTTCTTTACTTTTTCTTTACGAAGGATACAAAAAACAGAGACTATTGTCATCTTTTATAGGATCGACAGAAGATGTCTTTTTAAGACCTTCAATAAAGAGTAATACTTTCTGAATGTGTGCATTGTTCGATATATTAGTGTGTATCTGTTGAAATCCGTCATTAGATTTCGTAGACCATTGAAAAGGAAGTAGCATAATTCTCGGAGGAATCACTCTCCCGTAAACAAAACTGGTGAAACCGAAAAGACGATAAGATGAAAGTTTGTCATATCAATCTTTATGACCGAGACGCTTATATGACCGAAGTTTTATTTCAGAGGAGATGGCATCGATTTGCTAATAATTAAATCACCCGAAAAGTATCTTCCTAGGAGAGATGTGCTGCAAGCATCTTGCTGTCTGATCAAACATCTGTCGACATTTTCTTCTTGTCCAACTCAATAACAGGAGACACGGCAAATGAAAGATGATATCGCCCATTCAGACTCTAGGAAATTATAAGAGATGTAAAAACTAAAGACAAGTAATCGTGGTTAAGGTGTCTATAGAGTGGAAGGTATCACGTCACAAATCCCAGCATGCTTTGCATTCAAAGATTTTGTTGGCTTCAGATATAGTTTTACTGAAGGAAGAATAACAACACTGATATCAACATAATCGCAGTAAAAGTTTTGATCTGGTACTATATATTATTTAACACCCAGTAAGTAGCGAATACTATTCAGTTCATCAGTATATCTCCGTTGATCTACTAACATATATATTCATATATTTTGTCCATATATATATATATATATATATATATATATATATATATGAAGAAAAGTAGTCTTAAAAAGTGCTATATTTAAGGGATAAAGTGCTCAATATCAGAGATAGAGCGTGTGTAAATATAAAAGTGAACATAGAAGTCAACACTTAGAGGCGAGAGTCTGTTTCATGCTAGATGCAATCGTCAGGTGCTGTTATTTTTCTCGGCTATTTATATATAAGAGTCAGTGGTGCATGGTGGGTAATCTATTTTGGCGGTTACTTTTACCGGAAGTCGTTTATTTTGTTTATTTATTTATTTGTGTCAAATTATTTTGCTTGTTTTTATTTAATTTTATTTTTATTTTTCATCTTATTTTTTTATTTATTTTATTTTATTTATTTATTTTTTTATTTTGATCGGTGTTTTTATTAACGTAGTAAAAATTTGTTTATATAGCTTATTGTTGGTAGTCTATTATGGCGGTTAAATTACCGGAAGTCGTTTATTTGCTGATTTATTTGTGTCAAATTGTTTTGCTTGATTTTATTTTTATTTTTTATAATATATATTTATTTATTTATTATTGATTTTTTATTTTATTTTGATCGGTGTTTTTATTAACGTAATAAAAATTTGTTATATGACGATTGCAGTTGCCTGACGATTGCACTAGCATGAAACAGACTGTCGCCTCTAAGTGTTGACTTCTATGTTCACTTTTATATATATATATATATATATATATATATATATATATATATATGTATATAAGAATTTTCAGGTTAACGTTCTATCTATGTTATAAACATTCATGAGTGGATTAGGGACATTGCCAAAGAAGGAGATCATGTTGAAAATATAAGTATTAAATGCTTATTTCATCCATACGATAAAATTTATCGATTTATCTATCGATCTCACCCGTTCATAAGTATGTATGCCCATCCTTTTATCTCACTCACTCACTCACTCTCTATCTATCTATCTATCTATCTATCTATCTATCTATCTATCTATCTATCTAAGTCTGTTCATATCTATCTAAGTCTGTTCATTAACTATTAATGATAATAATAATAATAATAATAATAATAATATATATATATATATATATATATATATATATATATATATATATATATATTATCAAAAGAGATTATAATATAAACATTTTAGATCCCTACACAAAAGCTTTCATGTTTCAATAGTTTGATTGTACTTCATCAGTTGATGGTTGGTAACCGGTGGCAAAAATGATTTTTTAGGGAAATTTTAAAACAAATCGTCACCTCTTTTCCGAAAGTTAAATGAAGGAGAGCTTAAGGTCAGAAAAAATATACTTGTGTATGTCTTGATTAATCATTTAAAAGTCAGATCTATGCTAAATAGAAAAAATGTATTGAGCACTAAAAAGTAATTGCTAAGAACTGTCGATTTTTACTCCATTTCTACTTTCTCTTATTTGGATATTACTGGGGAGGCGACGATGACGACGACATGTCAGATTTGATCCCACCCCTTCACAGCTCGGTGGTCTTTGAAAATGGAGACGCTTCTTGTTAAAACCAAACGCAATTCGGAATACGACATCCATGGGTAAGTAGAAAGAATCGCTATTTTTCACAATGCTGGATAATTGCAAATTGTTTTAGTAAGAAGCAATTAGACTTATACTAAATTAAAACTTAATTAAGAAAAGAAAATTTAATTTAATTTAATTAATTTTAAACAGAGTGAATTGCAGTGGGAACAGCCTGGAATTTCGGCAGAAAAAATTGCTTTCCTGCAGGGTTCGTAAATGGATCCTTCTTGGAAAGATGCCACAATCTTCTCAGTCTCTTTCGAGCTTCTTAATGAGTTTATCGCCTTGCTTGGGGTGAAATGAAATAAAGAAAATACAACTAAAAAGAAGAAAATAAATGTGTAGACCAATGACGAAAAGAAATTGCTTACACAATGAATATTTATTTTTCAAAATAATATCCTTCATTTCCATCCATTTCGCCGAAAATTCATTATTTATTAGCACACTATATAGGAGAAAATTTTAATAAAATTCAGCAAATAACTGCGACAAATTACTGACTAATTGATCGAAACTCGTAGACAAGTAATCCTTCTCTTTCTCCATATATATATATATATATATATATATATATATATATATATATATATATATATATATATATATATATATATATATATATATATATATATATATATATATATATATATATATATATATATATATATATATATATATATATATATATATATATATATATATATATATATATATATATATATATATACCTTGCTCATCTATGCCTCAATCAGTAATAGCACGTCAGGCTATATGACAGTTCCGTATAGGATACAGGTTCGATCCCTCTCAGAGGACTTTCAGGCCGATAAATGTTAAAACTGTTTATCATAAACTGAGCATTTACTGAAATATTTGTATCTATAAAAAGAACGTATAAACATAATTATATATATATATATATATATATATATATATATATATATATATATATATATATATATATATATAGTTTACGAAAAACTAAGTAATTCGTATGGGTAGACCCAAGGAGGATAAAATGCAGAGAGCTCAATGTAAATCAAAGCTAATAATTTAAATAAAAACAGACCACTTTAACATGGAACCTTAAAGTGGTCTGTTTTTATTTTTATTTTAAATATATATATATATATATATATTTCGGGAGAAAGGACTGAGAGCGAAACAAAACGGGTGCCTTTGAGCTAAAGAGAAAGAGAGAAATATATATATATATATCTTGGTATTGAAGTATAGCGGTATGACTCCTTATTAAGTCTAGGTGCTGTGACGGTGTTAACGTACTACCGGGTATTCACCGGTGGTAGTATATGTATACCTCGGTTGAGTCCATTTGTGTGAAAAAGGGGAGACCCCTTAACAGTATATTTGTTAAGATTAAGTTAATCTCGTATAACGTCCAAAGGCTTAATTTCTCAAAAGTCTCGCCTCCCTCGACATAAGGCAAAATTGCGGTTGGCTTCTCTTTGGATCAAGACGCCAATGTAGGCACGAGAGAAACATTCACAATCCACTTAGATAAAAAAATAACAAATTTTTATTTATTTTTAAAATTAACTTCAACTTGGCAAGGGTTTGTAATACCGCACTAGTTAAAATCGATCTACTTAAAAAATCGAATGATTAATATTGGTATATATCGATTAAGGACTGGCAATTAGTGTAAATATTTCGTAATTTATGCTCTGTTTTCTACAAGGTCAAAATACTATCTATTTAGTAAATATATTAAAGTTTGGTAGAAAGTTATAAGAGTGGCGTAAGGCAGAGGAGGAATCTCATTAGTCATGCAAAGAAACTGGGAAAGTAGTTTGATCAATATCACAATATGGCATTCAATTTAGATAGATAAGAACAAAACTAAGATAGATAGATAGATAGATAGATAGATACGAACAGACTGAGATAGATAGATATGAACAGACTTAGATAGATAAATAGATATGAACAGACATAGATAAATAGATAGATAGATAGATAGATATGTACAGACAGATAGATATATAGATAGTTATATATGAACATATATATATATATATATATATATATATATATATATATATATAGATAGATAGATAGATAGATAGATAAATAGATATATATGTACAGACTTAGATAGATATGAACAGACTTAGATATGAACAGACTTAGGTAGGTAGGTAGATAGACAGATAGATATGAACAGACTTAGATAGATAGATAGATAGATATGAACAGACTTAAATAGATAAATAGATAGATAGATAGATATGAACAGACTTGAATAGATAGATAGATAGATAGATAGATAGATAGATAAATATGAACAGACTTAGATAGATAGATAGATAGATAGATAGATAGATAGATATGGTGTGAGTGAATAAGTGAGAGAGATAAAAGGATGCGCATACATACTTATGAACAGGTGAGATCGATAGATAAATCGATAAATCTTATCGTATGGATGAAATAAGCATTTAATACTTATGTTTTCAACATGATCTCCTTCTTTGTCAAGGTCCCTAATTCACTCATGAATGTTTATAACATAGATAGAACGTTAACCTGAACATTTCCCATCTATTTCCCGCCTGTGTTAAGGTACAGTAATATTGGTCCACACTTAGACATACATATATATGAGCTGAGATAAATAGATGTTAGCTAGACATAGATAAATGGCTGAAATGATTTCGAAGAGAATAAATTGTAAAAAGATAAGAGAGGGATATGAAAATAGAGAGAGAGAGAGAGAGAGAGAAAGAGAGAGAGAGAAAGAGAGAGAGAGAAAGAGAGATGGAAATAAGGAAAGAGACAAAGTAATGGAGTGAAAGCTAAGAATTCTCTTCAAGATCCGAGGACTTAGAAAAATGAAAGGCGAACGGATGAAACTTGTGTAATTGAAAAGAGTAAGAGCTAATCATTTTTCTCCCTGCCGTCCGTAATTTTGCCCAACTTGATCAACCTGTCGGCGTCACATTGTCTTCCTACTGATTTATAGTGATTAATTCGTTGTGTATTTGTCACGTTCTGCTGACCACGGCGTTCAGCTCGTGAACAAAATGGCCATTCATTCGGTTTTCATTGCTCCGTAAAATCAATGCCGCAAAGCCGACTGGCTGCCAATGTTTTCTTCTCATTTCATTCATCGCTTCTTTTTTTATGTTTTTCCTTCCATAATACAGACTTTTTCCTAATCTTTGGCCAAGTATCAATAGCCGTTTTCAAGAGGATTTCTCTACATCTTTGTAGTAAGGCTTACGTTCTGTTATTTGATATAAAACTGTAAGGTATTGGAGCTTCTTTCATGGTTAATATATTTGTGCATTTCCAACATTGACTGAGATCGTGGTTCGAACCTAATAAAACTCAGAATATCAAATGATACATTTGTAGGCCTTCCCGGCCTTCACTAACAGCTACAACGCTCACCACAGAACAGAAGCTACAAATAATTAACCCAAGCCAACCATGCAGAGTGATGTCCAAACAGCGTAGCGTTTACCGGCGCGGAAAGTGGATTCGGAGAGCAGGGTTCAAATTAATTTTTGCCCTTTTCATATCTTCTCTCTTTAGCTAGGTATGAAATACCATAGAGAATTGGCATCTTTAGCCTTGCGTGGTTGCCAGTCAAGGAGGAAGAATATTCAGATCCAAAAATGGGTGAAAGGCAACGTAAAACCAGTTTTTTCTTAAATATAATTACAAAAACTATATTCTTTTATGTACCGTGCCTTTTAGGGCGAGGGGGATCATGGCTCACCACTGATTTAAAAATAATTAGACCCAGGAGATATGATTAGCTGGACCAGGATGTTTCAGGGGCTGTTATTTCTTATTTACATAACTTTTTGATTTTACTTATATTTTATTTTATATAAATTTCTAAATTTAATACGTTAGTGATTTAACTCATTTTTTCTACTAATTTTACTAACCCCCACCCGCCAAATCCTACCAGATCTCATAGAGATAGCTAGAAATCCAGTGCACCACCCCTCGACAACCAGAAAGCCGAGTAAAGAGTGAGAAGAAGAATACAATTAAAAGTAATAGGCTTATATATATATATATATATATATATATATATATATATATATATATATATATATATATATATATATACTGTTTATTTCTCGCATCCACTGATGAAGGACAGAGGAGTGTCCGAAAATCCGGAACTTTAAACCTTAATCTACATGCTTCAGTTCTGTCATGTGGTTAATATAAATAAATGTTTTCGTAATACTCACATCGGTATCCAAAGGCAAGAATATATATATATATATATATATATATATATATATATATATAATAGAATAGATGTTGGTTAATAAAACAAAGGCAAGAAGTGAACATTGAAGTCAACACTCAGAGCCGACAGTCAGTTTCATGCTAGACGCAATCGATAATAGAATAGATAAGTCGCTCTCTCTCTCTCTGTCTCTCTCTCTCTCTCTATATATATATATATACATATATATATATATATATATATATATATATATATATATATATACATATATATATATATATATATATATATATATATATATAAAAGTGGACATGGAAGTCAGCACTTAGAGGCGACAGTCTGTTTCATGGTAGTGCAATCGTCAGTCGCCTGACGATTGCACTACCATGAAACAGACTGTCGCCTCTAAATGCTGACTTCCATGTCCACTTTTATATTTACACACGCTCTATCTCTGATATTGAGCACTTTATCCCATAAATATACCACACTTTAAGACTATATTTCTTTATATATATATATATATATATATATATATATATATACTAGTGGAAAGATATATATATATACTAGTGGAAAGATATATATATATATATATATATATATATATATATATATATATATATATATATATATATATATATATATTAGTGGAAAGATGTATGGGAATTAGTAAAATTTTTCGTGTGACGTGTTTCGTCCCTCCGGGCAGCATCCGACTACGTTTGTATTTACGTTGATGAGACTCTACATGCGCACGAACGAGTTACGCTGGAAATTTTAAATTTAAATATGATATATATATATATATATATATATATATATATATATATATATATATATATATATATATATATATATATATATATGAGATAATGATATATAAATGTTTACATATCAAGAACAATTTTATATAGATGTATATCAAAGTGGAAAAGATTTTGTATCTTTCATCGAAATAAGTTTATGTTTACGCCGCTGGGAATTTTATATTTAAATTTATGGATCAAGTTTTAAATACATTTGTCGCTCACTGTAACAGCACTGACAGCAATTTTATTATGAAAACTGCTATTCTAATTAAAAGAGAAAATAATTCTCTAAGACGAAATTCTTTAATTCTTTAAAAAGTGCTTTAATCATTAGATCATCCACAGTAAATTAGCGTCTAGGTTCTTACAACGTTTCATAATTCTTGCTAGATCTTCCAGACAAATTTTAAGTTGGCATTGATCGACTGTGACTATCAGTATCATTCACCTTCGCGCAATCATCAGGGGGTCAGAATATTTATTGTACAAATTACAAATGTGGCACATGGCCTAAAATGAGGATGGGGGATACTGGTTTTCATCTGTCTTCAACTTATCCACAACCACTGGCCCAAACATACTACAATAATCCTTCCACGAAATCACCACATTCTTCCATACCATTCTTGGTGCAACCACCATAATACCACATTGACTCTATGAAGTCCTGACTAGTCCCCATAGATATAATTTGTCTGTGGGGTGGGGAAAATAAAATAACAACTTTTGAAATTTGAATCCCGTTCGATGTTTACAATAAAAACAATTTTATATAAAGAAAAAAGAAACAAAAGAGTGTTAGTAATAGACACCCCACAATTCTTAAATGTGACAGGAACATACATTAACTGGACGAAATTAATGAGAGCATGTGATTAATCATTTAACTAAACACACACAAAATCACGCACTCATCCAAAGACACACACACACACACACACACAAAATAAATAACGAAAATCACACCCGAAAATCGAAAGGCGTCCCGCATCCACCAGAGAACTGACATCTCTGATCACCTAACGGGGGAGGGCTGCGGAAATTAAATTGAAGGAGGAGGGACAGAAATAAGCGGCCAATGAGCATATATCCCCTGGTAAAGTTATTTTTGGTAAATAAACTAAACCAAAACAAGCTTACATGGGCAGAATTGCCAATGTTTAAACTAGAATCGCCAATATCCTTAAATACGTTACGGCATCAAAATGTGTACTGGGCAAAAGATTTGTCCTATGCACATATACATATGTATGTATATGGTGCTCCTCAAATAAAAGAATTGACCATGTGCCATACCGAGCCTTAGTGAGGAGGCCGGATAAATGCTTACCTTTATGTCTAGCAAAAAATGTGTGTCATTCCGAGAAACTCAGATTAGAGATCAGATAAGTGAACATTTTATTTTGTCACATCTCTCTTCCTATCTCTCTTTCTCTCTCCCATTTCAAACTTGTTCCAACACATTACATTGCATCTAGACATATGGTTCTGTTGTTAATATTTTGGTCTCTCACGTGGTATGACGTCATGGAACCTCATCATGAATTTACGACCGGCGTCTGCTATTCCGCGACCGTTATCATCGCATAGTCAGCATATTATCATATATGGTGAATGTCTTTGTTTAAATGTCCGCATAACCACTCTGAAGATGATTCATGCCAGCCGAAAATTTAGATCAAGGAAAAGCATAATGAAAAATTATCCAAATGTTGGACAATTTTTGTCTTTATTTTCAACCGAACTTAAAGCAGATATACGAAGTTTAGAACGGCTCATGATCAAACATAATATACATTCATTGTCTGTTATATTTAACAATATAAGTTTAAATAATGATCTTCTGCCCCAATACAATATATATATATATATATATATATATATATATATATATATATGTATGTATATGTATATATATATATATATATGTGTGTGTGTGTGTGTGTGTGTGTGTGTGTGTGTGTGTTCACAAATAGACTAAAAGAATGTTGCTTATAACTTTTAAAATATCATTAATCTAAAATCATTAGTCTCCCCAACATACTTTGGAGAATCGAATCTCTTATTCGTTTACTTATATTATTTAGATAACATGAGGTTTCAGTCCTTCCATTCCTCGGCTCTCATCAGGTGTAAACGCTTTCTTACAAATAAAACTAAAAACAAACTCCTCTCCTGCACACACACACACACACACACACACACACACACACACACACACACACACACACACACACACACAAATTCGTATCAATGTTTGGTAGATCAGAATTGGTCAAACCAATATTTTGCTTGCTTGCATGTGTTTATCGGTATATCAGCTTCTATCGCTTATTTAGTGTCGAAATCTAAATATTTTGTACGTAATTTTATTTATTTATTTTTTAGGCAATATCACACACACACACACACACATGAATTGGAACTCTGCTCTCCGATTAACAATCCGGAGCCATTATCCATTACACCACCCGCACATCCAAGCTTTCAGCAACTTGTATTCCCAAGCAGTCACTCAGCCAGGTACTGATCATGCTCGACTTTGCTTCTTTCATACATTTGCTTCTGTTAAACTTTAGTCCTGTCCTGTCATGTTTACTCAACAGAACCACGAAAATAACAACGTGATCAATGAATGAACTACAGAATGTCTTACACTCCACTATATTTATTCCACAAGTTTAGTCTCCGTCTTGTTGTTTTTTGGTATCTATACATTTCGGCCGATCTTGTAATTTGGCCTTATCCCAGAAAGGTAGGCGTCCTTAGTATGACGATAAACTTAATCGGCGTCCTGGGTAAACTACATCTGACAGCGCGGAACCACCTCTTAATTGCTGGTATTTCCAGATCCATTCTGACCCAGGGTGGTTGCACCTGTTAGGGTCCCACCTATGGGAAAATAGTTAACCCCCAAACTGGAGTCAAAACGTGTAAAAATATGTTTTAATACCAGCAATACATTGTAAAAAAAATATTACCAGCAATAAAAATCCTGTTGGCATTAAATAATCCATTGAGATTAATATGCCGTAAAAGAAACCCAACGAAACCAGAATGGTTGAATCTATTTTCAAATACGGCTGATGTTCAGCCGTTGTGCATTGAGTAATTTGGCTCATCAATCGTTTAAGTCTTTTGGGGGAAGCATAGAATTTATATGGAAGACAAAAAGAATGTGAACGACTCATCTTTGTGTACGTAGCATGACAGGCTTCAGTTTCAAATTTCCGTTTTGGGGAAAACCAGTGAATGTAGCTCTCGTCCTTTCAATTTGTCCAGTGACAATTATTCAGGTCGACTATTGTCGGGATAACTGAGCAAATGTGAACGATCCTTTCTTTGGCTGTATATATGTGTGCTACGCCAGGGCTACATACAGTTTTGGATCCGGAGTTGCCTTTGTCTTAAAACAGTTGCCACCCAAGGCTATAGAACCCAGTCTGTCCTGCTATTTACCAATAACTGGGAAAGGTGAAGAGGATTCATACATTTCCAAAGGGTATTTGTAAATGAATGTAATGGATTCGAATGGAATTTGAAATCTGCCCTCAGTCCGAGACACTATCTATTTCTTCCACCATGCTTCCCTGTTATAGTCAAACGTAGTGTTATGTTATGTTTGCTACTCCCACAGGTCCTTCCTACTGACTCTCTCATGTTCATATACCGTACTTGTAAAAGACCCGCTGATCAACCGGTCTGATTTGTACTGGATGGTCGGTTAGGATGTCAAAACCTAAACAATAATTATTTATATTTAGTTTACGCATGAGAAGTGGACAAAAGGAATTGCTCAAGATGCTAACTACCAATCAGAGATGCCAAAATCAAATAAAGTACATTTAAATATCTTGGAAGAGGACTAAATATAACACCGAAATCCGAAGGCGATTTGGAATAGCGAAAGATGACTTCTAAAAGCTAAGCAATGTATTAAGAAACTGCTGTAATGTTATTTAACATCGATCCCCCAATATGGCATTGGATACTGGAAAATATTCTCACAGTTGAAGAAGAATTTTTTTTTAATTTAAGACACACTGGATACAGGGTGTGGAAGAATTAGGAACAGAAACATTAATGATGAGTGGGAAGAGGAAAGAGTAATTAGGAGGACAGTAGATAACGATTGACATTGTATTTAAATATTTGAAGATTAAAGTTGACTGGAAAGCATGGAGCCGGAAGGGAGTTCCATAAGCAAGGAAGTAAAGCCACTAAGACACAAGGGGTTACTGGGTGTGGAAGAATTAGGAACAGAAACATAAATAATGAGTGGGAATAGAAAAGAGTAATCGCGAGGACAGTAGATAACGATTGACATTGCAGTTAAATTTATGCAAGGTAGTAAAGCCACTAAAATACAAGGGGTTACTGGGTTTGGAAGAATTAGGAACAGAAACATTAATAATGAGTTGGAATAAAAAAGAGTAATCGGGAGGACAGTAGATAGCGATTGATATTGCATTTAAATTGTTGTAGATTAAAGTTAGCTGAAAAGCATGGAGCCCGTTGGGAGTTCCACATACGAGAAGTGCGAGAAAATGAATTATTAGCATAAAATTTACGGTTAAATCTAGCCAGCTCAAGTGTAAATTGATGAGATCTCGACGACACCCTAGTATTGTGCTTAAGTTCAAAGAGACGAGGCACCATAACGATGAGTTCTTAGATTTTGTTTGTTTTTTCTTCGCTCTTTTCCTTTGTAATCTCTTTGTATCGCAAAGTGTTCTTAGCAACTCTGCAATTAGTACCAATGTTGCTGATATTTTCCTGCTTCAGAACATGCTACTGGTGGGTGGTTACTTTGACTCTTACCTTTTCCTTGTCTATTTATGATTTATCAATGATAATGACCTTTAAGTTTAAGCTTGGATGAAATAAGCCTATATTTTGTAGGTCTAAGGTCGAGAACTCTTCTGGGATTCTCGTGACTCGTTCCTTCCAACCATCTTTGTCAGACATCGCCGTCTGCAGGTCCTCCAGGTGACATCCAGAGTCATATACACGTTGATTAATATAAGTGCGATGAGGTTTTCCAACCGACCTTTTGCCGCGCAACGGGTTCCATAGTAGGCCTAATAAAAGAGCCTTAGCAAGCCATACACCGAGGTTGGAAGATACATCACCATTAATAAGTTCCAGGACATATCTAGGGGCTTTTTAAAGTGCTATAGAATGTCTCTGTGACTAAAAGACAATTGTCGGCTGTTTCTTGACTGGTGGATGTTGTCGAAAAATATCCGATGTAGAGAAAGCATTTTTAGAATCCTGTTGTTACGATCTAATCTTAGTACCGCTCTTTGTTTCAGCGGTTTGTTTTTTTATTGTATTTTTGACAATATCTTTGTCAATAGTTTCAAGTTTGAAACTGCAATTTGGTACATTTTATCTCTTGAGTTTTTAAATATTCCTTTTTTTTTCCAATGGGAACCTGAAATTTCTAAATGTGCATACATTTAAAAGCATCTAGCATGCAGGATGAATAAAAATGAAAATATGAAAATATTATTTACCAGAGAAAAGAAGATTATCACAGGTAAATTTATATTTTTCAACTAATTTAAATTCTTTAAAATCAAGATATGAACTACTTCAAAATAAACAAAGAAAAAAGAGAACTAATATTAATTTCTTGTGAGGAGGACATTAGACTATTTTAATAAAATTTCGAAGGTAAATTGGAAATAAGAAAAATACAAAGAAATAAAGTATTACTTGAGTGAATATAAATTTAGTTTCTTCTACGGAACTAAGTAAACACAATGTCGTTTTGCGATGTTATATATATATATATATATATATATATATATATAAGTGGACATTGAGGTTAACACTTAGAGGCGACAGTCTGTTTCATGCTAGACGCAATCGTCAGGCCATATTTACACACGCTCTATCACTGATATTAAGCACTTTATCCCATAAGTATAACACACCTTAAGACTATACTTCTTCATGTATATCTATATCTATATCTATATCTATCTATCTATATATATATATATATATATATATATATATATATATATATATATATATATATGCACATACACACACATATTATATTTACACACGCTCTGTCTCTGATATTAAGCACTTTATCCCATAAATATAGCACACTTTAATACTATATTTCTTCATATATATACACAAACACACACAGACACACATACACACACACACACATGTATATATATATATATATATATATATATATATATATACAGGGGAAATCAAAAACCAAACCAACATTTCCTTATAATCTACTTTTCATTTTACCATTTCCTGCGAAAATCGTTTTAGACGCTTTTACAGACAAGGCGTCTCGATCTAATGTTGCATTTTAATAAGTAGAAAGACGTCAAGGTTTGTCATAATCAAACATTTGGAACATTTAATAGTCCTACCAATGTGTGTCTTCCTGTCTGGTTTTATCAAATATGCGGTAATAATGCTTTCCTGAACACAGCGAACGTCAAGGATTTGATGAACATTTTCTTCTTTTGCTTCTCTCATTACAACTGAATAAATACAATCTTCTGATGAGTTTTTTTTTTTAGTTCGGAAGACAAATAGGATATTAAAGTGTGTTTTCCTTGATTGTTCTTTGGACTTATTATTTTATTGGAAGACATTGAAAGCAAAATAGCTTTTTACATTCCTGTATGAATAAGTTCGTTGCTTTTTAAGTGAAGTGAATATACATTTTAATAAATAAAATTAGCGTCTACGCATATACGAATATCAACTTAAAAGAAGATTTAAAGTTATGTATTTTCAAGAAACAGCTTTTATCCAACAATCTTCAAAATTCATTTCTAAGAATCTAAATCACATACACCTTCTAATCTTTTGCATACGTAACCCCATAATATGCCGGTGTAAAAAGCAAGAATTCATATATCGCTTATACCGACAAGGTAGGTAATATAGGCACAATAAATTGTAAAAGTGACCATATATTAATAATTTATATATTTACGCTTTAATTTTTAATTTAATTCTTAGAAAATAGCATGACGTTAGAAAGTAACAGACACATTTAAAGTAAGACGTTAGAAAATAACCCTTATAGTTAAAAAAACACACGTTAAAACGTAACACAAATTTAAAATAATAGGTTATAAAATAACCCTTATAGTTAAAAAACACGTTAAAAAGTAACACTTAAATTTAAAATAAGACGTTAGAAAATAACCCTTATAGTTAAAAAAACACACGTTAAAAAATAACACTTAAATTTAAAATAAGACGTTATAAAATACCCCTTACAGTTAAAATAACACGTGAAAAAGTAACACTTAAATTTAAAATGAGACGTTCGATAATAACCCTTATAGTTAAGAAACACACATTAAAAAGTAACACTTAAATTTAAAATAAGACGTTAGAAAATAACCCTTATAGTTAAAATAACTCGTTAAAAAGTAACAGTTATAGTTAAAATAAGACGTTATAGAGTAACACGTATAGTTAAAATATTACAAAGTAACACTTATAGTTAAAATAAAACGTTTGAAAGTAAGGCTTATAGTTAAAATATAACGTTATAAAGTGACACTTACATTCACAAGTTTTTGCCAATTTTATCCTTCAAAATGAAACAACAAAATGATTAATATCTGACGCCAGAAAATTTAAAATCACTATTCAAAATAAAAGATAAAAAATAAATACTGAATTCGACAAAGGTCAATTGAAAATTCAATCAGCTTACGTGATGAAAGTCTGCTTATATGAGACAAAAATGCAAAACGTTTCAGATGTTGAGATAATCTACAATAACTAATGTATTTAGCCAACATTGAAGAAATCATAACAGACAACATATAACAGAAAGCATTCTACTTAAATCCTAACTAGCAGAATGGATAAAGAAAATATTCATTGACGGAACTTCCTATGTTCCTCGAAAGTCAGTTTTAGTGTAATAGATTCTTTGTTTATATTGTTCGATATATCAGATATGCTCTCCTGTATATAGTCTCTCCTGCTCAAGATATTTGAATTATTAAATGAATAACAAGGGCACACGTATAGAAACAAAAGTAATTTAAAAGCTTCAGAATTACGTGGAAGGAAAGATGGCAAATGTATTATTAGCCTTTTCCTTATAAGGAAGCATTTGGCAGTCATTGACAGAACATTGAAATTCATAAAATCTATCTTTTAAAATTGTTCAGAAAATGACGTTTCACAAGTTCAGTAGCTGCTATCATTTTTTTCTAGTACTGATGGAAGTTTCCTTCCTAAGCTTTCATTTGATGTAGGGTGGAATTTTAACGAAGTTTTACCAGACGTTTGCAAAAACAAGCTGAGAACCGATTCTAGTTCTATATGGACATTTGTTTTTAGTAAAAGAACAAATCTGTGTATTCCATTTGCCATTGAATAACTCCCGTATTTCATGTGTTTGCCGATTGTCCATGAGTTGAGATAGGTTTATTAGTGACCCGAAATCTCCATCGGTTTGATTAAAAATAATATCACTTTATATTCGGAAATAACGAAAGCAACAATTTAAGTTACTGTTAGACGCTGAAATCACATATGAAAATTTCGACAGCCATTTGATTCACACAGCATCAATGAAATAAAGCAAAATTTGTGATGAAAAAAAGCCGACCTTTTTCGCGATGTATTCGCAGATTTCAATAAGTGTCCATGCAGCCAAATTAAAATTTATGCTTTCGGATTTTAAAATTTAAAGTAGACAGCTAGTGTTGATTTGTAAAACAGATGTAATTCGATTTTCTTCTTCTTTGCCCTTTTAATCAATGATTTTGTGGCATACTAAACCAAAATAGAACATTGATATAAGAAATCTATTCCTTGAAATAGATTTGGTTCAATGAAAAAGTTATTCAATAAAATGAAAAAATTGTAGGGTACTGAAATATTTTATTTGATTCATTGAAATAAAAACGCGCCTCAATAATTGTTTTCTGCTTGAATTAAATTTTGAAATCCAGATACAAAATATCCACCTTTAACACATCACTTCCGATGCTAAACAAAGGATTGTTTTTTTTTTTATTTATTGATATTATGAATGATATTGATGCATAAATACGGACAAATATTTTGTATCTTCATTTCGATGAGGAATGTCACGTATTCTTCTTCCATGGACAACGCAATAATTAAAAAAAATAAAAAAGATCAGCGTAGTTGTCCGAAAAGAAACATGTTAAATCATTTAAAATAATCTCAAGAAGTAAGATAATGAGCAAAGACCAAGAACGCATTGGTTAAAGCCTAATGATTAAAATAACAATTTGAAAAACACTAATGAGAACAACGAGGTAAATAGTGTCAATTGCTCGCCTCAGAAATTTCATACACGTGTATTACAAATGTAAGGAAATCAGTCAATGACTTTAGCATTTTGTTTTCGCCTTTAATTAAAACTATTCACATGTCTACTTTCAAAAAGGGAATAAATCTTATAAAGAGCATGACGGGAAAGTGTAAAAATCGTAATAAAGTGAAACCTCGGTTTTCGAACGTCTCACATATCGAACAAATCGTATTTTGAACAGAAAATTCGAGAGGAAAATGCCTCGGTTATCGAACAGAATTTCGGTTCTCGAACGTCTCACATATCGAACAAATCGGATTTCGAAGAGGAAATTCGAGATCAAAATGCGTCGGTTATTGAACAAAATTTCGGTTCTCGAACGTCTCACATATCGAACAAATCGGATTTCGAACAGGAAATTCGAGATCAAAATGCCTTGGTTATCGAACAAAATTTCGGTTCTCGAAAGTCTCACATATCGAACAAATCGGATTTCGAACAGGAAATTCGAGATCAAAATGCGTTGGTTATCGAACAAAACTTCGGTTCTCGGACGTTTCACATATCGAACAAATCGGTTTTCGAACATAAAATTCGAGATCAAAATGCGTTGGTTATCGAACAAAATTTCGGTTCTCGAACGTCTCACATATCGAACAAATCGGATTTCGAACAGGAAATTCGAGATCAAAATGCGTTGGTTATCGAACAAAATTTCGGTTCTCGAACGTCTCACATAGCGAACAAATCGGTTTTCGAACATAAATTTCGAGATCAAAATGCGTTCGTTATCGAACAAAATTTCGGTTCTCGAGCGTCTCACATATCGAACAAATCGAATTTCGAACATAAAATTCGAGATCAAAATGTGTTGGTTATCGAACAAAATTTCGGTTCTCGAACGTCTCACATATCGAACAAATCGGTTTTCGAACATAAAATTCGAGATCAAAATGCGTTGGTTATCGAACAAAACTTCGGTTCTCGAACGTTTCACATATCGAACAAATCGGATTTCAAACAGGAAATTCGAGATCAAAATGCGTTGGTTATCGAACAAAATTTCGGTTCTCGAGCGTCTCACATATCGAACAAATCGAATTTCGAACATAAAATTCGAGATCAAAATGCGTTGGTTATCGAACAAAATTTCGGTTTTCGAACGTCTCACATATCGAACAAATCGGTTTTCGAACATAAAATTCGAGATCAAAATGCGTTGGTTATCGAACAAAACTTCGGTTCTCGAACGTTTCACATATCGAACAAATCGGATTTCGAACAGGAAATTCGAGATGAAAATGCGTTGGTTATCGAACAAAATTTCGGTTCTCGAACGTCTCACATATCGAACAAATCGGTTTTCGAACATAAAATTCGAGATCAAAATGCGTTGGTTATCGAACAAAATTTCAGTTCTCGAGCGTCTCACATATCGAACAAATCGAATTTCGAACATAAAATTCGAGATCGAAATGCGTCTGTTATCGAACAAAATTTCGGTTCTCGAACGTCTCACATATCGAACAAATCGGTTTTCGAACATAAAATTCGAGATCAAAATGCGTTGGTTATCGAACAAAATTTCGGTTCTCGAACGTCTCACATATCGCACAAATCGGATTTCGAAAAGGAAATTCGAGATCAAAATGCGTTGGTTATCGAACAAAATTTCGGTTCTCGAACGTTTCACATATCGAACAAATTGGATTTCGAACAGGAAATTGGAGATCAAAATGCGTTGGTTATCGAACAAAACTTCGGTTCTCGAACGTTTCACATATCGAACAAATCGGATTTCGAACAGGAAATTCGAGATCAAAATGCGTTGGTTATCGAACAAAATTTCGGTTCTCGAACGTCTCACATATCGAACAAATCGGTTTTCGAACATAAAATTCGAGATCAAAATGCGTTGGTTATCGAACAAAATTTCGGTTCTCGAGCGTCTCCCATATCGAACAAATCGAATTTCGAACATAAAATTCGAGATCAAAATGCGTCTGTTATCGAACAAAATTTCGGTTCTCGAACGTCTCACATATCGAACAAATCGGATTTCGAACATAAAATTCGAGATCAAAATGCGTTGGTTATCGAACAAAATTTCGGTTCTCGAACGTCTCACATATCGAACAAATCGGATTTCGAACAGGAAATTCGAGATCAAAATGCGTTGGTTATCGAACAAAACTTCGGTTCTCGAACGTTTCACATATCGAACAAATCGGATTTCGAACAGGAAATTCGAGATCAAAATGCGTTGGTTATCGAACAAAATTTCGGTTCTCGAGCGTCTCACATATCGAACAAATCGAATTTCGAACATAAAATTCGAGATCAAAATGCGTCGGTTATTGAACAAAATTTCGGTTCTCGAACGTCTCACATATCGAACAAATCGGTTTTCGAACATAAAATTCGAGATCAAAATGCGTTGGTTAGCGAACAAAATTTCGGTTCTCGAGCGTCTCACATATCGAACAAATCGAATTTCGAACAGAAAATTCGAGATCAAAATGCGTTGGTTATCGAACAAAATTTCGGTTCTCGAACGTCTCACATATCGAACAAATCGGATTTCGAACAGGAAATTCGAGATCAAAATGCGTTGGTTATCGAACAAAACTTCGGTTCTCGAACGTTTCACATATCGAACAAATCGGATTTCGAACTGAAAATTCGAGATCAAAATGCGTTGGTTATCGAACAAAATTTCGGTTCTCGAACGTCTCACATATCGAACAAATCGGTTTTCGAACATAAAATTCGAGATCAAAATGCGTTGGTTATCGAACAAAATTTCGGTTCTCGAGCGTCTCACATATCGAACAAATCGGTTTTCCAACATAAAATTCGAGATCAAAATGCGTTGGTTATCGAACAAAATTTCGGTTCTCGAACGTCTCACATATCGAACAAATCGGTTTTCGAACATAAAATTCGAGATCAAAATGCGTTGGTTACCGAACAAAATTTCGGTTCTCGAACGTCTCACATATCGAACAAATCGGATTTCGAACAGGAAATTCGAGATCAAAATGCGTTGGTTATCGAACAAATCTTCGGTTCTCGAACGTTTCACATATCGAACAAATCGGATTTCGAAAAGAAAATTCGAGATCAAAATGCGTTGGTTATCGAACAAAATTTCGGTTCTCGAACGTCTCACATATCGAACAAATCGGTTTTCGAACATAAAATTCGAAATAAAAATGCCTCGGTTCTCGAACAACAGAGTTAACCCGAACAGAATAATTTTTGAGTCGATCGCCTGAGGACTAAAATCGTTCCGGTCAATTGGGAAGTCGGAAGATGCAGGCAGAACCAACTGGAGAAGAACAGTCCACGAAAATCGAAATCCTTCGAGAATTCCAGAATAAAAATAGAATAGATGAATAGAAGACAAAGAAAAGCCAGAACTCTCCATTGTTCGTTCGTGCTTTCTCGCGTGCTTTTCTTTTCCAATTTTATTGTACTGTGATTTTTTTTCTCTACATTGATTCTTATTGGGAAAATAGTTTCGGTTTACGAACATTTCGGGTTACGGCCTTACAGATCGAAATAAATTCGTGAACCGAGGTTCCACTGTATACTAGTTATATACAGCAATAATAAATTTATTTGAAAAAAGAGATATTACATGGAACTGAAGTGTTTCCGAAGGAATTATTTAATTCAATTCTATTATATAACAATTGTCTGAAGCCTAGATGTAAACTGCCTTTCTTATTATACACATATCCTAACATATTTCATGAGTGTTTAGTATGTCTTTTTTTATAATATTACAAAGATGGAGAGCTTAGAAACCATCATGGCTCAACACCGACGTCAACGGACCGGGAAAATTTGCCCGAATGCCAGACATCGGCCTACCCAAACAAATCTTCTTCTCAGAGGTCTCACCTGGCAAGAGACCACGTGGAATCCCACAACATTGATTCAATGATCAGCACAAAACACAACTGAGATCTAAAACGGTTCCAGTCAATTGGGAGATGGTAGCTGCAGGGAGAACCAATTTGAGAAGAGCAGTCCACGAAACAACATCCTTCGAAAATACCAGAATAAAAATAGAATAGACGAAGAGAACAAAAAGAAAATCCAGAGCTCTCCATCCATTGACCTCTACTATCCTACCATGAGGTGGATGCAGACGTCTCTTCAGATCCATCATAAGACTCATTTTACATAGAAAGAAATATCGATGAGCAGCCTAAATCTCGGCAACAAGTTCCACCAACGACTAACGACACATAATTTGAACGACTATATTTCCAATTGTTTTTATATATATAAGATGTGGTATTGTTTAATATTTTGTATATTGTTCATATCTTTTATAATAAAAAAGCAAGCCATAGACATTTTCCTGCTTTCTTTAGACATGGTTTCCTTTGCAGTTGGATTAATTATAATGGTAAGAAAGAAAATATTCGGCATTCAATGAACGAGCTGTCAGTAGAACTGTCGGATGAAATTTCTAAAATCTTTCTCTTAAAATAATTTTTCAGGAAAATAAGTTTCTCAAATCCAGTAGCTGTTATCACTTTTTCCAGTATTAATAGGGGAGTTGCTTCCAAATATTTATTTGAAGTAGTGTGGAAAGTCAATATCTTAATTATGTCATTATTTTCTCTGAGTTACGGCCACACCACGTTGCGGTCACCGAAGTTAATCAATGACAAGCCTTGTATGGGTGACTGCTTGGAAATATCAAATACTGTAAGCTTGAATGTGCGAGTGATTTAATGGATACTGACTCGAAATTATTAATCAGAGAGCCGTTGTATTTGTTATCTTCATGTACGAGCAAATATCTTGGGGAAATGTATGTATCCACCTCTGTTGACTCCAGCAATAGGTTAATTATTAAGACTTGTATCACTAAATCATTATTATTTACAAAAATATATTCTTTCAATCGAAAATATTTTGTGGCTTTAAATAAAAGGTAATTAGCTAATAAGACATAGAAAAAAAATCAGTCAATCATGATCTATACATTTTAGTTGTTGCTGCTGTTGAAAGTCTCCAAGTGATCTGGTTTCTGTTATTTGGTACCTTTATTAATGATTCTGTAGCAACAGTGTTCGAATTGGGATGGTTTCTGGCAAGACACAGACTCATAATATACTGATATTTTATAGGACTTTTTTATTTGCTAGCATATTCTTTGGCCATCAAATAATGTTGAATTTCGGAAGCACAATTATTTTAACGTGCTCTCATCTTGATGAGGAAAGAAAGAAAAAAATTAACACAATACCGATCGATTTCTAACGGTCAACACAAGCGGAATATTCCAAAGAATGACCTTAATATGTGTTGACTGAAACATTATATTAAAGCTAATGAAGATACTTTTCCCGAACAACGTGTGAAATAAACTCTTTCAATTAAATATGCATTGGGGCTTCAAATTGATACGCGCTTCTAACAACGGTTATGTCGGTCGAGACATGTTTTTGAAAATCACCAACTCAAATCAGTCCTTTTTCATTTTCATTTTTTTTTATCTCGCATGTGACTGAGTAATTACTCGCCTTGGAGTTAAAATGATCGTAATTATGATGTTTAAATTTTACAAAAGGAAGAAATTGACAATTCACTAAAATGAAATAGAAAAGCTGTAATTTTAACAACTCGATAATTACATAATCTGGACAAAATCAGAAGAATATGGTTTTATGGAACCAATTAAAGCCTAATTAGAAAAATAAATAACGGATTTATTATATCAACACTTAAACTTCTTCGATATTAAGGACATATTGATCTCAATAAAAATGTGAAGTTTATTAAATACAGAAGAATCGTTGCATTTTTCTAAAAAAGATAAATATTTAATCAATTTTCATATCAAAATTTTAAAAACGTTCTCTTGAATATTATTCATGCTCCAAATAAATACAAGAACATATTTCGGTGGAGAACGAAATATGAGTGCATAATCCCTCTAATATGCATCAGTGATGGTTTCACAAGACCGATACCATCCCTGGATTGGAATTGCAGCCGATGCGAGCGAATATTAAACCTACATATATAGTGAAAATACAACACATAATTCCGAATATTGTGTGGCTGAAAATACATATACAGTTCAAATCTAGGGTACCTCAACGTGGGGAATTTGTTATGAAGATTGTCTAGCTAGAACAATTACGACTGGGTAGTCAGTTCGATGATCACTGGATCCCCATATTTTCGGCCTTGTGCCATATCTAATCTACGCTTATAAAATCACCAAATGCAGGTCCGTACTATACAGCTGTCAGCATATTTTAGATGTAATGTCCTTACATACAAAAGGTTACTGAAAATTTCTTGTTCCGACCCATTTCCATAATTCTGATGTATTGATCAAATTTCCCGACCCCCACATAGTAATATGACATGGCTTTCTAAACCGACACATTTCTATTATCTGATTTCTTGTTTGACAGTAATCCCTTAGCATTGGCATCGGCTTAATCCACTGCATAAAATATATTTATCTTCTTAAGTTTAAAGACAATCTTTCTGTGAGATACTTTTACATCAGACACAGCGTGATAGGTTTTATGTGAAACCTTGAATTTTATAAAGACTAGTTTGGTAGTGCACAAAACGTAAGTGAAGGGAAATTGTGTGGGAAAACTGTGTTGCCCCAATCTTCTAACCTTGGCAATAATTCCTATTTTAAGAAACAACATCTGAAATCTGTGCATTGTTCCTGTGGTCAAACAATACGATATAATATCGGATGCATGAAGTAGATTTCGTCTTTAACGAATTGTTTTATCTTAAATATGTAGTCTGTTTTTGTAACCAATAAGAATGGTAAAAAAATAGGTATTTATTTACTGGCCAATCTCAGGCGAATAAATTATGGGCGTGGAAAGAGTAGTACTTAATGACAAAGTCTGAAACTCACACCAACATCGATGACACTCCTCCTGTATTACTCCTTGCTGACGCTTTGCCTTATCCTCTGGTTGTACTGACTCTCGAGGTGTACTTGTCTCTCATTTATGTGCATCCATATTGAGAACTAGAAAGACAAACGTATACATAAATCTCGAGATAAGAATAAATGTTTTGATCGCCTTGGACTACCACTGAGATTTCTAAGGTTAAATCACAATCGTGAATACAACGACGAATTATTTGGTCAGCTACAGTTGCGAATATAATTATTTTTTACTCCATGATCTTGTTTATAACTGAAAAATATGGGCTACGCCAGAACTACATACTCTTTAGAATTCAAAGTTGTTTTCTTCTAGACTGGTTGTCAACGTCTATAGAGCCTATCTTGCGCGCTTTGCTGACCTGTAGGCGGTGGCGGTGGGCTAGAAGAGATAGATGTATACGTTTCCAAAGATTATTAACGCCAGAGTGAATGTAATATACACAGCTGAAATTTTACATTGATTCGTCGATTTTTCGTCCCGAGCCGCCAACAAGTACCCCCTCGACTTTATTAAAGCGTATATTGTTTGACTGACTTTTGTACATATTTTGTATAATGTTCATTGTTTCCATTAAAAATTATTTTTTTTTAATTTAATGTCTTTAAATGTTATCTCTTGTAGATATTCTAGCACACCCCCACCAAAAAACAAAATCACTAAATTTAATAAAATTTAATAAAATTCAGTAACACGAACAGTTTTTCAGTTCTCTCTCGTTTAAGTGCTTGACTGCAACGAAAACAAAAATGTGATAGAATTGTTTTTTCCATTTCTGACCTTTTGATATTCGGCTGTCAATTCAAATCTTTATATGGTCAATATTTATTTATTTTTTCTTTTATGTGTCGAGTGGTTGGCGACTGGACCGACGCTACATCCTCTTCCAAATTGGGTGAGGAGATCGTGTTGCATCTATATAGCATAAAAAATAAAAACCTATCAAAGGTCATAGGCAATCTAATAAAACAATAGCATACTAGCTGAAGGCTTTACTTCAATAAAGTCCACGTGGTATAGGCAGCGAGAAACTACACGTAAGGAAAATCATGGTTGCAAGTCGTACAAAAATTAAGTTTCAAGGAGGTCAGCTCTGTTTGGGCGAATTTCTTGCCTGGTAAGGAGCCACAGGTACGACAACTTTAATCGAACCGTTATCTACTGACTGTTTGTAACAAAGGCGAACCAGTAAACGAAAGATAGAATGTTACGACATTTGATCAATGTAGGGAAGTGGAAAATGTCAAACTAGAAAAAGAAAAGACAAATATTAACATTTAAGAGTGCATGTGAATCTAGATGGATACAAATAATGGGGCCATTACAAGCGACGAATACAGAATCATATATGCATGAAAGAAATAGCGAAAAAGGAAATGGCCCAACGTAAATGTGGGGAGAACGAAACAATGCTGAGCATAGATGCAGCAATCATGCCTGAAATGAGAAAATAATTAGCAGGACAAAAACCGGCTTTTCAAAAAATGCATAAAATCTAAAAAGTGATTTCTCATAGCAGAAAAATGAAGAGAAACGCCAATTATTGGAAGAATACAAAGGAACACTCTCCCTACGACAATTTGCCGTCGTGAAAGAAACATTATACATTAAAATCGTCGAAGGGTCTGCGATATTAAAGTCTAAGATAAGACTGGCACTGAAAAATATGAAGAAAGTAGGAAGACTGAATCAGAGATGTCAGGTCCTGACCAATAACATTGCTGATTATTCTTAGATTTTAACAAGAATCTCTAAATTATGCAACAGATCAGTACTATTTTCTTTCCTTCTAATCAATCTTTCGTGTTTCTTTATACTTTGCTTAGGCTTTGGCAGGCATCTTTGGATACTCCATATTCCTTTTGAAATATTCATAGTTAATGCCTTTAGCAATTTGACTACCAAATCTGTTACGATAACATCCCCATGATCAGTGTTATGTCGGTTAGAAATGATTTAGGAAGGAAATTTGAACCATGTAATGTCGAAGAAAAAATAAAAAAAATATTCACACTTTACTTTGGATATTGCTTTTTTTAAGTATTTGTTCGGGTGATTAAAGTTATTATGTCGTTCAGCCATCATGGAATTTCCAATTGAAGCGACTTCTGCAGCTGGGGAACAAACCTTGTGACTCTTTAACTTGTATGCCTTGTTGTTCTCAGGAACTAAGATTGTAATTAGCGTTCTTATTAACAAAGTCTTTAGCCGACTTAAATCGAAGAGAGAGCCGACAAAAAGAGTTGGGCTTTGCTAAAAATACTGGAACAACAAACTCTGTCTTCCGGATCATAATGTTCTCGCAGCGAACAATACAAATGCTAAAAGACCTACAGTGTAACCCGGATATAAGAGAGTTGTCGGGACCGGAGAAGAAGTCTCTTATATCCAGGTTTATCTTATATCCGGGTTTGGTCTATTTTGTTTTATTAACACAGGCTCTAATTTGGGACCAGATAAAATCTCTCTTATATCCGGGTTGCTCTTATATCCGGGTCTATTATATCCGGGTTACACTGTATAACTAAATTTTCTAGATTATCCACAATCATCTCATGAGACACAACAGAAAACTCTTTTTCAAATGCTAAGTGTAGAGTGATTGGCCATAGTTAAATGTAAATAAATGGCAGAACAGAATTGACAAAGTTTGCAGACAGAAAGAAAAAGGACAGGGCAAACATAATACAATTCAAGTAAAACAATTTATGCAAGACAAATTAAAAATAATAAGTGAAAGCAACAATATTATGGCAAGAATTTCACAAGCAAAAAATTGGGGTTGATACACAAGAGCAAATGCAGATGAAGGAATGCAGCGTTTTGACTTCAATGTAAAACAGACCGGGACAAGTAGCCTGTCTTATTGGCTAGGAAGAAATCCCAGCATGCATTTGTGTACTTCTGCCGATAAATTGGGAGGAGGAAATTATTTTGCCTTCATTCCAATATGGAATGGAACGAACACTAAGTAAACTCGGTCTATACGAGAAAATTTTAGAATAATCAGCCAAATTTATTGCGCTTGTATGAGGAGCGAAAAAGAGTTGAGAAGGTACAAAAAATAGAAAGAGACGAGTAAGTGAATTTGGATTTGAAAAACCTATACAGTGAGACGATCCTAAAATAACTGAAAAGACTACCAACATGTATTACCGGATTATACTTAAGACACACTGTTTCAAAGGGAAACCGGAAGGAGTTCTAGAGACGGTAGCATAGGAAAAAGAAAAGAAGGGTTAACTCTTGACAAGATGTATATTTGTCAGCTAAGGGTCAAATAGGTCAAAGATGGGAGTCCTAAATTGGACATACCAAGCAGGTGTAGAACAGTAACTACCTGTTCAGATGTGAAACAAAAATTCGAAGGTGCATACGAACAGCGAATGGCTATTTCCAGAAAATAAGTTAAGAGATGGGAAAATTCCGTTAGAAAACTGAGAAGAGAACGCTGAATGTTTATATCCTGCCTATCATCGAACAAGGGAACGAGTGCTAATGTTTCTTAGAGATGAAGTAGAGACTCGAATCAAAAGAGCTGTTGCTCTACAGAAGGATGCTGAGGATACCATGGACTGTAAATATGAGCAACGAAGAAGTTTGAACAAAACGGATAACTACGACGATACATATTTAAAATCAGATTGCGACAGTTGACATTTCTGTACACATAATGAAAGAAACAAGTCCTGGAAATTTTAACATTGGAAATGCATGTAGACGTGAGCAAATGGAGACATTGTGTAAGCTATCTAAAGATACGCCTTACATTGTAGAGCAGAAAGAAACATTTATGGTAAAGACTCAAACGGTGCATGACTGGAAGGTGTGGAGAGCCATGATCTCCTACAACTTGAGGTAGATGGCGCATGAAAAAAACAAGTATATTTTTTTTTACATTTTACGTGAAATCACCAAATGCCGGTTTTTTATGCGTCATCGCATTTCTCTGTGGCTAGAAAACATTTTGGGGTTACTAATATGACACCGAGCATGTGTGTGTAGTTTTATATAAAATTATTTAATCCCAAGCAAGGTGATAATGCCACTTGGGGCACAGGAAGGGTGCTAAAGGGAGTAGAAGTCAATGTGAAGACATTAGTGAGGAAAGGACAATAAAGGAACGGGTTCAGTCCGACGGAATATGGCGATTGACGTTGTATTTAAGTTTTCGAAGATTGTAGGTGTCAGAAAAGCAAGAAATGGGAATGTGCCCCACAGGCGCCATGTGCAAGAAAACAAAGTATTAGAACAGAACAGCAATCTTGTACTCGTAAATGTATATATATATATATATATATATATATATATATATATATATATATATATATATATATATATATATATAATGCAAATGTATGCAGTTGAGGCATTAAAATCTAACCAGAACAGTTGCCATTAACATATTAATAAATTTAAAACTCCAAAAGACTTCAGGTTTTTTGAATGGAGTTAAAATTATAATGTGTGCTAATTCTGCCAACTGTAGGGTCAGTCTACCCGCATTTTAGGTGGCAAAATAAAATCCGAGTTTCATGCACAAAAATCTTAATACAAAATCATAAACAAGAGAAGAAAGTATTTATTGAACAAAGTAACTAATAATAACAAAACAAAAGTCATTGAAACAAAGCAAGTTCAGTCGACCAATGATGACAATTCCAGAACAACGTAACTATAAACAATTTTTTCTATCCTCTGCCAGCCGCTATGATGGAGAAAGCATTACCTCGAACCGTCGCCAGTGAGACACGCTGCAAGAGCCACTCCGTATCCCGAGGCTCGTTCCTTAATCGAGACGCAATCGCGCCAATCCTCCGAAGGAACAGCATCGAACGAGGGCCAATAACCCCTGAAGTCTCCACTGCCACAGGAGTAAAAAAAATCTATCAAATGAGAAGAATATTTAGCTACTTTTTTTTATCTCTGCGTCTCGGGCGACGAACCCTGGCTCAACCGCGGACCTGATCAAATTACCGGCCGAAAATGTATCTGCACAGGTCGCATCCCAAATCTACAACTTACCCATTTTAAAAGGGAAGATGGTAATTCCATCCGGCCGCTTTCCATCACCACGGTCGAGGCCTACGGGTTAGAGAAGAAATGATCTTCACAGAAAAAGAAGACTATGTGAAAGATGTCAGTAACATTTACACAGTGGTACACGTATTTACATGCTAAAAATGGATGTTCTCTGTTGTGGTTATGAAGAGACCAATAGTTCGAATGTTCAAAATAATTTTTGTCGTATGTCCGTCTGCAAAGTTCGAAGTGATTGGTCGCAAGTGAATCTGCAAATTTCGAAGTTATTTTGTTGCAAGAGAGTCTGCAAATTTCGAAATGACATGTACGACAAAATGTATGTGTGGAACAGACGTTAATAAAACACTGAACTGTGAAACTGAGACAAAACTTACTTTCTTCGTGGCGTTGTATGTAAAAAAAATTATCGCTGACTGACGCCTTGTCATGGTTACGTGTGTCGTGACCGAACCTCTTCGCTGGATGTTCCATTTCAGGTCTGTCTGCCGACAGTTCTTTTTCGGGTATCTGTCCGCTGGCAGGGGGAACATCTTGTCTAGATAGTTAGATTGTATAGATGGGTTATAGCTTTTTGAAATTTGATATTTTTGCTCTTTTCATAAAGTCTAATCACAAATTTTGCAACTGTTAGTTGTTTTTATTAAAAGTATTCCCGTGTTCGCTGTGCGTGGTAGAGCAGGTAGAAAAGTTGATCGAAGTTTTCTCTTCAATAGCTCTCGGTTTAAAAAAGTGTCTAAACGATGCATGGGTTTGTTTATATATTTCTGTGTGTTCTTCTATCCAGGAGAAGAAATGTTGCGTTCTGGTTACTAACCGGTTGAGGGTGACATGACAATGAATATGAATGAAAACATTTAAAGACTAAATAATATGTTGTAGGTGTGTAGTTTGGTGGAGGAGAAAGTGCTAGAGAAAATGAAGTGAAAAGTGCGTACGTTCGTGCGTGTGCGTTCCCCAGTGAGGAAAGCGTTTTTCTCGTTCGACTTACATCTTAAACTGAGTGAAAAAGGAAAAAGAGGATGACAGAGAATGTCATTCCGTATTTATAGGCTTAGGGAACGTCCCTTAGTGACGGTTTTTAGGAAAGTAAGTGGATTAACTCCACACAACCATTGAAACAAGCACATTAAATTGATTATGTTCCTCTTAACTTCAGTATGACCTGTGAGAGTCAAATTCACCAAACCCCTTTTCCTCATTATATTTCCTAGAAGTTTAAATTGTCTCTTTCTAATTCTAATTTTTAAGTAATCATTTTGTTTCTATTTTCCTTAAAATCTTGTCGCTCACATGTTCCGTCCATGCTACATTTGACATATTTATGTAAAAATATACACCCGTGTGAAAATTAATTAGCTTCCTTTCTTTCACCTTACAGTCGGTTTTAGATGCACTGGAGTGACAGGGTCTAATCGATTTCTTTTCCCTCATATTAGGTCATTTGCAGTGGTGTGCAGTAATATGGATCTATTTTCGGGGTGTAAGATGAAATTTATTTGGCCTTGAAAAATGTAGCCTCATCCGTGATTGCATCAGATTTTTATCACGCACAGACACTAGTGTCTCTACTGTCGATTAGTTGTCCTACGACCATTGTCTGCCATGAACGTTACTCAAAGGAAGCGTAAGAAAATTGTAACACTGCACGAACACACTGGCAAGTTTTACCAGTGACTAAATCAATGTATTATAGACTGGCCTGGAAACTCCCAATGTTAATCCAATGGAGAATCTGTGGTCAATCTAAAAGAAACGACCTCGTGGAAGAGACATACTAAGTGCTAACATGGTTATGTTTCATTGGAAAGATACGAAAACTTTAAATAAAAACGTTATTATTCGTTTTGTTTCAATTAATTTTCACAAGGGTGTATTACTGTTGCCGCAAGTCTCTTCGTCATCTGTGAATATATTGTCTAGTATTAGATGTCATATCAGGGTGACCGATATTACATAACACTTTCTTTTTCACAATATTTTCTTAGCTTTTGAATGGGATCATTCGCTATTTCAGTAATTCTTCGTATTTCGCTGTCACATTTCTGTCCTCCATTAAAAAAAACTACCTAGACAATAACGCACTTGACTGAATAATTTTCTTCTAATTCGGAGTTCTTATATTGAATTGCTTCTTTTGCCCACAACCATACTTTCAATTCTCTTAAAATCGATGTTTAGTCTCCCTTTTTTGACTACATTATGTAGGAATTCCTGCAGTTTCCGTTCGTTGGCTGCTATCAAGACTGAGTCATTTACATATGGTAAGATTGTGGCCGCCAATAATAAATCTGGGTAGCACTTCTAATTCTCTCAGTATCGTTTCACTGTATAGGTTGAATAAATCAGGTGAGAAAACACATCTTCGTCTTACACACTTTTCTATTTTGCAGCATTTGCAGCTGAATTCATTCTCTGTCCGGATGCAGGCGACGAGGTGCACCCAGTATAAGTTCTGGCTTATTCTAATATCCTTTCTAAATAAATCAAGCTAACATTGCAGTGCCGTACCTGCAAAAACGTAAAATGTATTTTCCTGCGCACGGATATAGCCAGGAGAAAAAGCATCAGTTAAATTAAACAATGCGCGGACGTATCTTAGTAACATAACAAAACCAGCAAATCAGAATTAAGGATTCAACGTTTGGACAACCAAACGGAAGATCGAAAATCTAAAATTTGGTCATGTTGGGTCTATCTCTCCCAATATACACAGACGAGAATTAGCATTTAGACAGATAGTAGTGTGGCGAAAGACGGAGAAAGCAACGACATCGATGGACAGGAACGACATATCTGAACAACACACCGACGCCGTAAAACTCCATTCACTACTCTCGAACTAGGAATAAGACACGAGAACTAATTGTATTTATTTGTAAGTACGAGCTTCGCATACTAAAACCAAATACGCTCCTGAAAAAGATTGCACATGTTATTTATAACCGATAGTCGACGAAAATAATTTCTCTGAAAGTGACGCTTTCCTTTTATTTTCCATAGTGTCAGTGTTCTGTTAGATAAATAGTTGTTATTGTTCTATAAATCGATGTTTGTACTTATTCACATTTCTGTAGGCGTTGCTACATTATAGCCGGCTAAAGAATCGTAGCTATCACACGCACTACAAGATTTCAAGTAGCTGTTTTGTTCTACTTTGTCAAACGTTTATGCACTGTCTATAAGATGTCGGTATAAATCTTTTTGCATTTGTCTTGCTTTTTCAGATTAGATTATGATCATGAATATCGAATTCCTCGATCCAGTATCTTTAAGAGAACCGCACTGTTCTTGTCTTATTTCCGGTGTAATACAGCTTTGCGCCGACTTCATTAAAATTTGGATCATAAGCTTCGTTAAGCTGATTGTCCGATGGAGCTCACATTCGTTTGCATCTGACTACTTAGGAAATGCTGCGAACATTCTAAATAAATCAAAATCAATTGTACAGTACTATTCAGACATTTATGTGGAACTGATCATCTGACAACTCATGACAACGTTTAGCATGAGGAAAATGATTTATTGCAACGCCGTTTCCTTACTTTAGCCATGAATCCAGTAAATGAAAAGGTGGTGCTAAATACGGATAGGGATTGGGTTCTTGCGACTTGTTACGATTCCTTGGTAGCAAATATTGTACCGTATATGAAATTATCCTTTTGCATATACGGGATTATTAGAATGAGCAAAAACACCTTATATATCCTCATTAATATCTCTGCAGCCTAATGATGACACCAGTCAGTAAGTTATGTGCCATAAGTGGTACACACTTAGGCGATTATTTATCTTTCGATGTATCTGACGGCAGTAGGTTACCATTTCTTTCTGTGGTAGACCAGTTGCCATCCCAGCTATGAATAGCTGGGAGGAGGAGAAGAAGAGAATCCATACCTTTCCCAAGGGTATTAGCACGTAAGGGAATCTAATGGATTCGAATGGAATTCGAACTCGGCTCTCCGATTCCTCAATCCGAGCCTCTATCCATTACTTCATCGTGTCTTCTAATGATGACGACAAACACTGATTTTGAAGAAGAAAATTCATGTTTCAACATAATCTCTTTCTTTGTCAATTCAACTCTGTTAGTGCTGAATAGTGAGGATATGAACATAGATTATACATTAAAACTTTGAGATACAGACTTATTGATTCACCCCCGTCAACTAATAATCATTTATTTATCTATTTAGTAGAGTGTTCTGTGTAGACGGTTGATATTTATATTCAGTGATAAAATATATGAAATATTCTAATATTTCGTTATATTTATTGTAATGTCATTTCTCTTGTTGAATCTCACAGTAGAAAAAAGATAAAAAAGAACTTGTAAGTCTTTTCCCTGGTCTCGTTCCTTCACAAATAATTATTAAGATAAAAACATGACATTATAATATTTCTTTATTACCTGACACTTTGCAGTAGTTTACTATTTATTATATATGCCTAGAATTCCAATCACTATTTTATATCTGTCTTTCCAGTAACGGTTATTCTATGATCTTGTGCCAGACTAAAGTAAACTTACTATACCAAAATATTATGCTCAAGCATGACTGATATTAGTACCACAAAATCCGTTCTGTAACATTTCTTATTATAGGGTCAAGCGTCCTTAAAAGGGTTAATAGTTGGCAATATTTGGCAACAGATCATCTTTTTTTCACCTCGAGAAAATCGTGCACATATAAAATTAGGTTATGGTACGTCACCGGAAGACATTTTAAAAATAGTGCGTGGGTCGTGACACAAATAATAATGATTTGGTTCTATTCAACCAGATGTGAGTTTGCACATGCGCAGTATAGCGTTGGGCATTTGAGACTGACACGAAATAAGAATTACCTTTTCGTTTAGTTTGTGTTTGGCAGAGAAAGAGTGACGAGGATACGGACTATTTTGATCGAGATTTATGAAAACGATTTAGTGAAGAACGTCGACAGAAATACGAGAATAACGGGAAGAAAAACGAAAAGGACAAAAAAAGTAAAAGTAGAAATATGAAAAAAAGGTATAAAGTTGTGACGGCAGTCAGAACAATGTGGTAGCTTCAAGTGAAGAGAGAATAGAAGGAGGAGGAGGAGGAGGAGGAGAAAAAGATAACGTCGTAGAAGAACGAATAAAGAATGCACGATTGAAAGGATAAGTAAACGAAAAAAAGGGAAAAGCATGAAAAAAGAACTTTATGCCAAGAAGGAAGAGGAGGAGGGGGAGGGGGATATTGGCAGTGGAGTGGAATATAATTATAGCAACTACGGTTTAGAATCATCATCATCGTCATCACAATTATCATCATCATCATCATCATCATCATCGTCTTTCGTTTCGTTGGTAACGTAGTTACGTTTAGCCTACCATCGCTAGAGTAAAATTATCATTTTCAAAGCTAGCATGAAATTTATCTTAGTTTCGTAATATACTCAAAGTGACTTAAGTTGAAAGAAGAAGAAGAAGAAGAAGAAGAAGAAGAGAAGGAGGAGGAGGAGGAGGAGGAGGAAGAGGCATGAATGGATTGCAAAAAAACAAAAAACAAAAAAAAAAACAATTCGAACCAAAGGAAAAGAAATAAAGAAATAATGGATGAAAGAAAGAATGAAAGAAAGAAAGAAAGAAAAAAGAAAGAAAGAGTGAATGAAAGAAAGAAAGAATGAATGGATGAAAGAAAGGAAGAACGGCAGAAAGAAAGCGATATGAACGAAAGAAAGTAATAAGTAATTGAGGAAAAAAAAAAGTTACTCTTAAAAGCAGACAAGAAGAAGAAGAAGAAGAAGAAGAAGAAGAAGAAGAAGAAGAAGAAGAAGAAGAAGAAGAAGAAGAAGAAGAAGAAGAAGACAGAGTGATAGAGACTAAGATGAGAAAATAAGAGATGTACAAGTACCCAATTTGGATATGGAAAACTCGCCACTCAGATTGGAATGATTGTTTTTCAGAACCTTTCCAGGTTGTTCAAAGCCGGAAAAAACCCGACTCCAAATAATTAACCCTCATTTCCTTCGCCTGTAAATGAATATCAGGAACCTTACTGGAATTGAAACACTTCTCTCCGATTTCTAATTCCGAGCCTTTATCCTATGCACCACCCACACATCCAAGCTTACAACACTTGGAATTCCCAAGCGCTTACCTATTTACGTGGCCAAACTCGACGTTGCTTAACATCGGTGATTGTACGCGAACCGTTGTTTCAAGCTCTTCTGGTCGTAAGCTCCTAGTCTGGAATAAGTATTAATTAGGTTGCAAGTAGCGAACGAATTTCATTCGTGGTTTTCTTTCTAATTATCGCTCTATGGCAAGCGTCCATGTCAGTAATTATTCCCCATTGTTTTTTTTTAAAGGTCTCCCAATGAATATCGAATTCTACCAGAATAGCTCATCACAAGACAGACGAGAGGAGTCCGTTTGAAAAGGTGAAAAGTTCTGTCTGAAATATAATATGCATAAGCAATTGAACGGGACAATGATTCATTTTTCTTTCATCTTTCATTTATCTGAGCTGAGAGATCATCTCCAATCGTCTCTCTTATTAATTTCATAAGTTTTATACGAAAGTAACCAAGCGATGTAAAATATATACTCGAATGCCTACCCGATTTTGTACGAGAAACGATCTATTTTAAGAGTCTAATCTGAGATAATTGCATAAGACCAGTATCATGAAAAGCATGAATCGATTTAATGATGGACAGATTGTCGGCTTGAAGTGTTTCGTTTTATCTCCTCAGCAGGAGATGTTGAAATGTTTCCTGACTTTTGTTAATCATTTTTTATAGCGGAACTCTACTTCAGTGTCTATTCCCAAAAATAAATGCACAAAACTGTTATTCTTATTGTTTCGTGAGTAAATCGGTATTGATAGGAAGGGATACCCGTGTCTTGCAGAACCAGAACAGAAGAACGGAGAAGATATTCTACCGAAATCTTCGTTTATGTAATCAGAAATGTCTGATACATCTACAATCACTCCACAAAGTAATAAACGAATTATATATAAATGTTTTATTTCTTTGTGAGATAGATGTTACGCATTTCCAATGACATATTTACACCGGGTGTAACAGCAAAATTGTCCAAATCGTTTAACCGCATAATTGTACCTCCTACAAAATTTTAAATAACTAAAAATAACAATGAACTAATTAAGTTTCTTTTTTTCCAGGTTTTCAAATAATGTTTGGCAATCTCGACACCATTTGCCGTAAAAATCGCTGAAAACACTTTCAGTTATTCAGCGAGAAATAAAACAGATTAAACCGTTTTGTGTCAGCCCACTGTCTTCCCAAATGAGCAATGGCAAGAAGAAAAGATCATTCAGGCATTCCGTAATGTTATCAAATTTATACACTTGCTTCCGTCTTCAAATCCATGCAAGAACCACCAAGAGAAATAAGTTTAAAAATAGTGGGAACAGTAGAAAGGAAGACTAGGTCAGGAGGTCACAACAGGAAGAAGGAGCATCATTTCAAATTAAAGTTAAAGATTACAGTTAGAAAAGATCCAACCCAATTCATAAGACGTTTCGTCCGTGAGATAGGAGCTTCACCTATTATAGTTGAAAGAGCCGTGATAAAAATGAAAATTAAATTTTACATGAAACCTGTGAGGCAGCTTTTTTTATGTGTATACGTTCTATTTATAGATAAAATATTTAAGTATATGCACTGTTAAGAAAATTCTCTCTCTCACCATATATATATATATATATATATATATATATATATATATATTATGAAATGGACAAAGTCCGACAATTATTTTAAGACATTTTCTATGTTTATACGTCCTTTTTATAGATACAAATATTTAAATAAATGCTCTGTTTATAATAAACAGTATTAACAACATTTACCGGCCTGAATGTCCGAGAAATTGTCATGGAAAATATGTGTCCTCCGACAGAAAGAGAACCTGTATCCTATATGGAACCGTCATATGTTTATACGTTCTTTTTATAGATAAAAAAACATAAAAAATGTCGTAAAATAATTGTCGGATTTTGTCCATTTCACAATGTATGACGTCATTTCTTTACATTTGGATACGCAGAATGAAGAATTGTAGTTTAAAAACAGTAAAATCGACCTTGCTAACCGAAACGCTCTGCTGTGACTCAATCGGCAAAAGCACGTCAGGATACAGGTTCGATTCCTGTCGGAGGACGCATATTTTCTATAAAAATTTCTCGCACTTTCAGGCCGGTAAAATGTAGTTAATACTGTTTATTATAAACAGAGCATTTACTTAAATATTTGTATCTATAAAAAAGAACGTATAAACATAAAAAAATTCTCTTAAAATAATTGTCGGACATTCATAATATATATATATATATATATATATATATATATATATATATATATATATATATATATATATATATATATAAACTATATTTCAATACTTCATGAGCTTCCGATCCTTAGATATGATTAATTAGTGATGAACATGTTTGTTTATAATTAATTTCATCACAATACTTGTGTTAATTTGGAACAATAATTATTCATTCTTATTGCTCAACGCTGAGGCAAATAGCGCTATAAAAACCTCGGAGAATTCCAATAAGATATCTTTCACCATTGCTAAGATACAACGTTTCAGAACTTAATCTAACAATTGGACAATTTTGCTGTTACATGATTTGGACAATTTTATTTAATTTAGTGGCGAATCACAAGTTTTAAAATTGCTGTGACCTACAAAGCTTGCCTATTAGGCTGAATTATTAACGTCGCATAATGTCGGGAATCACGAGATAATGATTGAGTTATGGAAGAAATGTTTATTCTCCCGTTTTCCTTTCCCCCATTATGGACATCATTATATCCATGATATACTATCATCGTATTTCCGGGACGGAACAGAATATCTGAAAAGAAAAGGAATGATAAACAGGAAGAGAGAGTTTTATACCACTTTGTCATACACAAATATATATATATATATATATATATATATATATATATATATATATATATATATATATATATATATATATATATATATACATTTGTCCCACGCAGAGAAAACTTAGCACATATCTACACAAGAGGCATATTTTAAAGGAAAAGAAAAGATTGGGTTTCTTTCCTTCTGTGTTTCTGTAGAAACTATATTTCGTGTTACAGATTCGAGTTGGCTGGATTTATCTGCTATATCGCTACCGAAGGAATATTGTACAAATGGAAAACTGCGAGTCCTAGAGATTTCCAGTATGAGAACTACGGGCCGAGGATATTTTCTATATGTGCTGAACATATATTTCCACAGAAAAACGGCGCCATGGTCTTGTCAGATTTAGCCTCAGCCCAGGGCATAAAAGCAACTCCTGGAAGCTGACTGACTGTAGGACTACCTGACTGCTACTTTCGTCACTATTCAGTGACGTCACTAAGCGTCCATCAAGTGACTCACGTGACATCATTTCCACGAAATAGAGATAATTGACTTTTGTATCCCTACAGGTCCTTCATAAATCAGATATTAATAAACGGATAGAAAATTGAAGAATTTATTCATTTTGGTTTACATTATTCCCAGTTAATCTCAACACGACCTACATCTTGGACATTTTAGTCCAGTTCTACTATAATAGAAGCCTTGAGGCTACTGAAAGGACCTGTTAGTTGCCTGCTCCAAAATACACTATACGGTATATTATAACGGACTCTCTGCCCAACTGGTCGCGAGCAAGAAATCTGCTCGCCAGAAACCGGCAAATTCATTACATGCATAGCTTACTTTCTTGGATGTGTGAGTAGGAACATGTTTGCGACTCCACACACGGTAGCCCCTCTCGCATGCCTTTGAGCTACAGCAAAATATTCTACCTGACATTACGTAACAAGCATTAGAATCCACATTTTCTTCAAGCTAATAAAAGAGATATATTTTTCAGAATTATGCCACAACACTCAAGACCATGACTTGAGTTAAATCTTTGGTCCTGAAGGCATTCCTGACGTCAACTGCTTGCCAAATACCGTTCGTTTCTTGGGTTCAAACAGGAGTTCTTAACATTTTCTCGTCAGATGATAATTTAGCAGTAAATCATTGAGGTAACTGAGAATTGTCTTGCAACTTTCCAGCCTGATGGCCTTTATGGATTCAGGGTGGAGAAGAATTAACGGCTTGGTGAATGATTTAAACCCCAGTTCGTCATATACGACAGTTCTGATTGTCTTGGGTCAATTTTCCCTTTAGCTGCTATCTTACGCATGGATGTGTTTATTCATTTGGATTTCTGGTCTTGAGGAACTTAATGAAGTCCAAACTCCGTTTCAAGGTGACCCTGCCAGTGCCTGGTTTCCTAACTAAAGACCAACAATTTTGGAGATTGCCGCTTGTCCTGTGAAGCCACTGTCCATAATACTCCTGACAATATATTATTTATTAACACTTGACAACATAAACTTGATTTTGTATTGGGTTGGTGTCGAGTTTTAGTTTAAAGAGCTCGCGATTTAAATCTACAAATAGGAACATAGATAGACAGAATGAATGGAAAAGAAAGATAGAAAGGAAGAAGAGAAAAAAGAAAAACTGAAAAATAAAGAAGGGAACAGAAAGAAAGAAAGAAAGAATGAATGAACAAATGAAAGAAGGAAGGAAAAAAAAGGACTGGAAAAGAAAGAAAGACAGAAAAAGGTAAAAAGGAAGAAGAGAAAAGAAAAGCAAGAAAGAAAGAAGGAAAACAAAACAAGGAAAAATAAGGAAAAATAAAGAAACAACGGAAAAGATCAAAAGTAAAGAGGAAGTGTGAAGAAAAAAAGAAAGAAGCAAGCAAGAAATAAAGAAAGAAAGAAAAAAGAAACAATGAAGGAAATAAAGAAGGAAACAGAAAGAAAAAATGAAATAGAATGAAAGAAAAATGTAAAAAGGAAGAAAGAAGAGAAAAGAAAGAAAGAAAGAAAAGAAAGAAAAGAAAGAAAGAAGTAAAACAAAAGAAGAAAAAAGAAAGAAAAATGGTGAAAGAATGGAAAAGATAGAAAGAAGGTAAATAGGAAGATAGAAGAAAAAGAATGAAAGAAAGGAAGAAAAAGAAGAAAGATAGAAAGAAAGGAAGGAAGAAAGAAAGAAAGAAAGAAAGAAAGAAAGGATGAAAGAAAAAAGAAACAATGAAAGAAATAAAGAAGGGAAAAGAAGAAAGGAAGAAGGAAAGAAATAAAGAAAAAGAAAGAAAGGAAAAGAAAGAAAAGAAAACTAATAAAGAGAAAATGAAAAAAGAAAGAAAGGCAGAAACAAACAAAAAGAGAGAAACAAAGAAAGAAAAAGAAAGTAGGAAAAAGGGAAGAAAGAGAGGAAGGAAGGAAGAACAAATTTGAAAAGAAAGAATGACAAAAAAGAAAGAAAGAAAATGAAAGAAAGAGGAGGAAAAAGGGAGAAAAAGAAAAAAAAAGAAAGAAGGAAAAAGAAAGTAGGAACGAAAGAAAGATAGAAAGAAAGAATGATATAAGTAAAGAAGGAAAAAGAAAAAATGAAAAATGTAAAGAAGGAAAAAAAAGAAAGAAAAAGAAAAAATAAAGAAAGAAGGGAAAAGAAAGAAATAGAAAAAGAAGGAAGGAAAGGAAGAAGAAAGAAAGAAAGAAGAAAGAAAGAAAGGAAAGAAAGGAAAGAAAAAGGGAAACTAAAGTAGCAAAAAGGAAGAAAGTAAAGAAGTAGGAAAGAAGGGAAAAGAAGGAAAGAAAGAACAAGAAAAAAGAAAGAAAGAAGGAAAAAAGTAAGAGAAAAAGGAAAAAAGAAAGAATGAGAAAGAAAAAAGGGAAACTAATGTAGGAAAAAGGAAGAAAGAAAAACGTAGGAAATAAGGGAAAAGAAAGAAAGGAAAAGAAACAAAGAAACGAAGAAAGAAGTAACGAAAATCAAAGGGAGAAAGATAATGGAATAAAACGAGATTACCTGTATCATCGTTTGGATAAAAACCCAAACGGTAGAAAATGGTTAGCTAAGTTCGGTACAAAACAAAACAAGGAGAATAGTCGTCAGAAAGATGCTGGGCACCAAAGCTTTGTCTTGGTAAAACTAGTCGATTTTTTTTTTACAAAATCCCTGAACAATGTTGCTGGCGGCAAAAGTCTTACCCTGTAAACAGGTGCCGAAATGAACAAGTTGGTAACAGATATCATATCAAGATAGATATGAACAAATTACAAAAGACAGACAGCTTGATAAATAGATTCTGACAACAAGAAACCAAGAGACAAGCGTGAATACATCTTTCTCTCCGGGGTAAGGTAACTCAATTGAACTTTCTGTGTTCTTCCGTCTGTCTATGAGGAAGAGAGTGAGGAGGGAGCGAAGAGAATGTGAAAGTGAGAGAAAAATGAATGGGACATTATAAGAACGCCATTTTGGGCCATGAGTGGCTATATGTTAGCGATTGTACAAGATGTACAAACACAGTGTCTAGATACGTGAGGGTGATATTTCCTTAACTCTTTCCTGTCATTATTTCTCTTGAAAATCTCCGACATAATGTCTGGGACAAACCAAAATCGACACGAGACGGCAGTGCGCAAATCGAAATGGATATTTATAATTTGGAGTTTAATTACTTGAATCTTATTTCTGAATGGTCAATACTTGGCAGAAAACTCAGTTCCGTTGTCCAGGGAATTAGCTAATTTTATACAAACCTAATTGAAGAAAAACACAGAAACATTCCCAGACTGTCGGACAGGTGAATTGCCATGACGAACGACCAGACACTAAATGAACTACTGTCCTAATGCATGTACAGCTGAACAGTCGTTTCCTGAAGTTGAGTGTGCCTCTCTGCGAGGATGGCTACGTAATCTCTGTTGCAAATCCTACTCAGGCAAATCTGTGTTTGTTCAACGTCCGGAGAGCTAAACTTTGAGTCATACTGAAACTGCGCCGAGCAGAACTTAGATTCTGAATATTCTGCTCACATAATTTGACCAGAATACCATACTGATTTTCTGCTAGTGCAACCCATCGACAAACAGTTTTATCAACCCAAAGTCACTCCAATGATTGCGATTGACGCGCTTTATGGTTTCAGTCGCTTCCCAAGGTCACCCCACAAAGGGGAATCGTCTCAACAGTCCGACATTTTCTGGAGGTCACCCACTTGATCAATCCACAATGATGAAATTCGAACCAGCGTCTAATGGTTGGAACGCTAACTTATAATTCCTGAGATGAGGTATTATGTACAGTATTTACATTAGTCGGACTATTGTCCTCATCTTTGTCGCCATATTTGTCACAACGTTTCGACCGTTGTACGCTCCGGCCTTCTTCAGGTGGTTGGAATTTCGAACTGAACCGTTTATTTCGATCACTGGGGTAGACTGTTCTAGTTCCACGTGCCATGTTTGATGGATGTCAATTATCAGTTATCTCCTGCTAATTTTCCCTCTGAAAGTTCTCCACTGCCTTAACCGGGTATTGAACTCACACTCTTTGGGTATGTCACCGGATCTAACCAACGCCTTTATCCACTGTGCCATGTGTCCTTGATGTGTTCTTTCTTTCTTTCTTTTCTTTCTTTTCTCTTTCTTTCTTCCTTTTTATATTTTTCTTTGTCAAGGACACATGGCACAGTGGATAAAGGCGTTGGTTAGATCCAGTGACAGACCCAAAGAGTGTGAGTTCAATACCCGGTTAAGGCAGTGGAGAACTTTCAGAGGGAAAATTAGCAGGAGATAACTGATAACTGACATCCATCAAACATGGCACGTGGAACTAGAACAGTCTACCCCAGTGATCGAAATAAACGGTTCAGTTCGAAATTCCAACCAACTGAAGAAGGCCGGAGCGTACAACGGCCGAAATGTTGTGACAAATATGGCGACAAAGATGAGGACAATAGCCCGACTAATGTAAATACTGCTTATAATTCCTATTAATAAAAGATTAAAAACCTTAAGGTTGGGACTACATGTACCTCTTAATGTAACTTATAAACATGCTTAAAAGGCAGATATCTGTCATACAGATATTCCTTGATATTTTGATCTCGTATTCAACATCCAGAAGCCTGTTTCCTGTATGGGAGTTATCAGAATGTTACCGAAATGTAGTCTTCTGACTGTACCGTCCAATATTCGTTTAATCAAAGTCTTTGGTGATCAGCCAACTGAGTCATTGTGCAAATAAGATACGTGCTATCAATTTACGTTCTATTATTACACAACGATAAATTTCTGCTGCAAACTCTCAGCGATCGTTTGCAATGTTTAACAAATCCAGTCACATTTGCTAACGAAACTCTAACTAGACCCTTCGCCAGAGTTTTCACAGCACTTCTACATGACGGACTCGCAATATACAAAATCAGCCAAGTAGCAATTCAATATGAAGAGTGTTCCGAGCGATTAGACACGAGAGTAACTCTTGAAAATATGTAGAAATATTTCTCAACTCATTCATCGTCGTCGAAAAAGGCATGAAATCTTTTACTTTGTAATCTTATCTGTCTTTATTTGAGAGATGAGGTATTATGTACACTATTTACATTATGCGGACTATTGTCCTCATCTTTGTCGCCATATTTATTACAACGTTTCGGCCTTCTTCAGCGGGTTGGAATGTCGAACAGAACCCTTTATTTCCCTCACTGGGATAGACTGTCCTAATTTCACGTGCCATGTCTAATGTATGTCAGTTATCAATTATGTCCTACTTAATTTACCTCTCCAGGTATTGAACTCACACTCTTTGGGTCCTCTCACTGGATCTAACTAGCGCCTTTATCCACTGTGCCATGTGTCTTGAGGTCACATACCACAGCTAGATCCAGTGATAAAACTCAAAGAGTGTGAGTTCAAAACCTGGTTAAGGCGGTGGAGAACTTGGAGAGGGAATTAAGCAGGGCATATATAATAACTGACATCCATTAGAACAGTTTACTCCAGTAAGCGAAATAAGATACAACGGCCGAAACGTTGTAATAAATATGGTGACAAAGATGGGATGGTTAACTCGGTGTAATTTGCAGTGTTAGGATTCTGTCAAACGTAGTGATTTGCATTAAAGACAAACAGTTTAGTCCAGGTCATAACTGCCCATAGCACCTTCTTCCACATGTTTGTTTTGTCCCCTACATGATTTGTGGTAAACCGCTATTGACTTTCTTTCAACAATGGGTTTCTTCATGCCACTTTTCCGTAAAGGCCAATAGGCATAATTATTAGTATCCTTATTAACAAATTCTCCCATCTGAACAGTGGAACTTTGCAACCCCTGCAGATTTATCATGCATCTCTTGATAGCTTCTCAGATTAATGCTCTCCTTGCCCAATATGTCATTGTAGGTGGACGGCCTCGTCTTCCTAGGTTTGCGGTCTTCCTATATAATTTCAATTTTTGAATGATGGATTTTATATTGGTCGCTGAGATTTTAAAACAGAGGATACATTTTTAACTCTACTTTATATTTCTCCATTTTATCCCTTAACTGTCTGGTGAAGTTCTTGGTCTTTCTAATTCTGATTGTTTTCTAATATTCATTAACAAACCTCTAGCACCTTCATTTAACAGATGCATTTACCTGCATAAGTATATAATTACATGACGTAACTCTTTTCCAATTCCTCCTTTTGCTGAAAAGACATCGTCATAACCATGGGGATTATACTTAATAATAAGGTAACTTTCGAAGATAATTGCTTAATTTACTTAAAGGTAATAATATAAGTGACAGCGTGTGAACCCAACAATTTTCAGGTTTTTAATTTAAATAATTTTGAAAACCAATTAATATTTTCTTCTCACTTGAAAATGATGGAATATTTTGTGTTGGACCATTATATAAAAATACAATAAACTCCATCTAAATTTGTGGTTGTAACAAAACGTAACAACTTGACAAAATATTGAAAAGTTCAAGGTGGGTGCGTACTTATGCAAATGTATATGGCTATCAATCCATTTATTATTCTCATGACTGGGTTTAATTGTAGGGTCACTGAACAATAGGGCATCTGAACAATTTACACCGGGTTGAAAGTCAAAGCGGTGTTCATTCAGGTCTTGCGTAATATATATTCCATCTAGAAACCCCTCCGCCCAATGATGACTTGTCAGCACCACACTGACTGCTCACATAGCTAGGGAGCCTGACTGGTCTAAAAGGCTGTCGGCTCGACAGGGCGATTCATAAGTCTTTTAGAAGGTCGTGTTTTTAATCCTAGTGTATCTTATCACACTTCTCACCAGAAGAGAATGGTGGGGATACCATTAGTCGTCGATGCGGTTAGGCATTACTAGGTTTATATTGTACAAGTAACCAGCATGGAATTGACATGTAACACAATATTACCCCAATGTAGATTATAAAATTTAAAACCTGTTTGTAATACACTATGTTATTAGTTATGTATATCGTGTTTTCGGTGTTCAGTTGTGGAGTCGAAAAAACGAACATTTGACTAATTAAAGACTAACTCATTGGCATCATGAATCAGAGATGGCTAGCGATGACAGAACTTCTTGCGCGGAGGGCAGTCACAGTTTTCCTAATGGCGGAAAGAGTATTCTTTTCCTACAAGTGAAAAATGTCATTCAGATGTAATATAAAACAGAGTTTTATCTCATAACTTGGACTATGGTAAACGTATTTTATCCATATTGCATTACGTGATATTGATCTTCTTTGACGTTTCTTTTATACGCACACACTATATTATTTCTTTTGTGAAATGTCTTCAACTTCATGTTTTTTTCTTCTATGTACCGTGGAAGTTAAAAACGTGAATGGTAACGGCACTCCATAACTTCCTCTCCTTTATGGTTCTTAGTAAGGTTTGCCTTTTTGTTGACCATGTTCACCATAGTCTATGAAAATATAGAATCCAGCGCAGTACGTAATTCTTCAGTCTTCGATATCAAAGACTGGCAGTGAATATTCCGGAAAAAAACATGGCTGCATTTATACACGTCGGATTGAATATTTTGAGCCTTGTGATTGGTTGATTCTTCTATTGGTGAACTATAAAATGAGTCAGCTCATTTTGGCTGGCTCACTAGTAGACCAGGGTACCCAAAAACACCAACACTTTTCCCTCCAAGTTTCTATTCCCACATCCATTTACACAAGCTTATTAGATGGGTTACTCGTTGTTTTACTCTGCCTCACTTACCTTCGATATGTCCTGGGGTTCCTGTGAGTGTCAAATTCTCAAAGCTCTTTTGTTTATTGTGTGTTCTACAAATTCCAAGTCTCCTTCCGAATCTAAGTTTAACTGTCCTTTTTCTTTCTATTTACTTTAAAAGTTTATGGCTTACGTTGAAATCACATTGAAACTCCAGTTACTGTATGATCAGCGAAGTTAAGCAACCTCGCGCCTGGTCAAGATCGAGATAGTTGACCACTTAGGAATATCAGGTGCTGTAGGCTTGGATGTGCGGTTGGGGTAATGGATAATAACTTGGAATTGTTAATCGGAGATCCGTGTTCCAATTCTCGCCGGGTTCATTTATATTCATTTACGCGGAAATACCACTGGGAAAGGCATGAATCCAACTCTTTCGACAATTGGTTACTTAATAAGACGTGTAACAGTAAACCATCGTCATTTACTAAATACATTCTTACAGTCTAAAAATATTCTCTGGCTTTTAATAACCTGCAAATAGTTGAAAAACCTTAGAAAACCAATTAAAACTTCCTCGCCACGAACATGTTCATTCCATGGTATACTAATCATCATTCTCTAGGATCACATTTATGTAAACTCGTGATTTCTCTTCATCTATCTGTCTATATTACTGAGATGAGTTATTATGTACACTATTTACATTATTCGGACTGTTTCCCTCATCTTTGTCGCCATATTTATTACAACGTTTCGGCCGTTGTACGCTCCGGCCTTCTTCTGTTTAGACTGTTCTGTTTAATGGATGTCAGTTATCAGTTATCTCCTGTTAATACCCCTCTCCAACTTCTCCACTGCTTTAACCAGTTATTGATCTCACACTCTTTGGGTCGTGTCACTGGATCTAACTAACGCCTTTATCCACTGTGCCATTTATCCTTGAGGACATCTGTGTATGAATTTCTGGGTATTATAAACCTAATGTCTTCAGCAACCATTTTTTACCAGTGCGTTAAGGCGGTGGAGAACTTTGAGAGGGGAATTAACAGGAGATAACTGATAACTGACATCCATTAAAACATGGTACGTGGAACAAAAACACTCTACCCCAGTGAGCGAAATAAAGGGTTCAGTTAGACATTCCGACCACCTGGAAAAGGCCTGAGCGAAAACGGCCGAAACGATGTAATAAATATGGCGACAAAGATGAAGAGAATGGTCCGAATAATGTAAATAGTGTTCTCTTCATCTGTTAGGAAATTGTCCATCATTTACTTTGTTTCTAGCAACATATTCCAGTTTCTTAATACTTTGCTTAGATTTCGGAAGACATTTTTCAATATTCCAATAAACCTTCGTATTACGGTGTCATATATTCCGGCTTCTGTTCCCAGACATTTGAAATTTCGTCCTTTTCCATTCCTTCCTAGAATATCTGCTAAAAATAAACTTAGTTAAATTATGTATAAGGTCCGCATCGTAGGAGACAAGGATAATAAGTTATACTTAACATTGAAGCAGAAGAAAACCTATTTTAAACCGTGAACCGAGAGATTAATTAGAAGAAATTAGTTTTATAACTGGATCGACAGGTAAGTTATAGTAAGAAATCTCTTCTTTATTGTATTTTCTCATTTATAAGTCACTTCCTTCATGATAATCAAGCTATCAATGCGACAAACAAAAACCGTATATATTATGAGGATTCTTTAAAATGTGGATTGATGAGCATGAATCAGAGCACATCAAAAGCCACATATTTACCAATTATATGTATGGTACTTGGCTCGTTAATAGGGGAATACTTATCAGAAAGATATTGTAAATTCTGTGTAAAGTATTAGAATTGAATACGACTGCATAAAGCAGTTTTAGTCAATAGTGTCTCTTTATCATGACTTAAATGGATTAATGTCCGGAGATTTCGTCTCCGTCTCATCGTGTGGTTGGTATCATTCATGGAGAAAGCAATAGTGAATGAAGTCCGTAGTTATGAATTGCAGATCTCAACGTGTCAGTCATCGACGGTTTTTCTTCTTCTTTTTCATTGAACTAAATTGATCTATATATATACGCCTCGTTATAAATTGAGCAAAATAGATATTGAATATAAGTAGACAGTCGGACAACAATATAGGGCGGTATTTAAGCTACCTCCTGTGCAGGACTCTTGGTTTGGTCATCATCACAATAGCTTGGGAGGATTAGATGCGATAGGCAACAATAAACTACAGATGAACTCAAATTGATCGCCGCATTTAAGTATTGAATTAATGTTTAAACTTAACTTATAAGTGTTCAAAGATAATTCTTCTGCTGTCACTTAATTTAAAACAATTTGATTTACGTAGATCCTTATTTTCAGTACAAACAATTATTTTTTATTTCATGGCTGACGGAACAGGGGACAATTGATAAGATAAAATTAACATAGTGTAAAGATGGTAAAATAGAAATTAGAATTCGTTATACATTCAACATTTGAAGAGTTAGAGAAACATAACAGCTAATTAAGTAAAACCTATATTACGGAATCTATATGAATAAATGCGAAATTGTTGCTCAATTTTCGCACAGATTTTGAGATTAAAACGGCCCCATCTCTACTTTATAGTAATTTCGTATTTACTCAACCCTACCCCTGCCCCACGAAGTCACGTTGTGACACAAGTTCAGTTTAATGTAAGGAGCCCGAGTGCGTACACCCAGGCAAGGAACAAAACTACCCCGAGGATCCGCAATTGTCGGTTGCGCTGGCCTCCGTGCAAGCTCGATGCGTTGGGCACCTCTGAGTACAATTTTCCTCAGTTGCAACACTGTACTTTGACGGGGTCGCCCATGAAGGCACTCTGCCCAAAGACAGAGACGCAACGGAGAGATGATAAATAAACTACTTTATATAGTAATTTAAACTCTAAAGGCTCAATATCTGTATTATATATTATCTACTTCTAAGAAATATAACTCTTCAGGTTTAACTAATTTACATATTGATTTAAAAAAAAAGTTTATTTCATTAATTAACTGTTCCCCATTACTGTTCTTTCATTCGAGGATTGTTTTGATTTTCATATAAAAAATCGTTCTGTTTAGGAATATCGTCTGATATAGTGCAGAAACGTGTTTGAAATTTGCATTTTACTTTGCCTTCAACAAGTTGGGATATATTTGTAAAACTTCCCTTAACTATAACAAGCCAGTTTATGAATGAATTGTTCATTTAAAATTTTTGTTTCAAAGATTTCAAGTAGAGTATATATTGTACTTTGTGAAACCTGCTAGTGTTTTATAATTCGATCTTTCGACTCTCATGAATCATCATGAAAGTGTATAAGTGGGAAAAGAAAATTAAATCTGCTTTAAGAAGTATAGTGTATCATTATTATTTGAAAACGTTATTTTTTTTTAAATTCATGCGTGGAATCCCATTTGGCATATGATATCGATATGTATTAACGTGTAATAATTATATTCATATCATTTGATTTCAATTAATAGACATAGTGGACCTAGTATTTTTCAGAACAATTGCTGTTCAAATATAACGATTATATATATATATATATATATATATATATGTGTGTGTGTGTGTGTGTGAGTGTGTGTGCGTGTGTGCGTGCGTGTATATATGCATATATATATATATATATATATATATATATATATATATATATATATATATATGTATGTATGTATATATGTATATATATATGTGTGTACTAGATGTAATCTTATAAATATGAGAAATTATACTAGTCCGAAAAACCTTACGTACCTTCATTTGTAAATAAACAAACCAATACCAAAGGGGAAAAAATGGTACAAAAAAAGAAAGAACAGAGAACATGTACGTCAGCCAAAAATAATCGTCTAGCATCCAAGTTCAGAGTTCAAAGAAGAAAAAACGAAACGAGTAAGTAAAATAACTAAATAAAGTGCTCAATACGCTAAATAAATCAAACCTAATTAAACCTAAAGAGCCAGACAAAACTACCAAGGTTTCACCTATGCGGATCGTCAGTGAAGCCTTCCCTGACGATCCACGTAGTTGAAACCTTGGTAGGTTTGTCTAGCTCTTTAGGTTTAATTATGTATATATATATATATATATATATATATATATATATATATATATAAATATATATATATATATAAATATATATATATATATATATATAAATATATATATATATATATATATATATGTGTGTGTGTGTGTGTGTGTGTGTATGTGTGTGTGTGTGTGTGTGTGTGTAATGGTGAGAGAGAGAAGATAGATATCGAGCTAGATAAGAAAAACTTACAAATAACACACCAATATCAAAAAGATACAAATGAAAAATGGCTGACAAGGTTATCTAATATGATTAGGATTCCTTATGCGAATTTACAGGAGAAACGTCGTATTTCCAAAGTTAATTGGCAGCAAAACCGTTTTTTGTTCTTGCAGAGAATCATTTTTGTTCTTTTCTTCTTTTAATGAAATATCATTTCTTCTTTTGAGGTTTATATAAGTTTTTTTTGTGCGATGGTTTTGTTTCCTTTCGACGTTGGGATTCCTCTGAGGGGTCTTCACTCTTTGACAACTTATTAAGTTTGAGCCAAAAGATTAAATTATTGTCATCACAGATACACACCCAGGGATGAACACTAATCATCTTCAATCTGATTAGATCACTGTTTCATGACAGCTTCCTTCCATCAAAAGTGATTCTATTCCTCACTATAAATACAAATTGATATCTTTGTATATATATATCTATAAATTTCAAATATTCTCAAAGAGCATATTCCTAATTATTATTTAGTCCTTGGTATGACGATAAACTAAATCCGGCAGCAAGATCTGAAGACTGGAAGTTTTGAGGGACGTGGAAATGTAACACTGTGCGGATGGCTGGGACTTATTGTCTGAAGTAATGAAGTCACCTACTCAATTGAATTAAAATCAGATGAATTGTTTTCTTTAGGTCACCTACTTAATTTAAGTAGAGTTGAGTAAATAATACTGATGTCTGTTTTAATCTACACGTATGCAGATAGTACAAAGATCTTCCATTGTTTAGGTAGTGTGAACACAGATGTATAACAAAAGACTTGTGAGAAAATGGTGTGTTCTTCGTCTGTATTGAAAGTGTCGTCAGGCTGGTACAGAGGGTCCGTCGTTTTCTATGTCAAGCCACAGTGTTATAAGCACCCCCCGATACCTCTGTTGGAAAAATAAACGGGGGATTTCTCCGCAAACACTGGCTGTTGTTATCTTCGGTTTGTCCAAGTGAAACTTTAACCCGATATATATATATATACGATGTCTGACCAAAAAAATACCGAGGCTGGTGCTATAAAAAGAAAACTACAACACACATCAATTCGATATTTAATCTCCTTCGAAGTAGTCCCCTTTTGACGCCACAGTTTATTCCTCGATCTACTTTTTTGGGATAGCGAGCAGATGTTTCACCGTATTCACTTGGATTTGCTCGACGTCTTTTAATCTTCCTTTCAAGTAAAATTCGACTTCGGAAGGGAGAAAAGTTGCAAGGGGCGAGATCTTGGGGACCTGTTGAATGTTGTGGTTCGAAAAAAAATGCTGTACAAGCCATGGTCACTGATTGAACACATTTTCATTCCAAGCCCGGTTATAAATAAGGGAAGTGAGTGAGAAGGATATAACTTTGTATGCGCGACAGAGTTCAAGGTAAATTTATACCAATCGGCTTCACTGCGCACGATAAAGCCGTTACCCCATTCCCGATACTCTTTTATCGGACATCGTAGAAGTTGTAGAGTGTTTTCATGTCCTATATGACGACTGAATTAACTAAAGAAATGTTATACTTTAGAACGATAATGCATTAATTTACAATATTTTAAGTTATGTTTGTGAGAAAGAATGTCCTTTGAAAACGAAACACGTAAATATTTCGTATAAAATATTGCTGAGATTAAATGACAGTGCCTGTTCTCTCCAAACTTCACGACAAATACTCCATGATTCTTCATTTCTAGCTTGTCGAAAATCCTTCTCTGTAGTTCCTGTTTTTAAATAATTCCGGGCAATCCTTTAGCCCTTGAATTATTTATCTATTATTCTCTTACTTTCTTTTACAAAGTACTCGAGGCAGTAATTAACACCTGATTGTTTAAGCAATTATTTCACACTGTCACCTTTCGGATGAACAATAAGGCCTTCGTTTCGCCAGGTCTACTATGGATGTGTTATCACTGAATTTTTCTATCACGATTTAGATAAGAATGGCAAAGATGGACTATGACTCTAGATAAAATAAAGGCTTTCTCCGCAAGCTCAAATGCTACGGTGCCATGGGACGAATATTTGATTTAACCCAATCATTCCTAAGGAATCGTGTAATGAAGATTGTGTTGAACAGGCGCGCGTCCAGATCATTTCACGCTAATACGGGGGTCCCACAGGGTTCTATTCGTGAGTCTACGTTGCTTCTGATTTTTATCAAGGACCTTCTCGAGGCCATCAGTTCCCAATTAGGTATTTTATGCCCAAATCCTATCTTCGCTGCAAGCTCAACAGATCCGACAGTGTAAACCTGGAACTCATCGAAAAGGACTTAAAATCAGTGGTTAACTTGGGCAAGAAATAAATTGGTATTTCAACGCCTCCAACCCAAATCTGTTTTAAATTAATCACCACAGAGAAATCCGCGAAGTGATTTCGCCATTAATCACATTAACATTGCTATTTACTCCTTTGTATAAATTGTTTCTTTATGATACAAAATATAAGCGACACACTCTAATATATTTACAACACCAGATCCGCAGCTCAGTAAAAATAAGAATCTGAAATTCTGTGGAAAACTACTAAGACATTTTTACTCTACTAATAAGTCTATTTCACTTTGACAGATAAATACAACTAATTCGTGGATTTATAACTTTTAAAAATTGAAACAAAATTCTCACTTGATTTGAACAAGAAATCTAGCGTCGCGGCATCGCACGTTCCATAGCATATATTTATCTCTTAATAAATAGCATAATTTAAAAAACAGCTTTCAGTCTACACATATTTTGTCTTGGTGTTTGCCCGTGTATGGGAAACTTGCACCCTGAAGATAACAGTTTGAAATTGTTCAAAGTACTTGGCATGTGTCTTCCGTATGAAAACAACTCGAATATAAGGATCTTATTATTCAAGGAATTGATAGTAAGTTAATGTCTCATTAAGTTCTGTTAGCGAAGTGATTTCCCCATTAATCACATTAAAATTGCTATTTACAAAAATAGAATATAAAATATGAGCTGCACATTCTAATATATATATATATATATATATATATATATATATATATATATATATATGTCATTCACAGACAGTACTGTTTCGCTGTATCACAGCTCCTCAGTGCGACTAGACTTCCGAATGCCTCAAGCCAGGATTGAAACACAACTAATTTGGTGTCAGTCAGAGCTATCTTCACTCGGTAGAGTTACACAACTAAATCTAGCGTATTGTTTTTACAAATGTAAACAAATGCCCATCACCCAAAGTGGTCCATTCATTTTACTGAAGTGCTTTGCATTAGTGTAGGTGGATGTTGTTTATAGAATTAGCTTATCACTCAACAGTGCTCAATTGAAATATACATAAATACATACACACACATATATATATATATATATATATATATATATATATAGTTTATGAAAAACTAGGTAATCCTTATGGGTAGACCTAAGGAGGATAAAATCCAGAGAGCACACTGTCAATCCAGAGCTAATAATTTAAATAAAAACAGACCACTTTAAGGTTCCCTGTAATAAATTATTTCACCACATGAAATTGCCCGTGTATATCGATACATGTGTACCTGTCTGAGTGACTGCACATGTAAAGGAACGTATGTATATGTGAAACTTGCATGGATGTGTATACAATATATGACAGAGCAAGATCTCTAATATTACCTTCAAATATCACTCCATATTAACTTAAAAACTAAACTTTAAGTAAAAGAAATTACCCATCTAAAAACAGTCACGAATTAAATTCATGAATAAAATTCAAACTGATAGAGATATCACCTTAATAATCAATTACAACTCGAAGTCAACTTATATTTTAAAATAAAATTGTATTCTTTTAATGTACATTTTTTAAATTTTTCTAATCGACTATTTCATATTAAATCCCCAAAATGTTTGTAATAAAGTAAATAAAGAAAAACCTTAAATCGCTAACAAACATCGAATTAAATTCCTTGTAGACTGTTTAAACATTCAAATTTATATCAAACATTATAATATTTATGAACCCCCAAAATAACACTTTCAAAGTAAAGCAAAACAGCGTCTATTTCGTTCATTCCAAAGAAAGTCAGTGACACCATCTCTCATGACTTCCTTCTCTCTTTTGCTTTTTACGTCTTTTTTCTCCTCTCCCCCTTCTATATCAATATATAACTTCCGTTAATTTAACCGATTAAATGTGTCAATGTCTGGACCTCCTCAAGTAATATTAAGTATAAAAGAATAGAAATATTAAATTACATCTAACTCAATCATGTCTCTCCCGCCTCACTTCCTCACTTCGTTAATTTACATATGCTTAATACTGCCCGTCAAAAGTGTGTAAATGTCTTTTCATTTTTCGTTTCAACCTTTGGAAGTAAAGTTTGATCATCTGCAGTCCTTTGAAAGGACTGTGGTGAAATAATTTATTGCATGGAACCTTAGTGATCCTTCATTTATACATGTTTCATTGGAGACAATAGACAAGTTACAGTGATTAAGCTTTTTATTTAATTTTTCTTGTGTTCGAACAAATGTTTTCTTTTGGGGACACAGAGTGTGTAGAAACTGTCCAAATATTCTATAATTCCGAGCACTTTCGGCTTTACTTTTAGCCATTATCAAGGATAATTTTATGTTTCCTTTTTAATTGGGTGCTTGTATCAAATTAAAAAGGAAAAAATAAAATCACTTGTTCAAACACAAGAAAAATTAAATAAAAAGCATAATCGCGGTGCCTTGTCTGTCGTCTTTAATGAAATTAAAAGACATTCCAAAATGACATTATATTTAAATAGTGAATGCTAACATTCATAATAATAAAGCAAATAAACTGGATAATTTTCCGATGCACCAAATATTGAGGCATCTACTCAAACACGGATTTACGATAAGTTAATTGAAGAAATGAATAAGCTTATAAAGCATGAAAGACAAATTTTCGCTCGTACCTTATCTCTGAAAAATGTCATGTAAGTAACCATACAGATGGAAGCTTCTTTTTAAAAGAGTATTTTCTGCATATGCATAACTCACACGCACGCATAGACTGATGTTTCCTGCAAAAGCAATGCATCCTTTTCTATTTGGCGTAGAAAACTCTCTTTTAATTGTCTGAGAGAATCTTTTTGAGTTCCATCAGCATGGCTGATACTAACCCTACAGGAGAGAGATACATTGAGACTTCTCGGGATAACAGGTTCCAAAGATGTGAAGTTGAAACATTATAGTGAATCAATTGCTCAGTCTGCAACGAAGTAAGTTGGTTCATTGTGTTGTGTTAGACAATATCTCTCGACCGAATCTTACAAATTTGTGTATAAAGAATTTATACCATTTACTTATTTCTTTATTATTATTATTATTATTATTATTATTATTATTATTATTATTATTATTATTATTGTTATTCGGAGTATTAGTAGTAGTAGTATTCATAATCTTTTAAAGATATTCACTCCAAGTAGGTGGTACTGGTATAGAAAGGGAAGGAAAGCATCTGAGAAGAGGAACTGGAAACCAAATAATATTATAAATTTCAAAGTTTAAACGTGAACGTTAGAAGTACAGAGTTGAAGTAGATTTTAGAAGGAACTGGAAACCCAATCCTAAACAGGAAACAAGTGATAAACCTCTACTCCTGTTCAAAAGACATGTATGTGTGTGTCTGTATGTGTATACGATCGTGTATATATGATTCCTCTAGTCTAACTAAACTATATAATTTTTAAAACCTCTCTGCATGAAATTCAAGAAACACATTTTAGTATTTTAAAATTAATTGCAATAATTCTATAAAAATAAACATTTATTATAATTTTTTTTTCAGACATGTAAGAAAAAAGACTGAGGAAAGAATTCCTTGATATGTTTGTCTGATTATTGATCTCCTTCTATTTTTATTGCTTAATAGAGTGGCATCAAGTCACTGATGGTAGAAAGTATGTTTGCATTTATGGCTATGGTTCAGTGTGTTTATGTCTTTCACTTTGTTAATTTTTAGTTTAATTTATTATACGTTTATGATCAGTACTACTGAATGATATCATATTTCCTCAACACTACCCCAATCACACTCTTCACCCCAACCCTCTAGTCGACGAGGTAAGGCTTCCACTTTCTTTGATCTTTTCGGCTTTAAGTCGGGCTGATGTTAATATACCTTTTCTGAAAAGATACATTCTGCTTTAAAAAAACTTTTAGTGTACGGAATAAAATATTTTTATGGACATGTAGAAAGAATAAGTTGAAATAAAAACGTGTTTTTTGAAAATCAGGGCATAAATATCATTAGAGATTTTATAAAAGATTACTTATAAAATAAATAGTCTGAACAGGCAGGTTATTTTTACTTCAATATTTTCTTAATTACTTTCTTTTTTTTCTTTCTTTCATCTTTATTTCTTGTTTATAATGAACAATATCAACGAAATGTATTTCGGTCAATATTTTGAGTCACGGAGTTAAAACAACTGATTTTCCATTTAGCAGAAGTCAAGAATGAAAACGACACATTACGAAAGATTTTTGTTGCTTTGAAAAAGATTTACTTCAATGTTAATATATATATATATAGTATTACGCAACAAAATCCAAAATTACCTCATATATATATATATATATATATATATATATATATATATATATATATATATATAATTTTATAATATTAATGCTCTGTAAATTTACATTGAGCACTATTGTGTAAAAATAAAAATATCAATAAGAACACCGGATTTTATATCTTACTGTTCTTTCTTTCTTTATATATATATATATATATATATATATATATATATATATATATATATGAATATAAAAGTGAACATAGAAGTCAATACTTAGAAGCGACAGTCTGTTTCATGCTAGATGCAATCGTGGCCTGACGATTGCATCTAGCATGAAACAGACTGTCACCTCTAAGTGTTGACTTCTATGTTCACTTTTATATTTACACACGGTCTATCTCTGATACTGAGCACTTTATCCCATAAATATAGCACATCTTAAGACTATATTTCTACATATACATATATATACATATATATATATATATATATATATATATATATATATATATATGTGTGTGTGTGTGTGTGTGTGTATACATGATGCCATTATACATGTACACATGAACGATGTGTCTGAGTGTATAGTTAGCTGTTTCTCTTTCAATCAGATCGTATTTCACCGTCTTTGAAGTTTGGTAGTTTAAACCAACAGGCTAAATAAACTATCTCTTGCATTATTAGCTGCGTTTAATTTTTTTCTCGTTTAAAAAAAAACTGTTAATATCTATCCGAATGTCTTTGTGCTATTTGTATGCTGTGTATTTCAGTTCTATTTGTAAATGATAGTAGGCAGCAATCCCCTCTTATGATATGGCAATGGTTTTAGAAATGTCAGTGAATTTTACAGGTTTTACATTTATCACACAGCTTAAGAACATTCCAGGATATATTATCTTTTTAATTTGGGCACCTCGAGGTGGTGTAATGGGTAACAAGTTTGTCTTGCTAGAACAATTACGACTGATTAGTGAGTTCGATCATCACTGGGTGCCCCATACTTTCGGCCTTGTGCCACATCTAAGCTACGCTTAGAAAATCATTATGGGCACCTCGACGTGGTGTAACGATTAGAAAACTTGTCTTGCTAGTACAATTACGATCCTCACTGAGTGCCACCTACTTTCGGCCTTGTGCCACATCTAAGCCGGGCTTAGAAAATCACTATTAATTTTTAATTGAATTTATAACTGCACAAATTTCTCAAAGATAGAAGGTTTTGACAAAATCTGAAAAGAAGTATCTTCAGGTGGCATATATGTTCAACGTTCTGAAACTGACTTTATAATTTGCTCGTAAATTGATTTTTGGCCTGGTATATTTCTTCCTATGAAGTAATCGGTACAGTGTTGCCCGTTCTGTGAGAGACTACGGAGCAGAGGTTGATTTAATTAAAACTGCATTTGAAGTCATGTTAAAAAAAAAACGATTTGCATATTAAAAAGTTTAATTAACTTTAAAAATGTCTTAACTCGCGGAACCAACATAGGATAGGGATGGGAAGAACCTATTTAGAACTTAATTGCAAATTATGATTAGGCATCTAGTTTATGGCATTGCTGAGAGCTGGGTCAAACAGGCATTGTCAACAAAGCTAAGGAGTGAAGAGCTTTGGGAATTATAAATGGTGGAATTTTTTTATCATGGTGGGGATTTCGAAATCGAAATTTATCAAAAATATGGTGGCTTGCAGTATTCATCTGCCTCAAAATGTACGTGACAGTTTTTTTGTAACATTACTGGATAAAGGAACACATGCACACACACAAAACAAACGAACATACAAACACTCACACATACATACATACATACATACATACACACATATACAGGGTGCGATGGGTAAATTGTCGCCATTTTATATTTTTAATTTCGAGCATGCGCGTTGTTTGATTTTGATGGGGTTAATTGCACAGTATAATAGGGTCAGTTGGGCAGCGTCTGTGAGAAAAAGAGCAACATGACGTAATGCATTCCGCCAGAAATTTGCTGCACTGCTTGGCATTCGCAATACGAACATTTTCAGAATGTTTGAGTGTTAATTTGAAGAGAGTGTAGGGGAATCGAAATGAGTTGGATGAGTCTAATGGTGATTACGAAAGTACAGCAGTTCGGCATTCTCACTCGGATCCTTCTGATAACTCGCGACTATGTTGGTGAGGGTCCTAGACTTAACACGGAGGCCTACATGAAGTGCCTGAACGAGGCAATGCTTCCCTGGGCTAAGGTGGTAGCTACTGGAAGACCCTAATTCTGACAGTCGAGCTTTGCACCACGACACACAAACAGAAAACTCAGGCATGACTGTCAGACAATGTCTTCGAACACATCCCTCCTGACCCACCTAATTCGCCAGTCTGCAACCCCCTTGATTCTTATGTGTGAAGCGCAGTTGACCGAGAGACCAACAAAACTCTTTGTAACAGCAAAGACGAACTGAGGACAAGGATTATGGCAGTATGCACCAATTTAAACAAAGAGACCGTCCAGAAGAGTTTCAGGAGATTCCGAATTCCTTCAGAGGCCGTGGTTGAACTCACCGGCGATTTTATTGAATAAAATTACTCTTTATTATTTCAAGATATTTTTGTGTAATTTTGGTAAATATATCTGTTAAAATAAATTGTCAGTGTTATTTTAATTTTTGCGTGATTTAGACAACAATTTATCCATCGCATCCTGTACTCTCTGCAGTCGACAAAATCAAAAACAGAAAACGCGCATGCGCAAAATTAAAATTATAAAATTGCGACAATTTACGCATTGCACTCTGTATATAAAAACAAAGTGAAACAAAATCAATTCATAATGGGATATCAATAAAATACAAAAAACAAACGTGTAAAGAAACTTATACGGATAACAACGAACTTCGCTGAGATATATTAAACATTAGAAAGACAGAGAGAGCCTCTTGTAATAAATAAAATATTATACCTGGAAGATATCGCTTTTATTCTTTTGTCGAAAAGACATCAATTTAAATCATGTTTCTCTGAGACTTCTTCATGAATTTCAGTTCATTTTGTGGCTAACATTTATTTTTATTTCTTTAAGGACACGTCACTATGGCTCTCCACAGCTTCTTTGTCTTTATTATATATGAATTATCATCCTTCTTGTGAAATATAATGGCGTAATTTCCCTTTTATTCCCCTCGGTTTAAATCCAGCACCGTCATTCTTTTAAAATACGCGTGAATCAAAACTAGAGAACTTATTATATTCTGATGTTTAACCAGTAGCTCGGGAGTTGGGAAGTAGTGTTGCATATATATTTTCTAAGGACATTTATACGAAATTGAGCACACGCTGGGTTAGACTTTAAACTTCATCTGTACGTTCCGATAACAGCTTCACTACCCGCACACACTCACCATTCAATAAATGTTCATCAGTTTCTCACCTGGAGACGTCATACTGCTTTCATGTCGTCGAATCACACCAATTTCTTCTATGTTCCCAATATAGGGGGAAAATTACGCGTAGCTTTTTCTAAGAATTGTCACTTTGTGGAACAGCCTCCAACGTGGGTGTTTCCCTAAAAACGATAATTTAAAACCTCTCAAGTCAAGCATCAATTGTTATCTGTCATCGTTATGTTGATAACTTCTACTTCTTTTGCATTCGTTTCTCAAACCTCATTCACTATTACCATTTCTGCTGTATCCTATAAAGATTAGCTTTCGGATCTTATAGGCGTACGGTCTTATTACGCTGAAACACCGGTTCCCGTACAATCAATGAAGTTAAGAAGCATCGTGCATGGTCAGTACCTAGATGGGTGACCACTTTTGAATAACGGGTGCTGTAAGTTTAGGTGTACGAGTGTTTTAACAGATAATAACTCGGATATTTTATTCGGACAGCCGAGTTCCAATTCAAGTTGAGTTTTTTATATTGACTTACACGCATATATCCGTACGGACCCACTTGTGCTCCTCTATCTATGGGTTATTTAGAAAGACATTTATCGCTAAATCACTATTATCTAAAAAACAAATCAATTCTTACCGTTTAAAAATATTTTCTGGCTTAAATAACCTACAACGGGTTGATAAGGCGTAAGGAGCAAATCAATAAATTTAGAAAAAATAATCCTTGATAACACTGATTATTTTTCTCACTTTTTCATTTTTATAAATAAATGAAGCGAATTCACGTAAAAATTCAGTACGAAATGCAATTTACACCTTTTGATCAAAGAAGGACAGGAGAGGGAGGAGAGACAAAGAGAAAATGTCATTCAACATGCATTATGTAGGGTTGATTTTTATTATGCTAATTGTAACAACATTAATAAAAAAAATATTGAAAAAAAATTGAAAACAATTGGCGGTGTGTCACTGTAAATCCATTTTAATCAAGATTAGCACATTCTTAAGCGTGTTTCGTCCTTACTGTTTATTACAAAGAACTTCTCTAGAATTGGATGGATAAAGACGGCAACGAAGGAGAAAACCCAAGTCTTACCCCGAAAAGAATTTGGGTTATTTGTGCTATCTGCTGCAAAAGAAAACCAGAATCAAGTTCAAGGCGACTTCAGTAGACCTCGAAATATGATAATTATTTGTACTTACCTTCGAATCTCGACAAATCACAACCATTCTTGCTCTAATAAAAGAACACTATTTTGTAAGCTTGTCTGCCGATTGCCTGGGTTCTTCCATATTGGGATTCACAGAGACATCGTTGCATCGTGTTGACTGTTGTAAAAATCTTAAACGAGAATGAGTCGTTATGGTGAAAAGAACATTATCGCGTGATTATACCACTGATTATGTATAGGTAAGGTAAATGTTGGAAAAATGAAGACCAGCGCCCAACTTCCTGTATTCTTGGTTTTGTGCCAAATTCGGTGCAATTTTATCATCAATAAATACTATATCATTTGTTTTTCCTAAATATTGAAGGTATATTGCGAGTTTTGAAGCCCCTTTTTGAGCCCCTTTGATTTATTATTGACTTTGGACTTGTGATATCGATTTATACGGTTTGGAAATTTTTGCATGTGAATATCCCATAGCTAAGTTCTTACACGAAATAAATACTTAACGAACGCCATTTCGTGAAACATTATTAGTAAGCTAAACTTGCAAACAATATCTACTGTGAATTATCCTCCATATTGGAGGACTGATCTTTCATAACAATTGATCACTCTTTTCTTAATTTCTAACAGAATCTTGTTTCACAATACTTTTCTTAGCAAATCGAAGGTATATTTCGCTATTTCAATGTGTTTTTGGATTTGGTTGTCACATTTTCGACCGTCTGTTAAAACATTTCTTATGTATTTAATTTTTCTAACTTGCTTGATTTTGATATCTCCAATTAGTAATACTGATCTTGGGATGTTCCATTTGTTAATAACCATATATTCTTTCTTCTTACAAGTAATGTTTACTTCTTTCTTGTCCCTGCCCGTTACTATATGCAGTATTCGTTCCTATAGATTCATTTCCTTCTATCAGTATATGCTGTCACATGCACTTCTTATGTAGTTAGTATTGTATCAGCCAATAATAAACCCTGGTAGGACTTAATTTTCGCAGGATCTCTATCAAGTTTGAATATCCTCTGAGAAAAAAAACCCTTGTCTTAAAACCCTTTCTATTTTCGAATACTTACACAATTGAATTTCTTTCCTTGTGAAGTTGGTTTTCTCCTAATATAAGTTCTGGATTATTCAAATATATTTCCCAAAGAAATCCGGCTTACTTAGCAGTTCGATTAGTACTTTGTATCATGCGATATAAATCTCTTTCCTACAGTCTATAAAATATAGATCTACACCCTTCTGCATTTGAAGTTTTGTTTCTGCTATTATAAGCTTCCCTGTGTCTTTTCTATCAACACTTTCACGGTAATTGTTCTTATTCTACTTAAACTTTATTAAGTTAAGCGAACTACTACATTAGCGGCAAGCTCTCATCCTTGTATAGATGAAATGACTAGACGTAACCGTAAGTTCTGTACTAACAGATTCTTTTCGCTTGTAGAACTTTCTTCCGGCTTCCTGCTTTCTAGACAAGTTTGATCTTCAAAAATATAAATACAATGTCAATCGTTATCTTCTGTCTCCTTAGTTTGCGTTCTTTTGTTTTCCTCATTCCTTATTAATTGTCGTTCTTCTTCTCATGTTTTTACACACTCGATAACCTCGTGCTTCTTAGTGGCTTTAGTGCCTTTCTTGGGTGAAATGATTAAACAAATAAATACATATAGTCCTCCTTGTTCTAGCGTCCGATTTCTTCTTGACCGATTTCCGTCTTATTCTACTATATTATCTATTTCTTAGAATTAGGTGATAAATTTAGTTACGTGACTCATTAGGCTGACTCTCCAATGTAGCTCACATTCCTTTTCACCTGGTTACTTAGGAAGGTCTATGGGAATAAATCCACAAAGGACTTCCGGTATTTCACCACTGTTGTATATTTCTATGTTTGATATATGTCTCTATTAAAAGTGTATCTCTTCCTGCTTTTTTTTCTTCATGTTCATTCTATTGTATGCTATATCACTTCAGAGTTTAATATTTTTGATCCTTTCATATTTTTGTGTTTTATTGATTTCCTATGTTATTTCTGATGTTCCATTATTCTTCTATTATTTCTCTTACGTTTTGTTATATATCCGTCTTCTCTATGAGACTGATTCTTTCTACTTCTAAACAATTTCCGTTGATCCACTCCACTTTTGCTTGCCTGAATTAGTTTCTAATTTCTTTGTGTGAACTACTATACTCTGTCCTTTGCACTGTTTTCTATTTCCATTTCATTATGTCGAGACTTTCAACTGTCAGCCACCCTTTCCTTAGTCTTGTTTTCCTTGGGGTGATTCTGTTTGCTGATGTCACTAAAGCTCCACTTAATATGCCCTACTTTGAAATCCCCTTATCATTTATTTCATACGTGCTTTAAAGCTGTCAATAGACATCTTTTTGTAATTCAAGTCAGGTTGAAGGTAACTAGGGGAGGATATGGATTTATGCCTTTCCCACTAGTAAATATAACAAACCTGATTGGAATTCAATTTCTCATTCCAAGTCGATCCCCTCTAACCCGAAAATCCTCTCGTAAATGGATAGCAGAACAGGCACCAAGAAAGATAGTACCGAGATAAATTGCTTAAAACTCTAGACTTGTGGAGAGCCATGACCGCCCACATCCTAGAAAGAGACGGACCATAAAAGAAATGATAAAATGAAATTGTTAAACCAATTTAACTTCCCATAGAATTAATATTTGTGAAATTGTAAATATCGGTAATAAGCTATTTTGTTCATAATCAGCAAAATCCTGTTCAACCGTTGCTTTAAGAGGAAACGTTTCCCAACCTCATGGAAGGTGGCTCGTGTGCGCCCGTGTTCAACAATGCAGGTGGACTCTGGTCCTTTACAATATCCTGCCATCAACCTACTAAGTGTAATTAGCAAATCTTCGGAAATTTATCATAAACAAAGAAGTCTTCGAAAACCAGAACAAAAACCAAACTCCTGGTCGATAAACAGTATGTTTTTCGCTCTTCTACGTCCACTGCTGATGTCATAACTATTTTCATGCATAAAACCAATAAAGCTCTTGATAACAAAAATCTCCTGAGTCTGATATCTCGAAAGCCTTTGATAATCTGCAGGGCATAGGGGATTGCTACTCAAACTGATTAGATATGGAATAACTCAAAGAATCTTCTCAGTTATCAAGTCTTTCCAGTCAGTATGAATACCGTTTATAATGGCCATACCCTGATGAAAATTCTGGCGTGTCCCCGAACTCTCTTTTCTCGGTTATATGAAGGATCTGTCCAATAACACTCTCAGATCTTTCGTAAATATATATTCAGATGATACTACAGTTGCACCTCTTGATATATTGATGCGTACTGCCTCTCAGCTGATCTCGCCTCTGAATTAATTCGCACAGCTTAATGAGCAAAAGACTGGCTGATATTCAACACCCAAAACTAAATTTGTAACATTCCCTCGCCACTAAGCAGAATCTTAACCAGCACCAACTCATGTAAGGGGTCATATTCCTAAAGATACTCTTTGCCTCGAACGCTTACTAAGCCTAAATCTCACTTCACTTTTAGGATGGGACGCGTATATGCGTGTCGTCACAATCAATGCTGGAAGAAGGATCGGTCCTTTGTATCGGTTCTGTAAATACCTAACTCCCACTGTCAAGCTCTAGTCATCATACCATACAAGGAATAGTGCTGTCACAGCTAAGCAGGTGCTGTCTAATCTTTGCTATCTTACCTCAACAAAGTTCAAAAGCGCTTACGCAGCCTTGTTTGTAATTAATTATTCTCCACGTTGTAATATTTATCCGAAACATCGCCAGCCTTACACAACTATATCGCTATTATTATGGTAGATTTTCGGACAATCGGCATTCCTTAGTGTCATCAGCTCGGACCTTCACGGCTAGGAGACAACCATCCCCACATCGTTCGTGATCCTTTGACGAGGACTAAGTTCCACTCAGCTTCTTCACTAGAACAGTTACTTTGTGGAGCAAACTACCGAGAGATTTCTTCCCTGGCAACTACAATATTGGTCTTTTTTTAGTCCAGGTTCAACCGATATCTACCCTAATCATCTTCACAATTATCTCTTACTTTTCCCTCCCTTAAAATCTCAATCAGTAATCTTCTAACTTTAGTGGCCAGTGGGCTTTCTGTTAGTTGGAGTATGTGTAAATAAAAAAAACTGCATAGTGTTTGTTGAACCATGTGTAAATTTAAAAAAAAAGCTGAGAAAAATTGTTTCCAATATCAAAGAAGATTTGATCTTTCTGATTGTTGTATTTCAAGAGGCTATGAAATCAGGCACGACCGATCATGTATAGTTAGAAAAGTGGAATCATTAACTGAAATATACAGATACAAAACTCTGAAAAAAAGGCGATCGAATGAATCAGCGCACATGATTTTATCTACTAAGTAAAGCAAGCATAGAAATAAATACTATATGACAATTTTATTAGAAACTAGTTTCAAAACCGCAATTCGGGCGGAAGGCTTTTGAGCGCTCGGTCTTTTATCTTCAACGTCCTATATACATAAAAGTTATGAGAATTTAGAAATGATAAAAATTTTAACTTTATTCTTCATTTAATTCGGCATAATCTTTCTTCGTATACACAACCGATCTTTTTTTATTATTTTTTGAATCACCATAAGAAAACATATGTACTGTGCTCCGTTTAAGTTTTAATTACAGTTTAAATAGACGATATCAATTCCAGCAAAAAAAAAAAAGATTAAACTTTTAATAAAGAATTGTTTTTAAACCTTTCACTCTGTATGATATTTAAATTTAAGTTTAAATGAGAGTCATTTATTTAATTTTTAATCGCGTGTAACTGCACACAATATTTACTAACTCTTTCGTCAGGTTGTTTATGATTCACTGAGACCGAAAACCAGAAACACGGACGGACGGACAAACGTACACTGTGCTTTATTTATATAGATAGATGAAAACAGTTTACAGTTTAAATACAATCCTATTATTGTCTTACTTTGTCTGCAGATATTTATTGAACTGCTGTTTGTAAATTCAATTCCTGGTTCTCGACAAACAATAACGGCAACTTCGGAAGTAATTAACTTGGCATAATGAATTTATATGTGATATCCGCTAGCATTGACAAGGGGATGAGAAATATATACGCCAGTGTATTGAAGAAAGAAGAATTCTTAAAAGTCTATTGACTGCGAGAGAATTGAAGAAGGCTGAGAGAGACATCATATCAAACTTTGTGACTACAACAACGAATATGTAGACACTAGCCTGAATATTCCACGGAGAACGCGGAAATTTGGAGGAAGGTAGTTGTCATTTGAGTTCCAAACACGAGTTTATATTCATTTATAGGATACAAATCAGTGATAGAATACACAGGTGGGGGGATGGGGGAAGTCAGCTTTTTTAAAAGATTTATTTGTTGGTCGACGAAGAAAATATCAAGAATATTTAGGAAGATTATGCTACATAACAATTCCAACCAAACATTTACCTGTATTGGAAATCCTGGTTTTTAAATCGTAATCGGTGGGAAGTGTGGACAAATTTGCAAAAAAAAAAAAAAATAATATAAAATAAATAAATAAATAATAAAACAACAAAAAATCCCGAAAAAAACAAAAAAACAAAAACCAAGAAATTTAATATATATATTAAGCTTGCATACGATGGTCATCGTATGGACAATACTTATTTCGAAATCATTTTCAAATAAAAAGTCTCATTAGAGAATATGAGAAAATTCAAAAGAAAATATGCAAGACTATGTTGTCTTTAACATTCAATACTACATGTTTAATATATATATATATATATATATATATATATATATATATATATATATATATATATATATATATATATATATATATATATGTGTGTATTCAAGGGTTGGACAAAATAATTTAAACACTTGTTAAATTCAAAGAAAATCTATTTAATATAGAGTTGGTCCTTTAGCCTCACATACAGCTTTAATACGTCTCTGAATGGAATCATACAGCTTCCTGACTTCATCCAGAGAAATTATCAGCCATTCTTCCATTAATACCTGCTCCAGCTCTTTAAGACACGGCGGTGGGGGATAGCGGCTCCTAACTTGTCGCTCCACAATGCACCACAAATGTTCAATAATATTGATATCTGGAGATTGGGGAGGACACTTCATGTGTTCTAACTCACTTTCATGCTCTTCATACCAATTCTTAACCACTCGAGCGGTATGTATTGGAGCATTATCGTTTTGGAAAATGCAGTCAATATCAAGGAATAAAGTCTGGTCTATTAGATGAATATGATTTCACAAAATGTTCAGGTAATCTTTGCTGTTGATTATACCATGCAGGGAAACTATTAGACCGAGGAATTTCCATGATATGTCGGCCCAAACTATCACTGACCCACCTCCATGCTTCACTGTTGGAAGAAGGCAGTCAGGGTTGTAAACTTCTTTGTGCTGCCTCCACACATAAACTAAAAGAGAAAAACTAGACACGTCTGAGAATATGACTTGCTTCCATTGGTCTGCAGACCAGGCATTGTGATCTCTGCACCACTTCAACCCCATTTGAATGTTGCGAGTGGAGAGAAGAGGTTTCCTTACGGCGGCTCTTCCATGGTATGCAGCCTGATGGAGCTCATGACGAACAGTTTTAGTAGAAACTGGAATATTCAGATGATTATTCAACTCAGCAGTCACTTTGGCCGCATTTGTCCGATGATTTTTTGCCACATTGCGTTTCAATGCACGTCAGTCCCTGTCAGTAAGTTTGCAAGTCCGGCCCGAATTGCTACGGTTGCTAGATGTCTTGCCTCGTTTTTCGAATTGCATCATAGTCCTTGATATGGTAGCTCTTGAAAAAGCAAACAGTTCAACAACCTTAGTGATCGAGGCTCCTTCTATGCGAGCTCCAACAATTTGCTCTTTTTCGAACTCGGAGAGGTCACGCATTTAGCTCAAATTTTACTAAATTCTAAAAATAAATAAGCCAAAGTCAGTAAATCAGATAAATAAACGTATTTACAATAGATTTAACCTGCAATTACGAAGTTTTAGGTAAAGTTCTTAATATAATAGGACTTTGAAATATAGGAGTGGAATTATTTTGTCCAACCTCTGTATATATATATATACCTGGCTCTTTAGGTTCATAGTTATATATATATATATATATATATATATATATATATATATATATATATATATATATATATATATATATATATCAAATTGGATAAAGTTTTCGTGGGACCCGTGTTACCCATTAGCACTTCATGGGACTAGGTTTACGTTGGTGAAACTTCACAAACGAATAAACGAGTGACGTTGGGAATTTTAGTCACGTCATATAAAAAAAAAACATATTATTAAGAAAATTAAAAAAAAAATATTTATTAAATTAATAATTTTAAAAGCTTTTTTTACAGTTTGTCATATATTTTTCCTACAAAAGTCTTCTTGATATATAAAATCTAACCTATACACGCACACACACACATGCGCGCGCACACACACAAACACACACATATATATATATATGTGAGTGTGTCTAGCCTGAATATCGCTTAAGACATGGCACCGACAATCACCATACAGTGTTTATTCTTATACTTATATTGTCTACATTTATAAACGCCTTATCTCTTATATTGACAAACCTTCAATTATATGTTGATGAATTTTTTATATCTATCTATCTATCTATCTATCTATCTACCTATTTATCTCTCTCTCTCTCTCTGTCTCTCTCTCTCTCTATATATATATATATTTACATGCGTGTGTATTTCTATTTTAAACGTGATATTTAAGCAACAAACCATTCTTTAACCATATTTTATTAAACAGAAAGAGAAAAGAAATGTCTGTTAAATCTTTCAGTAAATCTCTGCTATGTTGAATAAATAGTTTGAAGTCGGGTGAAAACAAATAAAAGGCCTTGGTGAAAATATCTGTAATGTTCCGATTACTTTTCAAATATTAATTCCAGGTCATGCATTCACATGAATTCATTATGCATTATATTAATTGATGTGAAAGTATAGAGTAAAATCTCAGTTGGTCCAGGCATATTCTGTCAGAATTGTTGATTCCAAGCATTTAACAAAATATTTTTGTCATCATATCAATTCACAAATTCATTCTAAAGAGAATTATCAACAAATATGTAAATGTTACCGCGTGGTGAACTTGCATCATTTACAGAGACTTAAAAAATATTGCTGTTTCAGAATCAACAGGACATGAGAGAGCCACTCTAGGTCGAGTGAGGTATGTGATATGAATCAAAGAGATTATAGGAAGTAAAGTGTATGAAGATAAGAAGGATAGATAATAATTTCCCCTTGATTGGAAGAAGTTATGATTGTAGTGTTCATTGGTACATCTCTCCAGATTCTGCTTCATTAGGCAGCAATTCATAGAAAAAAAAGTTAAACTTACATTTCAACACGGAGGAAATAAATATGATTGAACTCACTGGAACTAGCACGGTACATATTCGATGGAAATGTCTGAAACTGCGGAATTAAACAATGGAGCTCATTTGAAATTTTATTTACCATGGGAATACTGATATATATAGAACACAAATACACATCAAGTGCTCCAGACCAGGTGCAATCTTCAACTGAGCGCCGTGCTTCAGCAAGGTTTCGGCCCATTAAGCCCAGTACCTTTCCACACGGTCGGCCCGCAACAGCTGGATGGTGTTACGTTGCAACTGGTCTATGTTAATTACGTGCGACTCGATAAGAATTTTTGGATAATCCATACACTTCCTTCCACCGCTTTTTCACCACAAGTCTTTATCACCTTCTCCGGCTTTGGGATCCCAACACACTTGATGAATCTCTTTAAAGGGGCAGCAGGAAATCCTCTACAGCCAACCTCAAATGACACTCTCCACTTTCTACCTGTCTTCACCTCTGGCACATTCTTCCGGATTACAGCATCCCTCGACTCACACAGCATAGACTACAATCTCACCTTTGCCACCTTATATTCCTCCATCAAAGAAGTAAGAGGTAACTGAAGGCCCCCTGAGCTGCCATACAAAGCGACCAGTGACAGAATCCTTGCAACACCAAGCCACTTCCTTATGCACTTACTAATTCTCCTCTCAATTATTTCAACTCTAGACAGTGCCACCTCGTATATAGTCAGCGGCCACATTAATCTAGACATCAATCCAAAATGCATACACCACACCTTAAATTTTCCGGGAAGTCCACATTGATCTAATCTTCGCAGGCCCACCTCCGCTTGTTGCTGGATTTCGATCCCACGGTGACGATCTGTCACAGGGAAGTTATACCACCTCCCCAGGCTCTTTACACCTTGCTCCCGCACTGTTGGTATCTTTTCACCTGCGATGGAAAAAACTTCATGTATGACCGACCCTCTCTTCATAGACAGTGACATGCTTTTCTTTGGTTTGAAGGCCATCTGACTCCATTATACCAACTCTGCAAGTCTATCCAAAACCAACTGAGCTACTTTGCTATCATCTTGGATTATCGTCAAATCATCCATAAATGCTCTAATTTTGACCTCATTCTGCAGGAAGCGGCACTCTGGTGTCAGACCTCTCTAGATCACTTCCATCACCATCACAAACAGTACTGGAGAGATGGCACATCCTATAGCAATTCACCTTTGGAGCTCCACATACATTGTAGTGTACTTCATCGTAGAAAAACGCAGAACGAACCGATTGAAGTACACAGACTGAAAACACCTGAGTCTCTGCAGAACGTAGAAGAACTCCAACGCCAACTGTATCATGCTATATGGAACTGAACCATACGCATTAGCAAGATCTAGCCAGATGACGTGAATATTCTTCCTTTCAATTTTAGCCTGCCGGATCTTTGCCCAAATTATAGACACACGTTCCAAGCAACTTGGAAACCCCGGAACTCGCACCTTTTGAATACTAGTGTCTATATAGTTATTCCTAAGCAAGTAACCCGTCAACCTCCTGGCAAACACCTTAAAAACACCTTCCCTTCAACGTTCAGGAGAGATATTGGGTGAAACTGACTAAGTGTCAAAGAATTCTCTTCCTTCGTTATATATACCCCAGCAGCTCGGCACCAGCAGTCCGGAACATCACCAACTTCCCAAATCTTCATAAGAAGACTCCACAAACACCTCAGTAGACCGGGACACCTCTTGTAGACAGCATATGTCACTCCATTAGGACCACCCGCAGAACACGCTCTTGCCCTCCATACAATCTGGACCTCCTTCCAAGTCACTGGAGACTCATCAAAAGCAACCTCTGGGACACCAGGCCTGAATAAACCTGACACCACATCGGCTGTGACCTCTCTGCTGGCATCCAAGTACGTGCTCATAAGATGTCTCTCCAGCACCTCCGGCTCAACACACAGCACTCCACTAGTCTTCTCCCTGAACAACTGCTTCGTGAAGCGGAACGGACTCTCGTGAATGACTTCCGGGTCTTGGCAGCCTTCTGTCTCTTTTTGGCAATCTGTTCCGCTCTACTTAGCTTGGTAATGAGGTTTCTTATCTCCTCCACGATTGGCCTGATTTCCTCTGCCCTCTGCTCATCAGCCCGCATTGCTTCTCGTAACCTTCGCGTGTCTTTCCTCAATGTCTGGATGGTTCTCCGCCGCCGACTTACCTGCACCGGAGCTAAGGACTTAGCTTTCACTTCCTTTAACCCAAACCTTGTGACGCCATACACACTGATCATTTCCCCAAGCTGGCTGACCTTCCTAACTGGATCACCCCTCAGTGTCTTAACGGCTGCTGATAAGTTTTCATCCATCTCTGACCAGGTCTTATCCACAGAGGAAGGCCACTTGATAACTCGGCGACTAGATTCAGCTTCAAAGAAAGGATCCTGCAGGACACTGCGGTGTTCATCCTGGCCCTGACACTCCGACGATTTAACGACTACTGCCGCGCGCTTCTTTGCCACTGAATCATCGCCACATTTCATGTTTGTCTGGTGTATCTTGCGATCCTTCACCGACTTGAAGACTCTTTTACAGCCATCACATTTCCTCTGGCTCTCACAGCTGTCATTACCACACACACACACACACACACACACACACACATATATATATATATATATATATATATATATATATATATATATATATATATATATATATATATATACCGGGAGAGAGTATATGAACAGGTTTGGCGTTAGGGTTAAGATGTTAGCATGTGAGAAAGCGATCGTATATATAGAATATTTAGACAGTTTTTATACACTTTATACCCAAAAAAGAAAACACGTATATAAGCACAAGAAAAAAATAAAATGTTTAATAGCAGTTAGTCTTTTTTTAATGAAACACAATTACACACAATTATACACACACACACACACAATTATATATATATATATATATATATATATATATATATATATATATATATATATAAAATGGACACTCCCGTCGCTTTCGAAGATATGAGAATTCACTTGTGAAATTTTGTGCGATAGTCTTAAGTGGCACTTAATACCCGCTAGTGATTTACAAAGGAGGCCACATATGGAGCAAGAGTGGGGATTGTGAGATGAGATCACTGTTAGATTGGCTGACCTTTTACATCTTGTTCTCGCTTCTTGAAGATGATTCAGACAAGCAGATTGAAAACTGCTGAGTCCTGTAAAACACGTTGATCTCCATTCTACCCGCTCCAAGGCTAAGCGCTCAATGGTGTTATGTGGTATATTGACAGCTGACAAGTTGCTTTTCAGCTTGTCATTGTATCTTAGCTATGGGCGTCCTACATTCCTGTAGCCCTGATCTAACTGGCTGTACATTAGGATCTTGGGTATCCTGTCATCAGACATTCTCAAGAAATGACCAGTCACCGTAACTGAGAATGTATGAGAAAAGTCTCGATTCTTCAAATATTACAACTGTTAAACAGGTCTATGTTAGATGTCCTATCTTGAAGGTTAACTCCACAGATTGCACGCAGACAGCTTTTATGGAAAACATCCAGCTGGCGTATATGGTACCTGTATGAGGTCCATAAATCTGAGCCGTACAAAACGATGGCAAGAACAACAGCTCTGTAAACCCAAATTTTCTTATCCAGTCGAATACCCCGCTCATTCTACAAGCGATGGCGAAGTTTGCCGAAAGCACTGGTAGCCTTAGCAAACGGATGCATGATTTTATCATCTAAATACCATTGTAGTTGACTTTTCTACCAAGATAACTGAAAGACTTTACATAGAGGACACACACACACACACACACACACACACACACACACACACACATATATATATATATATATATATATATATATATATATATCTTCTGTCTTTTTCACAAATATTTTCATGGCAACTCCCCTGACGAGCGTTTTTTTCCTGGTTCCCCAACTACATAAATTTAAGTATGCTATTGAATTGCATCTGGGTGCCACCCTTTTACCGGTGAAATAGTTAAATGTACCCGACACTTCTACTAGAAAAGTTTCTTTACTCGCAGTGGCATTGCAGTCTTGGTTGGGGTCACATAGTATATATATATATATATATATATATATATATATATATATATATATATAGGTATAGATTTGGATAAATCAAACGACAAGGCGCGTGTTGATGTGCATACACAGGCAAGCAAATAAATAATCCTACATTTATTAATGAGGTGTAAACATAACAGTGCTCGATGTGGTTAGACAGAGCAAAGATATATATATTAATAAATAAACATATACCTGCGTATAGGTGTGCAACTTAAATCTCGCTTGTTTTCCAGCTCATCGGACACAAAATCTATTTTATGTTTTTAGAAAAATACACAGAAGACACATGAGAAGAACGCTGTTTCATACACGAAAAATAAAATATAACAAAAGATGCAGGAAATGAATTCCATGTAGTGTTCATTAAAAAAAAATTTAAAAAAATAGTAAATATAGAGAAATTACGAATTTAAAATATAAAAATACAGGAAACGCTGTTTACGTAAGATATGGTAACGCCCGTCGGCTCAAAGGGAGGTAAGCGAGTGTGGAACATAAAGAATAATAAAGAAAAATATATAAGAAAAAAAGAATTAATTCAATCCGGTTTCCATTATTTTAAGGGAATCAATTTTCTGTGCCTATAGGCTATCATGATCTCGTTCCCTTTATTAAGTAGACCTACGTTGCCAATATTTTTGAGGATTAATTTTTTTGTAATAAACATAGATTGCATCACCCACTCCTCCCACCTGCCGGAAAATGGCTTAGTTTGGGCTACGAATTCCCAATTTACGTGAGGTGTGTAGGCATCTGTTTTTATGCTCCAATAAATCTGAGAGTACGGTGGCGTTTGATATCTTATGATGATAGAAGAGCTTTTTCCAACTATTATCGGTGGATCCAAAATAAAATCTGATCCGGTCATTTTGCTTGACGCTAGCCTTATAGATAACTCCTTTATACATGCATTTACCGTTTATGGGACAGAGAGTACCTTTGCGACAATTACATTTTTGCTCATCATGGCTACCGTTGCTACTAGTGCTGCTTAAGTATTTCTTAAGGGTTACGCTATATTGTTGGATTAAATATTGATCAAGGTTTTCTTGCAGCTGTAGCTAACCTTAACGTTGTTCTTGTTCAAAAAATTTCTTAGTGAGGGATTATCATGGAAATATTTGTGTACTAACTACAGAAAGGTACTACCTATTTTGGTCCTGACGTCACTGTTGAACGGAGGATTGAAGCAAATAACGTTGCGCTTTCTATTCTTCGATTTACTATTGGTATTCGTACTAGTGTTAGGAGTGTACTTTAGTTCAGCATTATGCTTACTTCTATATAATGCATCAACGTATTCGGTTTTGTATTTGTCAAAGATGTGTTTACTGCTGCAGTTAGTGGAGAGCCCATGCTGCACAAATTTGTCGAGGCCATTAAGAACACACGGCGGGTGGTTAGATTCTTTACTAATATATGTATGGTTATAAAGTTTCTTATTATACGGCAGTGTCCAGGAAATTGATCACCTTGGCATTGGTGACAGTGCTGATCCTTAAAGAATTTCATTAGTTGTTTCCTAAGCCGGTCAGTTTTTTTTTGTAGCTTGGAGTTATGTAGAAGGATCACTCTGTCGGCCCTGTATAGTCCGGTGTTCTCACTATCAAAAATATATCTGAGCCCCCATAGTAGTAGAATGACTACTAGCTCACAAGCTTCTGCGGAGTCGAAAGCGTCCATCGCTTTATGGTCCATAGACAACCATCGGGTTTCTGGGCCTGTATAACTGTCCTGATATCCTCGTTTATGATGGTGCAATAATTCTTAGCCAGGTTTATAGCAGACATTAGTAGGTCTTCAGTGAAAGACGAGTAAAAGTTGGTTATGTACACTCGCTTTTATTTTTAATATTAGCGAACCAATTTATGGCGTGTTTGGTATTTTTGTCTGTATATATGGGGAAGGGATGTACATACATATACATGTACAGGCTAACGGGGACAGGCACGCACACAAAATATACAAAAATGGAAATAGATTGGTCTGAAGGTTAATGTATGGATAGGAAAATATCTCTCATCAACACATCTATCATCACAACCCAGACTAAACCTAACGGTTTTATTAGCACTTAGGTAGAAATTCACTTTTGCCAACAGTCCATAAATGAGATCAAGGCTCATTACAAATACAGAAAACGAACAATGAAACATTAAAAGAATATAAGGTAAATTTATTCCTTTAAAAGTTTATTTCTTTTATTTGCCTGAAGAAGTTCACGGAACCGGAAACTCGTGTAGCAAAAATAATAATAAGAAAATATAATATAAATACTCAAATAAATTTACATTAAAACCAAAAACATTGCGGTTCCACTTTTTTAATATATATATATATATATATATATATATATATATATATATATATATATACCTTACTTTCATATCACATTGAAACACTGCTTCGCGTACGAAGACCGAAGTTAAGCAAGGTAGTGCTCAGTACTTAGATTAGTGAAAGCTGAAAATTACCAACTTCTATAAGCTTGGTCATGCGGATGGTATAATGAATAACGAGACTGGATTTAGAAATCGGGGAGGAGAGTACGGTTACAGTCGGTTTTGATATATTCACATGCGGAAGTACCTTTGGGAAAATTGTGACAGTGTATCTGAACCACCCAGCTATACATTACTTCTTTGCACTTGTTTCAATAAAACATAATTATCTTAAAAAAATTAAACATCTAAATCTAAAATAAACATAACTCCATCTCTCACTTAATCTATCTATCTATCTATCTATCTATCTATATATATATATATATATATATATATATATATATATATATATATATATATATATATATATATATATGTGTGTGTAAATGCTTGCATTTGTATGTATTTAAGTATGTAAAAATTTCAAGGCTTTTATTGCAAATATACATAATGATTATCTCTTTGCACAGACACATGTAAAATTATACTTCAACTTGGATCGGAGTGGGGCTGGAATCTTTTCCATCTCTGCTGGTCAGACTCTCTACCTCCGGCCAGAGAGGATCCCCAGATGGGGCTATGTCAAAGGGCAGAGTCTCGTCTCGGGAAACAGCTATCCAACCTCGTTTTATAAGGGAGATTTTTGGCCGACTCAACGGGATCGGTTACTCCCAAATTAACATCGGCCTTGTGACACACCTCACCCCGTGGGGAGGTTGGTAAATATATTACCTTTGTTAAGGTTAAGTGAACACATTTATGGTGTTGGTGCACATTTAGCTATTCCTACATATATATATATATATATATATATATATATATATATATATATATATATATATATATATATATGTATATATATATATATATATATATATAGAGAGAGAGAGAGAGAGCTATTCCTATATAGAAATGTAGGTATACATATATATATATACATATATATATATATATATATATATATATATATATATATATATATATATATATATATATAGGGATACCTAGATATTGCGAGTTCAGATTCAAGCATCTGAAATAAAAAATACTATCGTCTTACAAAATGTCATACCAAGACACGAAGTATTACCAAACGTCATACTAAGACACGAAGCATTATCAAATGTTATACCAAGACACAAAGCATTATCAAATGTTATACCAAGACACGAATACTTACCAAATGTCATTCCAAGACACGAAGTAATACCAAATGTCATACCAAGACACGAAGCATTAGCCAATGTCATATCAAGACACGAAGCATTACAAAATATCATTCCAAGATACGAAGTATTTCCAAATGTCATATCAAGACACGAAGCATTAGCAAATGTCATAGCAAGGCAAGAAATATTACCAAACGTTATACCAAGGCACGAAGAATTACAAAATGTCATACCAAGACATGAAGCATTATCAAATGTTATACCAAGACACGAATCATTACCAAATGTTATCCCAAGACACGAAGTATTTCCAAATGTCATATCAAGACACGAATCATTACCAAACGTCACACCAAGTCACGAAGTATTACCAAATGTCATTCCAAGACACGAAATATTACCAAATGTGATATCAAGACACAAAGTACGCAAACGTAGTTGTCAGCGGTCAAATTGTTCGACACAAGTGTACATGCCTCTTGCTACAGAAGAGCATTTAAATTACACGTGAATTATTTATTTTGGAAAAACAAAAAAGTTTCCTTGTCGCTGCACATCATTCATTTGTGAATACTAATCCCATATTGGGAACAATATACAGTAAAACGTTCAGATTGAATTTCAAATGTTCAAGGTATGGAGTTATTGATCAATCCGCGTAATTTAATACTGGATATTGTCCAATGAAAGATCTAATAATCCATTGACTAATGATTGAACGGAAATAAATTTACTTTGAGTACAGGAATTTAGTTATAATTTAAGCAAAGGAATTCAATCTACATGAATTCCAAAACTTGAAAGATTCCAGATTAATTAAACTGAATCCATATTTAGTTATTTCAAAATGCTACAGACGTCAAAATTCTTATCAAGCTGGGATTGTTTCCCTCCAATAGTGACTAAATTGTCTTTTATCTTAAAGTCCAATTTGCAATGTAACTGAAGTCTGGTCTGTTACGCATCTTGAGGATTCTTAAAAAAATCCACAAAAGAATCTGAAACGTAATCGATCCTGACTTACATCTCGACTTCACTCACACTCCTACCGATGTGACATGGCTCCCCTCTGTCTTTTCTACAAATATTTTCATGACTGATATTCTGACAAGCATTTTCCCCTGGTGTCCGAACCTCCTGAGTTTATCTACTTGTCAGCAGTAGTCACTTCACGGACAAATGGTAGATTTGTAAATGTGCAAGATGAACTCTGACGACAAAATCTTCTGGCACAACACAGTGGCCCAAATTTCCTTGCAGTAGATGCAGCTATTGATTCGATGTAGGAGATTCCCACTTCAAGTCAGCTGGAAACGTGTGGCCAGGAAAGCGCAGTGTGTTGTTCTACTTGAGTCTAGCAACCGACACGCCGATGGTGGACAGCAAAGCTTCTCTGTGGTGGTTAAATGAACGCATGTTCATTTTGGAGGCATTAAAATTTAAACGCCATCTCCTGCCCTAGTTAACCACTGATTGAAAGTACTTTAAAGAGCAGCAGCCAGGTTAACTTTGTCAGCTCTTACGGATTTGCCATTGAAACAGGAGTAAATGCCTACTTGAGAACTGATGAGATCAGGAAGAAGATCATTGATGAAGATAAGAAACAACGCAGGACGCAGGATAGAGCCCGGGGATCAGTCACATTATTGTGGAAGTATCTGGAATTGAGCCTATTCAAAACGACCTTCATTTGACGATTTGATAGGAACGGTTGGATTAAATCAAGTAATCGTCCAGTAATACCGTAACACTGGAACTTACGTAGAAGATCAGCATGCCAAACCCAATCATACGCCTTCGAGATATCTAGAGCCACGGGTCGAGTTTCGCCGCTATTATCAAGAGCTTGATACACATATTCAGTAATGGCTGTTAGCATATCAGTGGTAGATCTGGCGAAATGAAAGCCATATTGAAATCATAGAGTTGGCCGCGAGAGTTAAGATGCTTAACTACATTGGAATTGAGTAAAGACTCGAATACATTGCCAAAAAGCAGAAGGTGATTAATAGGGCAATAGAGGGAGCAGAAAGTTCTCCAGAATTCTAGAAAATAGGAACAACATAGGAGGACTTCCAACAAGCTGGAAAACAGGAAGCAACAAGGCAGTAGTTGTTTAGGTTGGAGAGAACTGGAGCCAAATGGGGAGCCCATTTTTATAGCACGATGGGTCGGATCACGTCACCTCCGCTTGCTTTATGGGAATCTAATAATAATGCTTGAGACCAGTGACGGGGTTATACGCATATTACTCAGTAGACTTCCTTTTCCAGGCGAGAAATCAGGTGTAGGTACTCCAAATATGTCGAGTGTAGAGATGGAAGAGAATTACGAGCAAAACATTCAACAGCGAATTTTGGACTCCAAAATTCGCTTGACGAGGAAATGGAACTAATGTCTTTAATTTAATAACAAAATTAAATTCGAAGCTTTTAACTTCCATTTTTGAAACATGGTAATCACTGTGTAGCGAAAAAAAAACATATTTTATTCAATTAATTTATAATATATATATATATATATAAACACATGTATATGTGCATATGTATATACACATGTATAGATGTGTATATATATAATTATATATATAAATATATATAAATATATATATAGAACGCACATATATATACACATATATGCATATATACATATGTATATATACATATGTATACATATATTCATATGTATATATACATATGTATACATATATACATATGTATATATATATACATATATATACATATATGTATATATATATATACATATATATATAAACATGTATATATATATACATATATATATATACATATGTTTATATTCATATAAATATATACACATATATATATATATATATATATATATATATATATATATATATATATATATATATATATATACATGTATTGTTAAATAATTTTAAAGTATTATGTCTATTTAGTTTAGTTTAATACTTTCAAGTCCATGAATTAATTTCTTGGTGGCTATAAAAAATTGATCAAGAAAATTTGTAAAATTTTCTTTGAAATACTTTTTATTTTCACAAGTATTTTCAATCTCATCTAAGACCATCTTCAGGTGTTGCACATCAGTGGATGTGTTATGCGTTAATACCGTAAATTCAAAATATGTTTGAAACTCTGTGCAAGGGAGGTAATTCATCTCAGTTTCAAAAGCTTTTTACTTGTACTATTTAAATTTAGTATTATATATATATATATATATATATATATATATATATATATATATATATATATATATATATACCCAAGTTTAGGATTGGTATATACGGAGTGAAATACAATAACCAACAATTAATATTCTTTAAAGAGTGCTCAATACAGAGTAGAGCAGATATAATTATTTATTTGAATATTACAACATAAATATGTTATAAAATCACGACAAAAGTAGCCATTTTGTTTCAACACTTCTTGTGTCTTGTCAAGTGATAATATAGAATATAGAATAAATGGTTTTAAAAGTTTCAAATTAATCAACGATCCTTAGCTAAGAGTAAACGCTGTTACATAAGCTAGAGTGGCCAATCAAAAAACAAGTATAGGATGATTCGAAAAATTTGACAACTAAGCAAGGTTATCTAGATATTAAAAGATTTATAAAATTTGAAATTAAAATTAAAAGTAAAAAATTAAAAAATTAAAATTACCTCTTTAGAAATCTAAATCAGATCTCTATTAAGTTTTAAATTGTAGAATTACCAAGGAGAAAAAATATAAAAATAAAAATAAAAGATATATATGTTATTTAATTTATATTTTCATTGAAATTAAGTTGAAAGTTGTATTCGGAATCCCAGACAGAGATGTATACATTTTTAGTTTCATTTCAACATGTTAGTCGCCTCTCACGTGAAATCATTCGAACAACGGCATGTTAAGCGCTCGGACGTATTTAGATATATACATACACATACAAAAAATCAAGCCACACACAGGCAAATATATATATATATATATATATATATATATATATAACACGTTTCTGCTACAAACATTTAAGAATTCAGTTCAGTTTATTTATTTAGTGCCGCTCTTCTGTTATATAAAGGGCTACCAGAATTTTCAGTTTTTGCTCATTATTAACTTGATGAAGCCCTGATATATTTTCGACTAATATCTTTCTTAACTTTGAATGTGCACATGGGTGTGCCTTAAATGCTCCATTATATTTCACACCCCTCGTCATTGTCGTTGTTAATCAACATACGAATTAACTTTTTTATTTTTATACACACACACACACACACACACACACACACACACACACACACACACACACACACACACACACACACACACACATATATATATATATATATATATATATATATACATACATATATATGTATGTATATATATATGTATAGAAATATATATATTTCTAGACATATATATATGCATATATATATATATATATATATATTTCTATACAAATATATATATATATACATGTATATTTATGTATAGAAATATATATACATATATTTCTATACACAAAAATATATACATATATATTTCTACACACATCAATATATATATATGTTTCTGTACATATGTATATACATATATGAATATATATTTCTATACATATATACATATATACATATATATATATATATATATATATATATATATATATATATATATATATATATATATATATATATATATATATATATATATATATTAGAATTGGACATTGTCCGACAATTTATTTAAAGACATTTATATTATGTATAACGTTATTTTTACAGATACAAGTATTTAAGCAAATTAAGGTTCGATTCCTGTCGGAGAGCGAAAATTTTCTATGAAAATTTCTCGGACATTCAGGCCGGTAAATGTTATTTAATACTGTTTATTATAAAACAGAGCATTTGCTTAAATACTTGTACCTATAAAAAGAACGTTAAACATAATATAAATGTCTTTAAATATATACATATATATATACATATACACACACTACATATATACACGTACGTAAACAAATTGATGATTTACCAACATCGACAATAAGCCTGATTGCACCCTAATTCTGTTCGATATTGTGGATTACTGCCAGTCAATATCAAAAGATGTCTTCACGACTGCCCTGGAGTTTGCTACAGTATATTCTGACTTAACTAAGGAAGAAACAAACATAATTCTTAGTGCCAAGAAATCTGTCCTCATCCACAATGGGTACCAGTGCATTAAAAACACTAATGACAATTTTGACATCACCTTGGGATCTCTGTACCTCATGGTAGTGAGGAGTTCCACAAATTTTAAAACAGATAAAATTAGAAAGACAATTTATAGTGAATTCGGAAAACTAAATCTAAAAACTATAGTCAGCACTAAATTAAAAAGGGTAAACTTCCTCGATGTAACTCTTGCCTTATTAAACAACATTTACACACTCTTTGAAAACCTAACCCTAATCCCTTGTACGTACACCCTAAGTCAAACCACCCTCCATCTATAATTAGGCATATACCCACATCAATAGAGAAAAGAATAAACATGAACTCCGCAAATAAGGAAATATTCCGACAGCGCAGTAATGTTTATAACATAGCCCTGAAAAATAGCGGATACAAAAGCGCTGACATAAACTTTAGAAACAATAGTACCAATAGTTAGAAAAACAGGAAAAGAAAATTCATATGGTATACCCCTCCGTTCAAGCAAATGGTCAGTACTAAACTTGGGCATAAGTTCCTAGCTTTAATTGAAAAACACTTTTCCACTAATAGCAAACTTAGCGAGATCTTTAATAAAAACACCTTAAAATTAAGTTACAACTGCACTGAAAATCTAGAAAGAATCATAAAAAAACATAATAATAAAATCCTGGAAAAACACGCATGCCAAAACAGTATCAATAAAACTCATAAACTGCAATTAGACAAAAATAATGAAAAATTAGGTGATTGTAGACTGCCCGTTAGAAAATAAATGCCTCACAAAATCCGTGGTATACCAATGCACTATCTCATCCATTGAGAGTCCTAACACTGATAGAATATACATTGGGTTAACGAAGAATAAATTTAAAATTAGATGGAGACAACACAAGAGCTCCTTCAACAATATTCAAAATAGAAATCAGACATGTCTATCCCAATATTTCTGGCATTTAAAAGAAACGAATAAAACACCAAAACTAAAATGGAAAATAATAAATAGAACAAGAACTTGTAAAACCTGGGATGACCCATGCCCTTTATGCCTACATGAAAAACTACACATAATCAAGTTTCTAAATAATGAAAAGTTATTAAACCATAGGCAGGATAAACGTTTTTTTTCCCGACATAACCAAATTTTCGCATTAAATAATTAACATAAAAAAACAAAAAAAACAACCCCCACAAAAAACACATAAACAAAAAAATTCCACAGTTTAATAAAAGTCTTAAAAACTTAACCCAATCATTAAATAGAAAAACGTAAAGTCGTCCAAAAAACAAATTGTAGTCCAGTCCAACTCGTTTGTATAAGAAATAGTCATTTGAATAAACAAATAAATAAAGAGATTAATAGATCGATAATAATAAAACAGAATCCTCCCGACACTTAACGACCTGCCGTAGCGCCATAAAATATATTTCGCTTTGAACTAACTAAGCAGCGACCGCCACCATCAGATTTGAAATAGAGACCGCACCATGACATAAACTTTCCGAAGGTGACTGGTCTGTAGATATGAGTTAACTCTTAAGTCTTCGACCAACTAACCAATATGGCCGCCCCCAGCCGTTTCCATAGAAATTAATGTTGCAAGAGACCATACTTATAAACACGCGCAAACCACAAGATAGCTTATTCCTAAATTTTCGCTTGAGGATGAAACGAGACCAGCACCTTAATTCAACTTAATTTCAATAATTATATTGAGTGTTTCGGCTCTCGTTTTTGAAACATGAGAACTCTTATGTAGCGAAGGAATCATATTTTTAAAAAATATTATATATATATATATATATATATATATATATATATATATATATATATATATATATGGACAGGGTGTCCATAAAGTTCGTGTGCACTTTAAAAAATTTATAACTTTATTTGTATTTGCGATAGAAATAATCTGTAAAAAATCTTATAAAGTTTAATGTACCTAGTTTTAAGTATAGCTAAAATAACTAATGTGATTTCAGGCATTACTGTAAATCAGTTGGCAACTGTTTTCCGTGAACTGCAAAATCGTATTACCCTTTGTATTGCTAATGATGGAGGACATGTGGAAACTTAAATAAAATTTCAATAAAACCTTAAAAAATATAGATTTACTTCTTTCTAATCCTTTTTACAAATTATTTCTATTGTAAATACAAAATAAGTTATAAAAAGTGCACACGAACTTTATGGACACCCTGTATATATATATATATATATATATATATATATATATATATATATATATATATATATATATATATATCAGGTCATCCCATAAGTTCTGTCCGAATTTTGAATAAAGAAAACAAGTGAACAAATGTTACATTTAATTACAGATTCAATGAACAATGTATTTTCCCTGATTATCTATGACTTCCTTCCATCTATTAACAAGCTTCCTAATTCCATTACTGTAAAATTCTTTTGGCTTTGATTCAAAGAACTCACAAATGTCAGTTTTATCCTCTACCTGTGTTACAAAAGCTGTTTCTTCCAAATGATTCTGTAAGCTAGGAAACAAATGATAGTCTGAAGGAGCAAGATCGGGAGAATAAGGTAGATGAGGAATTTTCTCCCAATCAAGTTCTTCGATCTTTTGTGACGTGATTCTTGCTGTGTGTGGTTGCGCATTGTCCTGATGAAACATCACCCGTTTTCGATTCACTAGAGCAGGTCTTTTTTCCTCAAAGCTTGGTTCAAACGCTCTAATTGCTGACAGTATTTTTGAGCATTAATTGTTGCATTAGGTGGTAAGAATTCAAAGTGAATTATTCCTTGGCAATCCCACCAGATTGAAAGAAGAACATTTTGCCCATGAAGTTCCCTTCTCGGCTGTGGCTGGGGTCCTTCCCCTTTACCAAGCTACTGTCTACGGCGCTTAACATTTCGATAAAAGATCCATTTTTCGTCGCCAGTCACAAGTCTATCCAAAAAGAGTGAAAACAAGTTGGCGAGAATGGAGAGAAAAGCAGATGTTATCTCGGGATTTGAGGTTGTTATCAGACAATTCATGAGGCACCCATTTTCCAAGTTTAGGAACTTTTCCAATTTGTTGAAGATGACGTTGAACAGTTGTATGGTTTGAACTGAGAACCACTGCCAATTCCTCAACTGATAAAGCACAATTTTCTTCAAGGGCTGCTTCAAGAAGATTTTTATCAAACTCAACTGGACGTCCGGCTCGATCTTCATCTTCAAGGGTGAAATGTCCACCTCTGAAATTTGCAAACCATCTTCTGCAACTTCCTCTCCATAAACTAAGGGAATGTTTCTAGCCGCTTCGGCTGCTGAGTTTCCTTTCTTGAACTCCTAAAGCATTATGTGCCTCAAATGATTCTTGGGTATTTCCATGTTAGCAGTGTTTTAATCAAACAAAATTTAAATTTATTGTTCTCTGAAATAACATTTGATCAGTTTAAATGCATCTAAACATAAAAATAATGTTCAGCTTCATTAGACATTATAAAATACTCTTTAAATTTCGTTCATTTTAACAAAAAGTTAAAATTCGGACAGAACTTATGGGATGACCTAATATATATATATATATATATATATATATATATATATATATATATATATATATTGCGACCTCCTTTTTCGTCTCTACTATGAAATTTAACTTGTTTTTAGTTATTTTTTTATTCAACCATTAATAATTCTTCTATTGTGTCGAACCATTTACACGGATTGTTTTCGTTTTCGGTCCAATGGCTGGGTAGAGTTAACATGCTCCTAAAATGTTAGTATTTGAACTTTTTAAGTAAGTTAAAACTGAATTATTCTAAATTACAAATTTCCTTTTTATCCCATCCACGCACAGGTATGCCTTAATTCATCGTTCTCTGAAAGGATGTGGTATGTGGAAGTGAAAGCCGTATTTGTTTTGTTGTTATTTATTTGAATATGAGTAGAAAGTCTCTCCTATGCCCGGTTCATGCTTCTCCCCCTTCTCTTGGACTGGAGGCTCACCCATTGTTTCCTGTGTAGTAAGGAGTTTGTGGTTTCTCTCTTTGTCTCAACGTCTCTTCATACTGATGGTAACGGGTTGGCAGTTTTCTGGTTGCTGTTCCCGACGGTTAGTTAAAGGCCCGAACTCTTACGTGGCGTCTTAAGAGGCTGCATTGATCAACAGTTGCATAATATCGGGGTTCTTGCAATGCCATGTCGCGCATGGAAGAGTGTCCCTGTAGGTACCTCCGATGGGCAACCCCGAGGCCACACTATGTCAGCGCCATTTCCCTTCTGCAAGTTACATGAAATGACCGACTGCTACTACTATCTTAGGCCTTCTTCTTTCCAGTATAACACATCATATCTATAAACAACGAAACATATAAACCTAAACCAGGTCAACAAAAAACACCTAAACCCCTTAACCATTCCTTCTCAAACATTCGTAGTATTCACGGTATTCGTACCAAATTCTGCAATGTAGAAACGCTCGGAAAAGTTTTCGGATATTTCAGCGCTCTGTGAGACTAACCTCAATACTTTTGTCCATTCCTCTGATTTGTTAATTCCTGGTTACTTAGAAAGGATCTAAAATTCTCTCTGGTATCTAAACCCTCAATTTCTCATTTACTCAATCTCTCACGAAAGTGGTTGACTTCCCCACTGTTTCCTCAGTAAGCATGACGGAAACGTATCTCTTGTTGATCTCTCTTTTACTACTATCCCCGACTCTTGTTGGACTCTTGGCAATTCTGAACACGCTGTCGTAAACATCACCTTCCCCTTCTCCCCCTGCCATGACCCTCCTATCAAAAGATAACTTTTTTCTGCTATCAACGAGCAGATTTGGACTCATTCTGTGACTTCCATCGAGACGTCACTTGGAATGGCATTTTTAATCACCTCCTTCAGGAATGTGCGGCTGAAGTCTACTCCTGGGTGAAAAGTCGGCATTGATGTCTTCATTCCAGCTAGGAAATGCCAAATTAAACCGCGTTCATTTCCCCGATTCCCTCCTGCTTGCTTGATAGCTATAGCTTACAGAAATCACTTCTTCCGACAGTACCAGGGCAACAAGTCCAATTTCAATAGACGTCTCTTTGTCTCTGTTCGTAACGAATGCAAGCGTGTCCTCAATGAAGCCAAATTACTGTTTGTTGACAGAATGAATCAGCGTATAGCATCTAGCACGGTTGCTTCAAGAGATTATTGGCGGCTCTGCAAGAGTGTACTGAACAACAGCAAATCCGCAATCCCTCTTCTATTCAGCCAATTTGAAGTCCTGGCATCAACAGCAGATAAGGTGAATACTTTGCGCGGAATTTCTCATCCAACTCAACAATTGACTCGTCTGGAGTACACATCCACATATCTGATTTCCCTCTGGAACTGATGCTCTGCTGAGTGATATCTGCATAACCCGTGGCTGGTCTCTGACATCATATTTAAATTAGACCCATATAAGGCAAAGGAAGTTGATGGAAAAGAAATGTGCCCCTGAGTTGACCCCAATCCTCTCCAAACTATATTGCTTCGTTGTTTCCTAGTTTCCAGCTTTTTTTGGAAGACCTCGTCTATAGTCGTTGTTTTTAAGAACTTGGGGAACTTTCCTACCCCTCTAACTACCACCCTGTCAGTCTCATATCCTTTTTCAACAAAACATTCGAGGCTTTATCAATGCTGAAGTGGTTAAGCATCTTACTTTTCACAATCTACTCTCTGACAAACAATATGGATTCCGCTTTGCAATTATTACTGCTTACAGTCAGAACTGAATATATATATATATATATATATATATATATATATATATATATATATATATATATATATATATATATATATATTATAAATTAACTGATTTAAAATATGGTTTCTTCGCTACACAGTAATAATCATGTTCCAGAAACTGAAGCTAAAAACTTCAAATTTAATTATATAATTAAATTAAAAGCATTAGTTCTGTTTCATCTTCAAACAAATTTTGGAATAATTTATTTTTAAATTTACTGAGGTTTAAACGCACGTATAAATTCATAATTTCTTGTTTCCAAGGATACAGAGAAATCCAATCATTTAGACAGGGGTGGTACGGTGTTCATTTTTATTAACTATTGTTGTATCAATTATGAGTTACGTTCGAAAAAGAGGTTAAGTTTAAGGACGGTAGGGGTGCATTTTTTAACGAATTTTGGTACCCGTTAAACGCATGTCGTCTTTTTTTTTAATTATTAACGACAATATATATATATATATATATATATATATATATATATATCATGTTCTTGCAATTATATATATATATATATATCATGTTCTTGCAATTATATATATATATATATATATATATATATATCTTGCTCTTGATCAGAACGTCGAAGCTCAAGAGTTTGGCATGCTTGTCTTCTACGTAAGATTCACTGATACCGTATTATAGGACGACTATTTGATTTGAGCCAACCATTCCTTTCAAATTGTACATTGGCGGCCTTCTGAACGGGCTCGCCCTCCAGATCCTATTTTATGAATACCGGAGTCCGCAAGGCTCTATCCTGTGTCCTAGACTGTTTCTGATCTTCATCATGGTCTTTCTGATGTCATCAGTTCTCAAGTAGACATCTATGCAGATGACACTGCCATTTAATCCTATCTAAATAGTAAACGTGGCGGCGCTGACAAAATCAACCTCGCCTCTGCTCTCGAAAAGGAACTTCAATTAGTTGTTAACCTCGGTAGTAAATTGTAAATTTTAATGCCCCCGAAATGTAACTGCTCTGATATAGCGACCACAGAGATAATTCCCTGCTCGCCATTAGTATGTTTGATGCTAGACTCACAGCACCTTCTTGGCCTCACGATTTCGAACGACTTGCAGTGGAACAACTACATTGAATCAAAGTTGTGCGTTGTGCCAGGAGTTTTTTTCTGGTTAGAGTATATATTCCATGTCTACAGATCTACCATTCGCCCATGCATTGAGTACCGTTGACATATCTGGTCTTGTGTCCCAGCTGTTCATCACGAGGTTCTGGACAAAATTCAAAGAAGGATCTGCAATGTAATAGATCCTGACTTGGCATCTCGACATCAGTCACTTTCTCACAGACTTGATGTGGTTTCCCCTGTCCTTTCTACAAGTATTTTCATGGTAACTGTTCTGTTGTGCTTGTACCCTACTGCCGTCATTTCGCGTGACGTGACTTAACCGTTCGGCCACGGTTCCGTATAGGATACAGGTTCGATTCCTGTCGGAGAACGAAAATTTTCTATGAAAATTTCTCGGACATTCAGGCCGGTAAATGTTATTTAATACTGTTTATTATAAAACAGAGCATTTGCTTAAATACTTGTATCTATAAAAAAAACGTTAAACATATCATAAAATGTCTTTAAATAAATTGTCGGACCTTGTCCAATTCATATATATATATATATATATATATATATATATATATATATATATATATACAGTTGGCAGAAAACTCCCATTTCTAAGAAACTTTTAATTTTTTATTTTTCGCTTAGTTTGAATCGAAGGTAGGTCATATTTGATTGGTTGATCAGGCATTGATCAAGTGAACATTGAAGTCAGCGTTTACAGGTGATAGAGGGTTTCATGCTAAACGCAATCAACAGGCCTGATGATCACGTTTAGCACGAAACAGTCTGTCGCCTCTGAGTGTCGACTTCAGTGTTCACTTTCATATTTACATACGCTCTATCACTGATACTGAGAACATTAACCCATGAATATAGCATACCTTAAAACTATATTTCTTCTTTATATATTATTATTATTATTATTATTATTATTATTATTAAGGTATGCCATATATATGGGATAAAGTGCTTTCAGTGATAGAGCGTATGTAAATATGAAAATGAACATTGAAGGCAACACTCAGAGGCAACAGACTGTTTCATGCTGTTGCCTCTGAGTGATGATGACTTCAATGTACACTTATATATATATATATATATATATATATATATATATATATATGGGCATCCACAGACAGACTGTTTCGCTGTATCACAGCTCATCAGTGTGTTAGACGTCCGGTTGCCTCTAGCTAGAATCGAAACGCGACTGAATTGGCGTCAGTCGGGGATTCTACCACTAAGCTGTTGACGCACGGCAGGAGTGAAGGTGAATTTAAGCCTATTTATTATTAGATCAACACACAGTGACTGAGAGAACTCGATTCGATTTACCGAAGAGTCTTGCATTATTTGCCGTAATAGTCGCTGTTTACAAACCCACACGTCCTCCCCAGAGATCTCAGCGTACGAGAGACAGAATAAATAGGACTGAATATCAGAGAGAGGCAGAGATATATAAGCGTTTGGGTCTAATTAGAAGTAAAACTCTTCAACAATTCCTATTTACTGTTTAGTTCTGGCAAACATTTGCTGCATTTTGCAGTCCTGACCTCTATCCAGTCTTAACATTGATCGATATTCTGCTTGCATAGAAAATTTACTGAAGCAGCAAATAGCGAACACTGATAGGTAAACCTTACTTTCATATGACATGACCACAAATCCAAAGTTGTTCAGTCAACCATTGTCACAAACATTTGTAGCAAAAGTAAGTCCGTTCTACATGAACATTGATGTCCTAGATTTCTTCTGTTTAAGTCATTCTGATCGGCTCTGTAAATACAAGTGGAATGCGTTACATCGATCTCTATCGCGTAAGCGGAATATTTTTCGGATTTAAAAAAATCTATTTGATTTATGACGACTGCATCCGGCTTTACCTCCATATCTTAGAATAATTTGTTTATTTTATCCATTTGCTGAGAAAACTGTTTATTTAAATATATCTTTTTAGTATTTTCCTTTAAGAGACATGATATGGAAATCAGCGGCCTCCCGTCTACTTCATCATGACATGAATGCGTTATCTTCCCAGACGCACGGGGAAGCTGAACGGGAACTGTGATATTTTACTTGATCTGAAATATTATCTTCAATGTGTACCGATATCTTTCCACCTCTATACATATTCATATCTAGCCAAACCGTTAACATGCTAGCAGTAAAAAGAACTTAGATATGCAAAAATAAAAATGTCGTATTCGAATGTTTTGTTATTCTGTCTCAGTAGATTTTAATCTGAAACATTAGCAGGACACAACAAACTACGTAAAACTGGTATATGAACCTCCAATTCTCTCTGTCTGTAAATCAAATAAATAAGTTGTAAAGATCAATATTCATTTAATCGGGTTTTGCTGACAGTTAAGTCATATTTTTCTTTCTTACAATTTACATCGTTGTTATTAACCCCAGCACACTAACCATGGGTATATAGTACCCAGCGCAAATTTTCCTATTTTTAATTACAATTTTCAGTACCTGATTTTCTAACCTAAATAATGTTTTTCAGTTCCTATTAATGTTAACTTAAAGCACAACGTTTGAAGTGTCTGCATGTAAAATATTTCAAATAAAGATTTATATTTAATATGTTTTTGATATTTTCAAAATCGGGTATGATATACTCATGGTTAGTAGTGGTGTAAATTTAATTGATGGTTAGTGTTCTAGGGTTAACATCGATTGAAAGTAGAATTCTGGCAATATATAATAACTTCCACAAAACGTATCTTCCAAAAGAACAATCGTGATAATCAAATAACGATAAATCTCCTAGTTATGAAGCAGGCTTCCACATAGATTTATGTAACGTGATTCTCCCAGAGGCTGGTCTTTTCCTACACCCTGAACTGTAATTGAAATCAAAAATTCGTTCAAACAAGGAGACAAATAAATTCTACCTAAAACCTTCTACTACCGGCTGTGGTTTGTTTAACCCTAAACCTAACCCTAACTCTAACCTTAACCCCAACCCTAACCCTAAATCCTAACTCTAACTCTAAACCTAACCCTAACCCCTACCCTAACCCTAACCCTAAACCCTACCCTAACCCTAAATCCTAACTATTCCATCCTCTCATAGATATAGCAAGTCTCAGTGTAGATGGCTGTTTTCTAAGCGTAGCTAAGATGTGAAACAAAATCGAAATTTTAGAACTCACTACTCAATCGTAATGTAATCTAGAAAGACAAGCTTGTTAACCATTACACGAAATCGAATGCACAAGGTTCAGTGTAGATGATCTAATATAATAGTGAAAAGAATATGTAGCGGCCACGTTGATTTAATCAGTATTAGTAGCCTTGATATAAATACGAATATGATCAATGTATATAATGATTTTTGGTTACTCAACCGACATAACGTATAGGTTAACAAATAATTCGATTAATTAAATAGGAAACGAGCCTGTCAAAAGTTCCAGCGTATATTTCTTCTCAAATGATGACGTAACAAAAGTGCTAATCAAACCAGTTAATTCAAGGCTTTATCTTGGATAATTTTTATCAACATGAGTTTCAATTAAAGACATCAACGCGGTGAAAGAGGTATCGTAAACTGGTCAGTCTTTGAGAACTGTCGACGAACGAAAATGTTATTTTGTCTATTCCTCCGATCTTTTCAAAACCAATCTTCGCTACTATGTTAGTGTCTTATAAAACTAAAAAATGGTTTATGCTTGCTGCTTAATTCTCTTACATCAAATACGTACATACTTATCCCTCAACACTCACCCCTCCCTCGCATTATCTACACATATCTTCACATACACTCAACCCCCACGCATATAAGACTCACACGTTACACATTCATCCCTTAAACCAGCCCCTGACTGACTGCCCTCACATACATACTTCCATACACATTCTCAGCAAAGTTCCATTTCGACTGCTGCTTCCTAAGTGCCGCTACTCTTTGGAAAAGACTCCCGAGAAGATACTTCCCCAGTCATTGCAATCTTAAAATCTATAAATCTAGAGACAACAGTTATCTAGCCTATATATCGTAAGAATCTGCACTTCTTACAACATCATTTAATAAGCCTCTATATTGAGCGGCTCTTGTGTCTAGCATTGGGTGAAAAATAGTAAAAATACACTTATCCATGAAACGCTCGCCTCCATACTCCAATCCCAACCAGCTTAATACTCATCCGCCAACACTGTGACCCAATACACAATAAGCACATGCTCTAATATACCCAGCTCTCAAGCGCAACACGATCAACCAGCAACTACCAGTACACATCCACTCTAAGCACACCCCAAAAGCACTCTTATCTCCAAAACGCACCTACGACGCACTCAACCCCAGCCTCAAATAAATCGCCGGCAAATATCTTTATTTCCACATATATTCACGGGTGTATCAAGTTGAAACAACGGTTCTCGTCTGTCTGATCAAGTGGTCACCCATCTAGGTACTTGTCAGTACTTAGATGGGTGACCACTTGGGAATACCAGGTTTGCGGTAAGCTTCGATATGCGGACATGTTATGGATAAAGACTCGGCATGAAAAATCGGAGGGTCGAGTTCGAATTCCTGTCGAGTTCATTAGATTCCCTTGTCAACCAGTCTACTGTAGAAAGTAACGGCAGTCTACTGAAAAGAAATCATCATCCAAGTCAGTTATAAATCGAAAAGAGACGTGATCGCCTAACTGTGTAACCCGCATGGCACCGAAGAAAGGAACGACTCACTCACTTATTTTACGATTGAGTTGATTACTCTTTCTTTTTATTCGTGGAGATTACGGCCATATCATGTTGAAACAGCGATTCCCTTATGATCACCGATGTTAGGCAACGTCGAGCCTGCTCAGTACCTAGAAGGGTAACCGATTAGGAATACAAAGTGCTGTAAGCTTGGGTGTACGGGCGTAATTGATAAGGGCTAGGGATTGGAAATCCAAGAAACGAGTTTCAAATCCAGTTGGGTTCGTTGTATTCACGTACGTGCAAATACACCTGGGAAAAATATGAATCAACCTTTTCTTCTCACCCAGCTATGGGTTAAATAGTATGACTATCAGTATATCAGGATTATTTCCAAAAAGTGTTAAATATTTTGAATAACCTGCAAAATATAAAGAAGCCGTAAAGAGCAAATCAATAATTAAAACATTATTCTTTTATTTGGATATAAGAAAGTGATTTAACATGTTAAAACTGTATACAATGTATCTTTTATGATAATCTATTTTCCGTTATGTCATAAAGGATATACTTTAGATTGAGTGTTTTAATCTTCCTATTTTGGTTAGTTTAAAAGAATTTTTGAGTTTTTTATTTATTTATTTTACCGTATTATTCAGACATTTTAAAATATCTACGATATTAGATAGGTCAAATCTTTCTTCGATGTGCAGGCGCGAATAGCCCGACCCATGTTCATTCTAAAGTCCTTAGTTGTTTTCTTTTGGGGGGAACTCCTTCTCTGACCTGCATACTACTCAAGATATTCAAGAGAAGGCCGAAGAGCTAGTTTGCTGGGCACTCATAATCAATACAACTAAAATATGGATAATAGTCCAAATAATTCAACGAGTAATGAAAATACATTGTCTCGTTTATTTTTTCGACAGCAGTCTTCAATTCGTAATTGACAATCTGTCAATTTAAGATATTGTGAAAGATTGTTGTACAATCAGACGCTGCTTGCTTTGTTTGCTCAGTTCTTCTGAGAGGCGATCTGAAAGCTGTCAACACGTCTCGTTGAGAAAGTGATAACCAAAAAGTTTACCAAATCAAATGATTCACTTGTATCTTTAAAAATAAGAGTTATTTCGAGACAAGATATACATTTTGATACGTTGACAAATACCTATCATGCAAAAGAAAATAATATGGTCAAATAATGCCAGCCGAAGTGTTCTTGAATAATTTGCTTTCCCAAAAATAGGTATTTAAATAACTTGTGAATATATAAACGGTAAAACGTTGAGGACTGAGGGCATAGACATTCAACATGTATTCATAAATAATTCGATCAATATATATATATATATATATATATATATATATATATATATATATATATATATATATATATATATATATATATATATATATATATATATATATATATATATATATATATATATATATATATATATATCGAGAGAGAGAGAGAGAGAGAGAGAGAGAGAGAGAGAGAGAGAGAGAGAGAGAGAGAGATAGGACGGTGGAGTAATGGATAACGGCTTGGATTGAGGAATCGGAGAGCCGAGTTCGAATTCCAGTGGAATCCATTACATTCACTTACGTGCTAATACCCTTTGGAATGGTGTGAATCCTCCTCTTCTCCCTCCAGCTATGGGTAAATAGCAGGACAGACTGGATTCTATAGCCTTGGATGGCCACTGGTTTAGGAGAAGGACAACTCTGAATTCAAAACCTGCGAAGGGTCGTTTGGGTACCTTGTGGCACTCAGTGCACCAGGTCTCTGTATTTGTCCCTTCAAAAAGTGTGTATGGTCCTGCACGAAACCTTCACCACTATAATCAAATCTCATCTGTCGGCGTCGGTCTCACAGTTTCTAGGAACTGATCTGCTTGACCCTCATATGTCGAATTCGACGGGAGAGTCGATGATATATATATATATATATATATATATATATATATATATATATATATATATATATATATATATATATATATATATATATATTGGTTACTCAATCACCCCCTTGTTTCGCGGAACTTTTCATTAATGACAATAGCTCCTATAAATCGTGCATTACTAGCTAGCACAACAAATAATTACAAGAAAACTGATAAATACTTAAAGATAATGGAAACATTTAATTATTTAATTGCACATTTTTTGGCAATATTAAAATTTAAAAACAACTAAAATTAGTAACATGAATGTAACTATACGGAACTGTGCATTCAATATTTTAATAGCAAATCAAATATCTCTCTCTCTCTCTCTCTCTCTCTCTCTCTCTCTATATATATATATATATATATATATATATATATATATATATATTTCACACTCAATGAATTATTATAATTATCAAATCCTCGTTACAATTTATATCATATGTATATCATTGCTTGATCCGGCTTCTAATGCTTCAGTTTGGTGATAGTAGTCGTGGCTCCGGGGGGTACAGTCCTATGGTTACAGATATCTTCAGTTGAGTTCCACCACGGAATATGTGAGCGAGCGGTGCTATATTGAGTCTGATTTGCTATCTCTTCGTCACCGAGGCCCTTTGAAACAGTTTGCTTGACAACCTAAGTGTCAGCGTTTCAATTCTCGGTAGTGGATGCGCTCTGCTGATGAGTCCCAAATATAGGACGAAACGGCCGTCCAGTGCTTTCTGCATTCTGTTGAGGTTTCTTTCAGACTCAATGAATTACTTAATTATAATTATCAAATCCTCCTTACAATTTCTATCATATATATATATATATATATATATATATATATATATATATATATATATATATATATATATATATATAGGGCCCACAACTCTCTTAGCCCATTTCTGTTCAAGTTGTCTAAAGAATGCGTGAGAGTGAAAATCGAGCTATGACTAGAGCCATCATGTCATAGGATGTATAGTTGGTAAGCGTTTTTTGCCCAATCGAGGCAATCTGGGCTTCGGGCAGTTTACTCTACTGAGTAATTAAATTTGATTTTAGGCCTTCTTTCTCTCGTTCTTTTTCAGTATTTTCGATTTTATTCGAGATTGTATCAGGATAAGTTTTGAGATTTGGCATGGTGTTCGTTGGTTCCACAAACTTTTTTGTTTTTCTTTAAACTCACCACAAACTAACCTTTGACGTCAAATTATTTAAAACGGACGCGTATCATCATCAATAAATTATCTTTCAAACATATAATATAATTTTTCTGCGTGTTCTTTTGATCTCGTGTGGTATGGTGGCATTGTTACATGTTCGACGGTCTGTTTCTCTGCAAAACACCTTGAATTCACCTGCCATAAACGGTGTAACATTATCTGTTACTCTTGTATCCGGAATCCTAAATCTGGCAAACAGTTCTCGTAATATTTTAATGGACACCTGATTGTCGCTCTGCTAGATTTTACCACCTCTGGCCATTCGAAAATACTGCTATCATTCAATAGCACTAGCCCTTCATTGGTCCAGCATAATCTATATGCAACCTGGACCATGCCGTTTTTGTTTTTGGCCAAGGTTGAATTTTTACTGGTAGCTATTTAGATGTCAACGAAAAGTATATATACGTAATTTGACATCAAAGCTATCATGCGAGATATCCCAGGGTGTTTCAAAATTTGTTTTTGCAAAGCCTCTGATATTACTACTTGTTCGCCATACATTAAATAGACGAATATTTAGTTGAAGCCATGAAATTCTGTTCAAAATATTTCAATTAAATTTCGGCATTAAATAACTCACAGACATGTTGACATGCCATTAAACAAACAAATCATTATTCTAAAAGTAATTGTTAGTAAAGTGAATATTCCCTTTGCTTCATAATTGCTGATATCAGCCATGTTGGAAATAGGGTTTATTTCCCATAGACACATTGATCAACAGAACAACAATGTATTGTCTAGGTAAAGTGAACGATTTAAAAATGTAAAATGAACCCAGTGAGATTGTGTAGACTGTTTCTGTTGAAGTATTTACAGTTGAATAATCTGGGAAAAAATGATCATTTTGATCTAGATTGTTCTTAAAAGGTAAGGGTTAATGCATTGTCATGCTTCATCCTTAGATATGTTCTACAATTATTGTCAGACAACTGATTCCAACCACCTTTTCTCATACATTTGTACAATGGAAATTCTTACTATAGAACTTTGAAAGTGTTACCTTGTGAGGTTCATGGGTGGGGATAAGATAAATTAAACAATAATGATTACTGTCACGACATTATTGCTCTGCTATTACAAGTTCATTTTTCTTGCAGACAGTATCAAAAGCACAAGGTACATGTAGTTTTCTTGAGTTACTTCAAAGTTTCTTCTCACGGGAGATTACTTAAGGTCAAGTACAAGAATCATTTGAAATGCATTTCGGACCTCCAGGCACCAAAGTTATTTATTCTTAAAGAGTAGAAAACAGTTTTATATATGCATTTGATTGATGTAGTTTTAGTGAACCATTTTAGAACACTGTGCGTTGGGATTTACTAGTGTTCATTCAGAATCACTTGTTGAATTCTTCGTATATTATGAAATTATATATATATATATATATATATATATATATGTAATTTCATACGTATATATATATATATATATATATATATATATATACATATATATATATACATAGATACGTATACATATATATATATGTATAGGTATATATATATATATATATATATATATATATATATATATATATATATAATTTACATTGATCGGAGAGTTGACCTCATCTTTATTGCCATTTTCAGGACCTTTCGGCTGTTGTACGCTCCAGCCTTCTTCAGGTGATTGGAATTTCGAACTGAACCCTTTTATGTCGTCTACCGGGATAGATTGTTCTAGTTCCACGTACCATGCATCTTCTGGATGTCTCAGTTATTAACTGAACTCTCCAATTTTTTCTTCACCACTGCAGTCACAAGATATTGAGCTCGCAGCTCTATGGGTCAAATCACTGCATCCAACCAACAGTTTTATCCTCTACGCCATATGTTCTTGAGGCGATCATTGATTGACTTATAAACTTAATGTCTCACTAATCATGTTTTACCACAGCTTATATGGCAATTTTTATTGTTATTATCGTTTTTCTCTAGAACTCAGTATTACTTGTTCCCATATTGTATTCCTTTCTATGCTTGGTCGGCGCAGTAGATTTTTGTGGCCAAGCATCTTAGATAACTTTGTGCGACTTCAGACCCATCACGAAAATTAAATATTTGAAATGGTATTCTATGAAACATTTTAATTTACTCTTTTCACATTCCCTGTCCACTGTTTTTGCATATGTGGACAAATCGTATGTTTCTTTTTCAAGTTGAATACTTGATATTGGGAATTTTCACTAAAAATTCTTTAACCGTTTTTTTTAAATCCACGTCACTTGTTTTTTTGTTGTTGTAATATCCCATGGATAAGACAGTTTTAAAGTCTTAAGACAATTTTACGGGAGAGGTGAACAAAAAAACCCCTCCGTGAACAGAAATGCTTTAGTCTGTTGATTTTGTCGTCGTCAATGATGGTAATTGAGAATGAAATTCTAAATGATTTAATGGCCTCCTCAACCATACCCCATGTCTGCCGCTCCCACAATCCAGTTCTGATGACAGACAGAACCTGCTTTGCATCTGGAAAGTTTTGTGAGACGTCTGCTTCTTTATCCCCATATTGTCTTATGGACAATAATTATTTCAGTTCTTTGATTCGATTGCCATAATATTAGGCTCTTTCATTCTGGGTCAGAGAATTGCAGCAGAGATCCATACGGAAGTTTGATGGTTTTCTCCTTTTCCCCAGACTCACTAGAAAGGCTTCGTTGTCTTTTGGAAGGTGAAAGCATTTCAGATTGTTTCTTTGGGTAAGGACTACGAGCAGGAAATGGGGTGTGAAAGCAGCTTTTTCTGAAGAGGCTGGGTTCTCTCTTGTGCAGAAATTTCATGAGGATGAGTGAGTACATTAGTTTTTTTGCGATGATTTCGAAGCAGGAGATGACGGGGTAGATGTCGAGGTTAGGAGTTAGGTTTAGGGCCTGACTTCTAGAGGCCTTCTTCACTGGACAGGACGAGGAGGGGTGACAAACCTCACGGCACTTCCAGCACGTTGGTCCACAGCCGGTCACGATTACCGGCATTCTCAGGCCCGCTACTTCCATAGAGCTGGGGAGGTAGAGGAAGGCTTTCCAGGTAAACATCATCTAAAAACTCCATCCTCGGGTCAGGCTATCGTAGGAGGCACCTAGTATCTTGCCGCACGCTCGCAAAGAAAGCAGCAAGATGCTCCCCGATAATTGACGAGAGACCTCGGATTCGTTACTCACCCTAGACCAGCCTTCGTAATCGATTCTTACAATTAAATCTTTTGTAATAAGCTCCCAAGTGGCAACTTTTACGTAAACCTCTGGCGTGGGTAGCAATATATACCACATGAATAAAACCGAACCTTTGACTATTCTCTGTGACTTAATCACCGGGTGCTCCAGTGATTTCACTGCTGTGCCTCCCATGGAGCGACAAATTTTGCATGAGCATTTTTCCACCACTAATCTTTTTTCAATTTTCTTTAGCTCTTGGGGGTCTTCCAGAAGTCTACCTTTTTACTAAAGGCCGGCGTAACTATTGGCTTTCGCCAAACCTCCGTAACATCGATAATGCATTTAGAGAGTACTTCCAGCAAGAGGTTGATTGCCCGACTTCAACATTGTTGCTTTTTTGTCCGAATCTTTGATGTTATTGGTCTCCATACAGTCTTCACTGCTATTTTGGCCATTATTGGCCTTCATAGTTTTTTCACTGATCACACTTTCATCAATATTTGCCTGCATACAAAAATTCTTTTTGCGTCCCTTTAAATTCGGGTACTTCCCAAGGTTGATTTACTGGAAATGTTTTCGAACCGACCGACTTTTGCCAGTTATATTATCTTTTTAAAATGGGTAAGGCTAGCAGTGTATTTTTCCTTGTGATAAATTATAGAGAAGTAAGGGGAGGGGAGGGAGAAATGCTAACAGGAGATATAAAATTAAATCTAAAAAGTTTATAAAAATAATTAAACAAAATTAACTACGCAAAAATTAAGAATACAAAATTCAAAGGGGGTAGGATTAAGAAACAAAAAATATATGAAAATTAACCAAGAGAAATAAAAGATTTCAAATAAAACTTCGCCCAAAGATGTACAAGTAAATAAAATTTAACGAAAGAGATAAAGCGCGGGGAGAGAAAACAAAAAAAATCGTCCAAACGACGAGAAAAAAATAATGAAAATGTTTTAAACTAAAAACAATAAACTTTAGAAATAAAAATATAGAAAAACAATAGTGAGGGGAAACTAGTAAAATAAATAAAGTAAATAAAGTACATAAACGACTTCCGGTAAAATACCCACAATAAGCTTAATAAACAAATTTTTACTACGTTAATAAAAACACCGATCAAAATAAAAAATAAAAATAAAATAAATAGAACGGATAAAAAAAGAAAAATAAATTAAATAATAACAAGCAAAATAATTTGACACAAATAAACAAATAAACAAATAAAAGACTTCCGGTAAAATACCTGCCAAAATAGACTACCCACAATGCACCACTGACCCGTATATATAAATAGCCGAGAAAAATAGCAGCACTCGTGGCACGACGATTGCATCTAGCATGAAACAGACTGTCGCCTCTAAGTGTTGACTTCTATGTTCACTTTTATATTTACACACGCTCTATCTCTGATATTGAGCACTTTATCCCATAAATATAGCACACTTTAAGACTATATTTCTTCATATATATATATATATATATATATATATATATATATATATATATATATATATATAAATAAATAATTGCGGCCACTCGTTTCCGAAATTAGGCGTCTGCTAAAGCGGTTAGCCAATCCGATTTGTAGACACCTGCCGAGACACATTGTTGTCTGATCAACGCGCACAGAAGCCAGCTGTGGTTTATACTGCAACTATACTTGTGGCCATTAATTACAATTTCTGGTCTGGAGAGCATAATCTAGCGAGATCATCATGTGATATCAATTATGAACTCAGTCTCAACGCAGTAACATAATGTATATATTTCTTAGGGTATTCGGAAACTACTTACCTGTTATCGGAAAGGAAACAAAAACATATGCAAATGTTACTTCTTTAAATATTATTTATCCATAATGTACTCCTATTCATATTTAATGCCTACAGTTCAACGGAAAGCTAGTTTTTCGATCCCGCGTTTAAATAAATGTATTTCTTTTCAGTGAAATATTGTGAAAAATCTTTCAGCGTCTTTGTTTGTTAGTGTTCTCTTAATTACGAAATATTTTAATGATCACATCTACTGAAAATTTGTAAATGCTAAAAGTGCTCGACAGGAACTATGTAAAAGAAGCGTCCATCTTAATAATCTTATTGGTGGATGGAGATTTTTTTGGATCTATGTATTCTTGTCTTATAATACTGAAGAATAACACCTTTTTCTCTTTGCAAGCATTAAGTGCATTCGACGTAATGTTTCCACTACCTGTCAAGTTGTTGGCAATAAATGTTTTCAGCAATGTTTCTTCCATGTTCCAGAAGTTTGTCAGAGATGACACATTTGCCTATTCTACGAGACTCAAAGCAAACACTTCTTGGTTTTGATTTTGACAATGATTTCTCAGGTTCTGTTAACGACCGTCGTTTTCCGTTTCTACTAACACGCCGAGCATATTATTGATTCCATATAACAATGTCATGCAAAGCTGAACACCTAACATCCCTGGTTAAAAGATTCCTGCAAATGGTGAAACACTTTTCAACCAAAAGCTCATGACGAGCCTAAATTCACATTTTTTATTTTTTATAAGCGTTTCACCCCAAGCAAGTCAACCACTAGCACGCAAGGGGTCAAAGTGAGTTGGAGCGAGAGCAAAGAGGAGTGATAGAGGAAAGGATGAAGAGAAGGATAGGGGATAGATCAAGGCATCTGGAGACGTTGGTTGACATTACATTTGAATAGTTGGAGATTATAGCTATCAGGGAAACATGAAAAGTGGAGGGAGTTCCACAGGCGAGAGGTGCGAGACATGAAGCTACTGGAGTAGAAGAGACGGCTACATTCAACAGTCTCGACAGTGAAAGGGTGAGATGCCAGCCTAGTTGAACGCTTAAATTCATGAAGTCTGGGAACCAGCAAAAGCAGCTCATCGGATCAGTTACCATAAAAGTATTTGTAAAAAAAGACAGCGGGAGGCGACGTCACGTCTGTGAAAGAGCGACTGCAGACGAGATGCCAGATCAGAGCCAGTTACATTACATATCCATCTCAAACAGAAGGGGCTCCATATATGGCAGCAATACTCCATGTTTTCTTAATTAAACTGTTAAATACTCTGTAAAATATTGTTGAAAAAAATATTTTATAGATTCCAACCGACAATACCACTGTCTGTTTCGACAATGAATGCCGAATCTTTCCTTATAAGGAAACAACTAATATTACCAATTCTCCTGTTTGAGTGTAGGTAACCCAGAATTTCTGAAATCAGCGGAGGGTTTAATACCTTTCTTAAGAACATGCAAACAGGATTTGGCACAAGGTTATAACTATCGAGCATCCAGAGACACAAGTGTGTTGCACTCTGCCCGAAGACAGAGATACAACTGAGAGATGTTATTACATTGACTTTGCCAGGTAAGTGTATTTTTCATCGCACCCACATCGATAAACAGCTGTGACAAAAGGTTGATGTTTAATGTCGGTTTAACGGCAATAATGTGGAAAAAATTGCTCAAGACCCATCGGCAGTTCTTTTTTTGGGACGCCTTAGGCGAGGTACTGCTCCACTATGACGGGATGTGATACAAGGTCAATTTAATGTGGGAAACCCCAGCGTGTAGGCTCGAGCCAAGGACAAAGATTTCCCGAGCTCCAGCAATCGTCTGTTGCGCTGATTCCCCCCTCTGATGCCATGAGAGGGTTCAGCCACGTGCAGATGTTCCCCAGGGCTGGGCACCTCGCAATCTGATTTTGCGCCTCTGTCCTCTGACGGAGACGCAACTGACATATGATAAAACCTACCCGGCCAGCAGGATAAATCTCAGCAGCTCGTTTACCATTACCCTATGATGAGATGACCTCTCTTTACTCGGCTTATTTTCACACGAGACTACAATATAGTGTAATAATACACCTCTGATGAGTAATGGTCAACAACAATGTCTCATTGACCATTAATGTAGGTACCTCTCCGAGATCGCTGAAAATCAGCATACCTTGATGAAAACATCCTTCAAACGTAATGAAAACATAGTTTTATCATCAAAATCCTTATGTTATTATTAAGAGGAAGGATCCAAATAATTTTTGATTATTTAATTATTTTTTACTCCTCTTTAGAACATTCGAAATTTTGAATAAAACGCATTTGTCTTGTGTCAGCTTTCGTACTAACTTCTAAGATCGTAAATTTTTACCTGTTTTTTTTGCGGTGACAGACTCATTAATTTGGAAATTCTTTCAAAAATCAAATAATTCTCGGATTTTAATGTAATTTTTACAATCTATTCACAAGCGAATGAAAGGATTTTTGAATTTTTTATTAGAAAATCTTGGAGAAATATTTCTTTATTTTACATGTGTTTCGACCCCTTATTTAATTTAGAAATTGATCGAGATAATTTTTAGTTACCATGAATTAAAATTAGAATTTTTTGAAGAATTTAAATTACCGATAATTTTTTTTTCTTTTCTGCAAAATCGGACCCGGTCTTACCGAAAATATGTTCTGAATCGAAAAATGAAAAAAACGCAATTAAACTAAGACATTATTTAATTAGAGAAGCTTTTAATTGCTTTTATGAATAATATATGGTAAAGACAATATTGCCTGAAGAAAAAAATCGATGAAAAATGAATTTTTACAAGATTTGTTTTATCTTTTACAATATCTTGCATTTTAAATTGATTAATTTATAAAGATTTTGTATCTTTTAAAGTTCAATTTCGATTAGATAATTCTTAGGTAATATTGTTATTAAGTAAAACTATATTTACTAATCATATATTTAATGCTTATCACAATCTGAAGACCCACAACAATTTTTATAAGAATTTCGATTGGTTTTTATATATGTATATAGATGCAGAATTTCTATAGTATGGATGTACTAACAAATCTATTCTTAAATGGTCACGTATTTTAAGTGTTTTCCTCCCTTACGGGAAAAAACCCTAATGAAATGTATCGTTTGCTCCACCATACTTATCCATGAACACGTTCTACGCTAAATCCACAGTCAAGAAATCAGTTACCACGCCAGGAAAACAAGATCACATAGTTAGGAAATGCATGTATACAACATTTTATACTATACTTTGCTCCAAACTTAACTTTAAAATTGCTAATCTTCCTCAAATAACGTTTCAGAAATATATATTTTATTTTTGCAAGATTTTTAAAACGGAAAATTAAGTTTTGTTTATAAATGTTTAAATAATAGATTAAGTTGTTGGTTTTACTGGAAAAAATGCAAGCCTATTGCAATAAATATAATTTCTGAAATAAACCAAAGTATTTCGCGTACCAGATATAGTAAATTTAATCCTTTAGCTTTCATTTAAAGCATAATTGAAACTTCAGGGAAGCTTTTTCATTTATAAAAAATCATTTCCAAATTTCAGGAGGTACCTACATTACTGTATGCCGAGGTATCCTTTATTACTAATCTTACTTTAGATTGACACAAGGCCACGTGTGCAGATTATCAATTACGCATCCAATACATTACTCATTGGTAATTGTTAAGTCGACGAACTCGCTTAATATTAATCCCTGCTCTTTCTTAATTCATCTTAGTTTGGCACAAGGCCACGAGGTACGCTATATACTCGCACAATACCTAGACACGTTTATAGGTAACATTATAGGTGACATTTTTCTTTCATTTTTGTTGTGACTAATTCGCAATGTTCCGATACATATGTCTCCTATTAATGTAAACATTGCTTTTACACTAATTTATATATGTTCTTAATAGTTATGAGAAAATTAATTTGGGATATTTTTTGTTTAATAGCAGAAAAATGAGATTTAATATCTACGTCAAAATCAATCTTTATCGGTATCATTTTGTGTCTTACGTTTTATTTTTCTATATAAAAATAGGTTAAATGGAAAAATTTGGATGGGCAAGGTGACCATATTCCTTTCATATAGACATTATATTGTTACGTTCTTCAATTGCCTTTGATTCAAGCCTTTATGCCACTTTCCCTTCCTTAAACGCGTCATCTAGAAACTTTGTTTCAGCTTAACCGAATTTCTACATAAATTCTCTTCGCGTCTCATCTGCGTTTGGTTTTAAGAGGGTGAGCGCGAACGCTGACCCTATATTTAAAAATAGCGCAACCTAATCGTCCTCATCTGGGATGATCGCAGAGATCAATTCAACTGAACTTCAACGAATCCAAGAGAACGCTCAAAGTGGTAATCAGTTGAAAAGCTTTACACATAAAGGCATTGACACTATCAATCTTTCCCTACACCTGCGAATCTTGGACATAAATAATGATGGATATTAACAACAAAATTATTGTAAAGAATACAAATATCAGAAATAGAATTCTACAGAGACATTCTAGGCGTATATATGTATATACCTACATAAGCTGCATCTCGTACGCAACGCATCGCTTGATACTATCTGGCATTAGACAAGGGCTAAGCCTGTTGGAAGATCTCGTTCCACAATGAAGATGAAGATCAAATGCTACGTACTCGCCGTAACAGGCAATAATTTATCCACTGCCACCCTACGATGCAAAAGGTGAGGCGCAAAATGAAGACAGAGAAAAATACGCTGGCAAGTGCGTAAACTAAGAGGTCATTAACAGCGTCTCAGTCATTAGGGTGCAACCTAGACAGGTGGAAAGAGTTGGTAAGACGCTCGGGTTGCGCAGTGAGCCTACAAATGTCCACTGTCGCGGGACTAGTGATGATGATGATGATGATGCTGACGACATTGTGGAGAAGGGACGCTTTCTTTGATATATATGCTACTTGATTATCTCTGTCATTAATTGATTCCAAGAAGATCCCGCTATTTTGTCGTGTAAACGTTAGAAAAAAAATTGTAACACACAAAGGGGAGAGAAGCCCTGGAGAAATTAACACGCACAGGGCGCACTGAATGCAAGCGTCATGGAACAGCGAGTTACATACTTGAGAAATCTAACCGAAATCGATGTCGAAACTATAGAAAAATTCAGCAAATACTGAAATGAGCAAGTATGACCGAAAGAAATACCAGAGGTTGCGGAGGATTATAATCTCACTAGCAGCATGACCCGGCGTTGCCCGTGCTTGATTAAAAAATCCTACGACTCATACAGCAATCGCTATCATGTGACTTAAAATATTTTTGCCCTTCCTTGCTTTTAAAGGAGTGCCCTTTACCGTGCTGATGTTGCTACATGCCTTACTTCTTGCCTATCTCACACTGCGAATTTTTTCTAAGCTCTATACTAAACATTAAATCTGTTACGAAAAAAGAACGAAACAAAATGAACACAAAACGATCAGCTTTAAAAAAGGACACGTAACTGGAAAAACCGAATGAAAAAAGAATGTTAATAACAAATACTTTTTCACACCCAAACCAGTTCTGCGGAATTAGAATCAATGTTGAGTTTAAGCAAGCGAATGAGCCAACTGGAGTAAAGTGCCATGCTGATTTTAATTTTTCCCACTTGTGACGAATGCAGGAATTGATTTTTTTTTTTGCATGCTAGCGTGATAGTTAACATTCGTGTCAGTCAGCTGTTGGCTCTCACGCTGGCCAATAGAATCTTCCTGCCCATTCGTGGCAGCCAGCTATAGGCTCTCACTCTGGCCAGCAGAAAATCGCCGCAAACTACATGAAAACAACCGTAGAAGCATGAAAAAATAGATTATTTCCACTATCGATGGGAGTGGGCCTTTTCACTAACTTGAAGCATGTGCATGTAAATTTTGGTGCAAACCCGTCGAAAACTGCGGCCGTGCATTCGTTACACACACACACACACACACACACACACACACACACACATCCTGCCTTTTATAGATAGAGATAATTCTTGAAATTAATTTATCTAAGAGAAGCAGAACCGGTCTCAAATAGAAAATAAATTGGATATTCAAAAGTCGATACGATTTCTGATAAAATGAAATGAGCGACAAAATTACCTTTTTTAGGTCGATTTAAATTTAGCAAAATGCCCGATAAATTACTTTTGAAAACCATAATCTTAATAAATTTGTTCCCTACGAATTTGTGTAATGGTCAACGAGTTTGTCTCGCTAGATCACTTACGACTCAGTAGTGATTTTGACCCTCCCTGTGTGTCCTATACTTTTGGCTTTGTGCCCCATCTAAGATACGCTTAGAAAATCACCATAATCTGAATAAATTAAGATTAAAAAACAAATATTGTTATTTTTACATAAAGAACATGGTGTAATACAGCAAAATCCTTTTTTCAATACTTTTTGTATCTCTAGTAACGGGGAAATTTAAATTTTAATGATTTTAAAAATATTATTCAGAATATATCAATTCTATAAGTAACATAAGGCAGGACTCTCTTGTGTCCTTATATAAGGTCATATTTGACTGACGCCCAACTGTTCTTTTTCAAGTGGTTTTCCAGCACTTCATTTTCAGTCTTCTTTGGTTACGCCCGTCTCTGCCAAAGTGCAAATCAAGCTGAGAAAACTGATTGAAATATGGACTACGATACATCTATTCTCATAGTTTTATGTGCGCCTCCGTAAATCGGACTTCCTATCGTCTCATTTCCGATTGAGTGCCTTTACCTATCCGAGTGAGAACGTACAAACCTGGCATGTTTCCAAGCGATATCAGGGCCATCTGTCGGAACTAGTCGTTAACTGAATTCCCATCATGCACAGCTGCAGTTTCAATGGTGCTCATACCAGTTAAGATAACAGCTGATGTGTTTAGACATCCGGGTACAAAGGCCGGTTAGATGGTGTCAAATACTTGAATGAATGGGGTTTGGATATGATCATCTTGAAAACGAAATATGTTAATGTGTCCTACTTGTATTTTTAAATATTGCCTTGGAAAAGAAATAATTGAAATATAAGTACTATGGGTTATTAATAATTTTACGAAAAATACTCAAAGATATCCCGAATCACGAGAGTAATATATAAACACAGAGACATTTCTTTATTCCATGGTACTTTATTCTTTTATGTTTATACATACATACGCTGTGGTTGAATTTTTTAAATTTGAAAAAAAATTCAACCACAGCGTTGCGTTTGCACGCTCCAAAATTATTCTAACATTTAACAATATCTCATTGCTAAAAAAACACTATTTCGGACCGTACTACCTTTCGATGTCGCATTACTATTCGGAATTTAATAAAAACACACTAAATTGTCTACCTGAAGATGGTCGTTTGGTACGACTGAAAGCCCGGCTCGTAGAAAAAATAACACCTGAGAAACCCGGAATTTATGAACAAGGATCACACCATTCATTAACATATTCGAAGTTGTTTGTATTTTATTAGTAAATATTGTTTGTGAGAGTGATTCTCGCCATATAATTAGCTTCAGTATTTGTTTTTCGTTTGAATGATTTACGTTACATAAATTGATTACGCACTACAAAATTGACATATATATATATATATATATATATATATATATATATATATATATATATATATATATATTCACGCGCGTGCACACACACATACACACACACATATATATAGATATATACATATGTATTTATAATTCTTTCCACATACATATATATATATATATATATATTGATATATATTTCATTAAATAATATAGACAAGTTTTGTCTATTTATTTTAAGTAACTTCCTTTCATATTATCTGATAAGCTTAATATTATCATTGAAAGACGAAAGGAAATCATCATATTGATACCTGTTTAAATTCTATCTAAGCTTTCGGCTTACATAAGCCATCATCAAAGATGAGAATTGCATTTCAATATATCAAACAATACACGGACGAAACAATAGTGATAGTCTGATTTTGTTGTATGAAAAATTTCAAAGCAACGACAAACTCGTGTATACGAGACGCGGAAAAGAAAAAATCTCTTCGCAGCTCGTGACGTCACACATGACCACGCGAGATGGAAAACGAGAAATATTACGTATGGGAAGCTGTTGGTATAAACCAATGGCTTCTGTTACAAATTATAGGCATTTAAGAATATTTGTGGAGATTTCATAGTTAATTTTGTTAAGGTTAGGTTTCAACTGTTTTATGTATATAGCTTCAAGAAGTTTTAGTTTTTGTTTATTGTTTTCATGTTTAAATATAGTTGTGTTTTCAACAAGGATTTTCCGGAATTGTGTACGCGGCCAGGCATGTTGTTTTAAATGCCTAAAAATGTTAGAGTTATCATTCAAATATAGTGTCAAGCGTCGTGAAAGCGAGTTTGTGGTGTGACCAACTTAAATATTATTTAATCCATTGGAGATACAATCTCCCAAATGACACTTGGATTTGTAAACTATGTTGGTTTTTGCAAATCACTAACGTGGAGGGGGGGGAGAAGAATCATTGCGAATAAATAATATTGAATATACATATATATATATATATATATATATATAGATATATATATATATAATTCTGTCCACAACTATATACAAGTGTGTGTGTGATTCACACAGAGAATACTGTTTCGCTGTATTACAGCTTCTCAGTGTGACTAGACGTCCGAAACCTCTAAGCCATCAGCACTCGGTAGAGAGAAAGTGCTAGTTCTAGCATATTGGTTTTACGAATGTAAACAAACGCCTGTCAGCCAGAGTGATCGTATTAATCTTACCGGAGCTTTGCGTTTTAGCGTAGGCGGCTGCTGTTTGTAGAATTATGAAGTTTCTCAAGAGTGCTCAATTGAAATATACTATCAAGAGGGTAAATATGTCATTTGCATACACACACACACACACACACATATATATATATATATATATATAAGATGTAACATTTAAGAATATATATATATATATATATATATATATATATATATATATATATAAGATATAAGAAGCAGCAAATATTTTTATATATAGTGTTCAGTTTTAAAAATATTCAAATAATATTAAAATAAAACATTAATAATATTAGGTGAAAACATTGCTTAATTTTAATTGTCAATACTTTGTTGTTTTCCCCGAATTCGAAGTCTCTTATCGGGGGGGGGGGGTCTGGCTTTTCTTCAGGAGGTACTGTTTGTTTCCTGCAGAACTATTTGCTTTTCCTGTGATGCATTAGGGCGATTCAAGGTTTATACAAAACTCGATCCTCCCTTCTTTCATTTCTGTTCAATTTGTTTGAAGATAGCGTGAGCGTGAAACTCGGGTTACGACTAGAGCCATTCTTTCATAGGATATATATATATATATATATATCTATATACTTATGATAAAAATATAGTTTTAAGGTATGCTATATTATTGGGTAAGGCTGCTCAATATTAGACATTAAATATAAACGTGGACACTGAGGTCAACACCATGTGGCAACAGACATTTTCATACTTGAAACAGTGTGGCCGCTTGGTGCTGACCTAAGTGTCTACTGATATATATATATATATATATATATATATATATATATATATATATATATATATAGAGAGAGAGAGAGAGAGAGAGAGAGAGAGAGAGAGAGAGAGAATATTGTTATAAAATCAAGACGTTAACCAGAAAACTCGATTCGTACGCTTAAATAGCCTCGTCAGATCGAGAATTTTATATGGATGCCATCTATGGCGGCGCCAAACTGTTCAGAAATATCTCTACTTTCCGCTGTGTATTTCCGCTTTCTCATATCAATTTTTTTAAATTGCTTTTAGCCATTGAAACCTTTGACACTTGCCAAAGTCCACGTCTTTTTATAACCTTGTGAACTGATGATACAGAATCGCAAACAAATAAGAGTACCAGATAACAGAAGCCGCCTCACTTGTAGATTTTCAGCAATCAAAATAAATAATATCGACATTACATATAACTCGGAGAGAAAATGACGACATTATCATGATGTTGACGTTCCACAGAAAAATGTAAGGAAGGAAGCCTCAATCAATATTGGAAAGAGTGATAACACAGCTACTGAACTTGAGAAATACATTTTTCAACCAACAGTAATACCGGTTTCTTGGTCAATGAATGTCGAATGTTTCCAATATGGAAACAGCTAATATTACATTTCCATTACAGATGTTTATAAAGTTTGAAGTAATGACAATGATGGCCATTCCCAGCACGTTTTGCTGGCTGTTGCTACTATGTCTAGAAAACCATCAATACAGTTACTGGGAATGGGTTACTGGAGGAGCAGTCGTAGCAATGTCTGCAGTAAAATTCTAAAGTAATACATACATACGATTACTTATTCATTTTTCTTGTGTTCGTATGAGCGTTTAAAAACTGTCCGAATGTTCTATATATCCGACCGATTTCGTATTGTATTAGGCATTATCAAGGATAATATGTAGATTTTTATATATGTGTATCTATAGTGATGGTAATGTTTTCTTTTTATTTTCCAAACATGATCAACATATTGTGGCCTTGTTCATAGCTGACTGTTAGATCTTTGCAATGTTCATACTTCCATTATTTTGTACCAACTGTACATGTGGATAGGGTTATTATAGCCGTATTTAGTACGGGTATGTTGCGGATAGAATTTAGTAGGATTCCGCATCTGCTTAAATGTGTCCTAATTCATCTATGGTCATATATATATATATATATATATATATATATATATATATATATATATATATATATATGTTAGGTCATCCCATAAGTTCTGTCCGAATTTTAACTTTTTGTTAAAATGAACGAAATTTAAAGAGTCTAATGGAGCTGAACATTATTTTTATGTTTAGATGCATTTAAACTGATCAAATTTTATTTCAGAGAACAATAAAATTAAATTTTGTTTGATTAAAACCCTGCTAACATGGAAATACCCAAGAATCATGTGAGCCACATAATGCTTTATGAGTTCAAGAAAGGAAACTCAGCAGCCGAAGCGGCTAGAAACATTCACTCAGTTTATGGAGAGGAATGTATGAATGAAAGAACTTGCAGAAGATGGTTTGCAAAATTCAGAGGTGGAGATTTCACCCTTGAAGATGAAGATCGAACCGGACGTCCAGTTGAGTTTGATGAAAATCTTCTTGAAGCAGCCCTTGAAGAAAATTGTGCTTTATCAGTTGAGGAATTGGCAGTGGTTCTCAGTTCAAACCATACAACTGTTCATCGTCATCTTCAACAAATTGGAAAAGTTCCTAAACTTGGAAAATGGGTGCCTCATGAATTGTCTGATAACAACCTCAAATCCCGAGTTGACATCTGCCCTTCTATCCATTCTCGCCAACTTGTTTCACCTTTTGGATAGACTTGTGACTGGCGACGAAAAATGGATCTTTTATCGAAATGTTAACACCAGTCTTTACCAATTTCAATAGTAATTTCTGAAATTTTACTTCACTAGAAGTGTTTCTGTCACACGTGTCTGCTGATCCAAGTTTGGAGAATTTAGACGTATCTTCTAAAATGGAACACATCTTAGCTACATAATCGGATCGGTCCATAATAACCACGCCGGCACCTTTATCTGGCCTGGAAATTATAAGGTCATGACTGTTCCTCAAAGAAGTAATCACTTTCTGATACTCTGCCCTCCATTTCGATTCGGAAGTAGCAACCGAGGAACTGGAAAACAAGTGTGCAGAATTGTTAACATGGGATTTTAAATCACGAACAGAATCGATAGAGGTCGGAGAAAGTCTTGCCAGCTGGGCATAAAAAACCTCGAACTCTGAAAATATCTTTTCCTTATCAGGCATAAATGGTGGAATGCAATAGTCCAACCCGTGAGCGAGAACAAATGACTCCAGCTCGGTTAATTGATGGGAAGACAAATTAATAATATTGTCGAAATTGGGTTCCGCTGGGACTCCATATTTCCTGTGTACCAAGTTTTTCAAGTAAGCATCAAACTTAGTTGACAACTTAACAGACTCGCGTTGATGGACCCACCCCGACAGTTCAGCCATTTGTGAGCATCTGTTAAAGAACAGAAGGTGTGCGGCTAAATTTAGTGTGGATTGGTTCACCGTGTTGTCCCGTTCACACTATTCAGTTCATCTAAAGGTGCTGGAGTCAATTTACATCGGGTCCCGCAGGCCCTCCCTGTGTAAACAGCGTGAGTGTCTATTGGGGCTCGCTGTCATTTGCCTCTAGCTGCTATTTTTTCCCCTTATACTCATTTCCTTTTCATTGCATATTCTGTTTTCTAATTACATTAAAATCTCCCGTAGAAGCCTGAAGAGCGGGAGCGAAACCGGTTGCTTCCCTTTTTATTCTTTGCTTTGTATTTTAATATGTCTAGTAATATTAAGCTTAACACCTTCATTTCAGTTATAAAATTTTGTACCTACAAATATATATATATATATATATATATATATATATATATATATATATATATATATATATATATATATAACGATCAGTAAAATATACAAAATAATAGTTACTGCCTTTTTATTTAAATGTATATAGAAATATTATGTACAACCTATTTTACACAAGTTTATAGTTGTAGAGTTTTGGTCAGAAAATAAGCCTATTCATCACGCTCTTTGGTCATATTTAGCAAATGTATGGAGGTAAAATTACAAAGACTTTTCAAACAAATACTGCTTCGTCATCAAACAAATACTTCTTCGGGCAACATAAAGGGAAGCTGTCGAGAACCATAATCGCTCAAGACCTGAAGCAACTAAGTACAGAGAGTGACAGAGAGAGATATAGTCATTCGAATTTTAAAAAATCTTTCTCGTAAAATTTGTTAATTTTTTCAAAGTTCCTAGGAAGTAAATCAAACGGCTTTTAAACATTTAGGCATTTTGTCTAAATTCGTTTGTGGACGCACTTTATTATATCGTGTTTGATAACTGTTGTGGATTCCGGGATGAAATCCGGTATCAAATAATAACAAACGCCAATAAATTAATATAGGAAATAAATGTATTAACGTAATAATACAAACTGGTAATACAGGTTAGTAGTTCCAGGAATGCGGGGTTAGTAGACAAATATATATGTAGTAGGTATCGACGTATCGCTGTATGACTTCTTACTGAGTCGACGTGCTTGTGATTGTGACTCTTGCCGCTACGTTATTCTACCGACCGACTCACCGTTCTACTACTACTACTGTCCGACTTGACTTAACGTACTGACTACTGGGTATCCACTAGTAGTAATATATGTATACCTTGGGTGAGTCCATTTATGTAAAAAGGGATGACCCCTCAATAATAACTTATATACGTGTATGGCCCATTGGGCTTCATGTTAAACCCTACCAAAAAGCGAAGGTTTGAATTCTGATTTTCACGGCCTCTTCATTGAGAAAATGCTTGCATCATATCAGTGTTTTAACCTTATACCACATGATACCTACTCCCCTAGTTATTCAACATTTACCCTATCTTCATACACTACTCTTAATAGACTCAGCGTTCCTATCAATTTCAAGGGTTCATTATATTAGTTTAGACTGAAATACCTTTGTGAAAATTGTGAATACATCTCCTCCCTAGCTATGGGCTAAATATTAGGACTTATATCATTAAAAGTCATTGTTATTCTCAAAACATTGTTGATGCAATATTCAATCGAAAAAAATGTTAATCATAAAATAATCAGCTCTAAATAAACCTCAAGGATTTGGTAAAACGTAATATAAACAAATCAATAGATCAATTAATCAATCAATCGATTTTAAGATATTGAAATATTATACGTCGGAATCAACAGAGGAAAACTTGTTTTGTGTTGGGATATTTTTAATTTGAAGATATCAGAAAATAGACTGAATCAAGTATCTGAAAAATATAAAGAAAATATTGCAAAAAAGTGTAACGATTTGACAATTATAATGTTTAGTAGGAATTCAAGCTATATAGAAGTTAGTTGAATGTGACAATTTTCCAAATTGATAGTTGCGCTTTGTCATGAAAGACGTTTGTAGAATTCACATTATATTTTGTTCGGGATAAAAAACGGTCGGAACAATGCTAAATCACGAAGACAGAATTTATTTTGTCTGACACAAGGCAAAATGAAGAGAATGAAACTCAGAACACATTAAGGTTGGACGATCATTACAAAAATAATTCCAAAAGACGAAACTACTTTAACCATTGTCTACCAGAGTATTTATTTATTAAGCATATTTTTGTCTGGCCTGGCACAAGGCCATGAAAACGAAGCCCGTTGTGAGGATTAAAAGAATGAGTTGGAAGAAAGGAATGTTAATTATCACACTACATTAGGTGTCCTTCTCTATTCTTCGCTGTTTGAGATAAAAACGAAGAAGGAAAAATATTATGCGTCTTCTTCTTGTTTATGGGCCGTGTTCCCTCCAGGACGTAGGCGATCAAGGCTCTCCACAATTTCATGGCCCTTGTAGCTCTTAATAAACATTATCTTTCTCTTGTTTCTCCTAAACACTGTTCCCCCATTAATTTACACAAACTCAATAAGTATATCATGCGTTGTTTTCCTCTGTTCCTCTTGCCCTCTATCTGTCCTGTGAGTATCACATTTTCCAAGCCCTTCTTCATTATTATATGTCCCAGAAATCTCCTCTTGATTTTAGGTATTAGTTTCCTTTTTGTTTCCATTTTCTATAAAACCTCGTAATTGTTTCGTTCATGATATTCTCAACATCATTCTGTAGAACCACATCTTTGTTGCCTCAAGTTTCCTCTTCATCTCTGAGAAGATCATCCAGCACACACTGCTATAGAGGAAGACATATATCACATAGCAGTTGTTTAATACTGTTTTCATTGTTACTAGCGAAAGTTTTCTAATGCTTCCCTTGATATCCCAATACGCTTTCGGATTTCAGTGAGTCGCACTTTCCGTCCTCTGTTAAAACGCTTCCGAGATATTTAAATTATTACACTTGTTTGATTTTGGTTCCTCCGATTTGCAATTTGCACTTTAGGTTCGCACTTTAGGGTCTTCTTTTTGTTAACAACTATTCATTCTGTTTTCTTTCAGTTTATGTTTAATCCTTTCTTTTCACTTTCCTTCACTGACTTCTGCAGGAGGTTTTGTAGCTTTTCTTTCTGTCTGGTATCAACGTTGCTGCTATCGACATCATACGCCAGACATTGTTAATGAGAGTTAAACGAATAGAATAGTAGAAAGTCCCAACCAGACATAATATAGAAATAGACGTCTTGTATCAGAGACATTCTTCAACGAGATTACACATCAATAGGATTTCATTGATTGTTTTTTTTTGCTTTTTTTTCATTTACCTCAGCTGAAACATCTTTCATTGCCAATTATTTGAATCATACAACTTCCGCATCCACTGCAGAAAAACTACTATGTATCTCTTTCCTTTTCTTTTACGTGAGTATTCCTTCAGGATGTGGAGTGATTATGGTTTCCCGCACAACTTCCTGTATATATATATATATATATATATATATATATATATATATATATATATGTATATATATGTCATTCACAGACAGTACTGTTTCGCTGTATCACAGCTCCTCAGTGCGACTAGACATCCGAATGCCTCAAGCCAGGATTGAAACGCAACTAATTTTGTGTCAGCCAGAGCTATCTTCACTCGGTAGAGTTACACAACTAAATCTAGCGTATTGTTTTTACAAATAAATGTAAACAATTAAGTAATTCATCGAGTCTGAAACCTCAACAGAATGCAGAAAGCACTGGACGGCCGTTTCGTCCTATATTTGGGACTCATCAGCAGTGTGCATCCACTACCGAGAATTGAAACCCTGACAGTTAGATTGTCAAGGAAACATCATACCAACGGTTCCAGCGCTATATTCAGTCTGATTTGCTACATCACGATTACCGAGTCCCGTTGGAACAGTTGGTATGATGTTTGCTTGACAACCTAACTGTCAGGGTTTCAATTCTCGGTGGTGGATGCGCACTGCTGATGAGTCCCAAATATAGGACGAAACGGCCGTCCAGTGCTTTCTGCATTCTGTTGAGGTTTCAGACTCGATGAATTTACTGAAAATATAATTATCGAATCCTCCTCTTAGTTTCTTATATATATATGGGGCTCGGTTTTTGTTTTATGGCATATCAGCCTCAATGGGTTATTTAATGCTGATAAATTTTTTAATGCTGGTAATATGTTTTTCATCAAAAATCCATTTCTAGGAATATTTTTCCTTGAGGAAATATATAGCTGATTATATTTTTTTTTCAAAGAATGTATAATTGTTTGTGTTGCTGGTATTTTTTTTAAGTATTGCTGATAATAATTTTTCCTTCAAAAATTATTGCTGGTAATAATTTTTTTATTACAAAGTATTTATGGTATTCAAACCTATTTTTACACAAGTTTGGGTGTTAATTATTTGCCCATAGTTAGGACCCTAACAGGTGCTACCACCCCGGGTCAGGGTGGACCTGGGTACACCAGCAATTAAGAGGTGGTTCCATGCTCCTCAAAACCTCCTGATCAGAGTCCTTGCTGTTGGACCTAGTTTATCGTCTTACCCTTGACGCGGATGTAGTTTATCGTCATACCCAGGACGGTATATATATATATATATATATATATATATATATATATATATATATATATATATATATATATATAGTGACATACAGACATAGGCCTCAGTTGGTCAGGGTTTACCATGGGTAGCATCCTAGTTGTCTGCTTGGCTAAAGCATTGATGTTTGTGACTGTAGAGGCCGATACGAAAGTGACAATCTCTGTAGCAGAGGTCGAATGTAAGGTCTGTTGGAGCTGTTAGTTTGTTTTCTGCGGACCCGCCCTTCCGTGGTGATTTGTGTCAGCTTCTCGTCCCCTGACGAGAGTTGTTTGCTCAGGGTTCTTCTCCATTTGGATCGTGTGGCTGCCCATGGATGTCCACAGCTTTCATGTCGCGCCTTACGGCGTCGCGGTACCGCAGCTGTGGCCTCCCTGCGGGTTTCCTTTTAGAGGTCAGCTCTCCATACGGGAGGGTCTTTGGGGATGCGGCCGTCTGACATGCCGTGGACGTGACCAAATCAACGGAGACTGCGCTCTCTGAGCAGTGTGAACATGCTGGGCAGACCAGCTCGAGACGACCTCAGCGTTGGACATCTTGTCTTGCTACGCTATACCCAGGATGCGGCGGATAGTGAAAATTACATTTATTTCTCAAGTACTTTCCACCTCTATCTGAAATTATCATCAGGGGTGCAAAGAAAGAGATGGCAAGTACTTGGGGAATAATGTTACAGTGCATTTCTTTCATCATTTTATTCTAATACACGGAAAAATATTCGTGAATATGAAAGGATTATGATAGAAATAAGCAGACATAATGTTTGTAATTTATTTAATCAGAAATGCCTAAGAGAGAATTTGCTGTCTAAACACACAAATATATATATATATATATATATATATATATATATATATATATATATACATATATATATGTATATATATATATATATATATATATATGTATGTGTGTGTGTGTGTGTGTGTGTGTGTGTGTAAAAAATTATGTATACAAAATTATCAAAGGAACCACACTGCGCTTGTGTTAACAGTCACTTTCCCATCATTTCTGAGGTCAGCATTGAAAAGCAATTGAGTGTCCGTATTGTTTAATTATCGATTTCACACGAAATATCCATAAACACTTACTTGAAATTTAAACCTTTGTCAGCGTAAAATATTCGAATAATTAAGAAAAAAGAATCGGTTTAGACTCTTGGAGTGAAACGCAGTTAGTATTTGGGAACGATCGTTACAACTTTTGAAATGAGTCAGCTGGAAGCGGTTTACATTCTGGAAATATTCAGCAAATACAGGAATACCTCCCTCCCACATTTTAAAGGTTAACAAAAATAAATAAATAATTGCTATTAAAACATTTCATTTTAAAAAAAAAAAAAAAAGGCTACAGATTTTATTTTTTAAAAAAAGTAACACTCTCAAAAAGCGTAACTCCATTTGCCATGCACTGTTGAAGTCGATTTTGAAAGTTTTTCATCTCCCGGAATTTCCACGTGGTTTTCTTTTCAGCGTTGAACCTGTGGCGTGAATTTTTCAACCTATAGCAGTATCGATTTTCTAAGCGGAACATCATTCTTACGTAATATGAGATAAGCACGAAAAGCTCTCTGTGTTGCAATTAGATTCACCAGTCGTAAAAATGATTTCAACACTAAACGCACGGGTTTGCTTCGTTCCAAGTCATGAGGGTAATTGATGGGAAGACATTAGCTAAATGCAGACACCATAATAACACTTGCCTGGGTTTACTTGCACAACACAGAGGAGAGTTTAAAGGTGCCAGGTATTTCTGCCGCAACCTGTAGAATCCCTTAAATTAGAAGTCAAAGAATAAGGATGCTTGGCAGCACGAGGATCCGAAACATTCTTCATGTCAGGTGAAAACATTTATTTCAAACGGTTTATTATTTTTATTTATCTATTTATTTGCAAAATAACAGAATAATCACTCAGCACCTTTAGGGGTCAAATTTGATTCTCAGTAATATTCAGTCGGGTTTCGATCCTAGCTAGAGGCAACCGGACGTCTAGCTACACTGATGAGCTCTGAAACATCGAAACAGTCTGTCTGTGGATGACAAAAATATTAGCTCCTGAAAAATTAATTTCGGTTGAGCCCTCTGGTTTGAGGTGTGAATTTGTAAACAGTGACTATTTAAGCTAATACTGCACGACTCTTCGACAGAATTGAGTCACTGTCAGTCACTGTGTGTTTATCTGAATCTAAAAATAAACACTCTAAAATTCACCTTCATCCTGTACGGTACGCTGACGGCTTAGTGGGAGAAGTTCGGGCTGACGCAAATTCAGTTGGGTTTAGATCCTAGCTAGAGGCAACCGGACGTCTAGCCTCACTGATAAGCTGTGAAACAGCGAAACAGTCTGTCTGTGAATGACAAATATATATATATATATATATATATATATATATATATATATATGAATATGAATGCGGTGGACGTGACCTAATCAACGGAGACTGCGCTATATATATATATATATATATATATATATATATATATATATATATATATATTTTTTTTTTCGCGCTGTCACATGATAAAGATCTACGCCATGCACGTGATATAGCATCATCGCGTCTTTTGAATTTAAAAGGAATTTAACGTTTTTAGTTTGTAAAAAAGTAGCAACATGATTGCGCTACAAGATAATTGGCAAATGTTTGTTTAAATAAAAAAAAAAAAAAAAAAAAAAAAAAATTTTGACTAAAATATTGACCCTGAAGATGAACAATGATGTTCGAAAGCGCTAGGTCATCGTATGGAAAATACATATTTCGGAACTATTTTCAAATAAAAAGTCTCATTAGAGAATATGAGAAAATTCAAAAGAAAATATGTAAGACTATGTTGTCTTTAACATTCAACACTACATGTTTGAAAGAAAAGTTGCTGCCAAATTACACATATATATATATATATATATATCAAATATGTGGTGCAGTTCAATTTATATTACATGAGTCATTCATACAAAAAAAGCAGATTAGTGAAGTTAAATGGCGAGAATGCATCTTTCCAAACAAATTTATTAAAATTACATTAACCCACGAACCGTTAGATGAATGTTATGATCCCAGTGTTTAATACATTCGAGCTGTATAAGGTCTCTTTTTGCTAGTACTTTCATCTGTTCATACAGACATCATCAGGCATGGAAATTGATTTGCTTTTTTTAGTACATCCAGGTAATAACGGGTCACGAAAGATTAGACTTGAATCAAAATATTTTTAAAAAAAATGTGTTATTGTTAACAGTAAGAAATTTTGGAGTGTGCAGCCGCATCCCTAAGGTTGAAGTTTTTGAAAATTGAAAGGAGAATGCGTTTTTTTTACTAATATGGTAATTGGAGAATTCTTTTGTTGTAGTAGTTTTTTTCAGTCGATGTGGCATTAACTAAATTATTCAATAAATAGAGCAATGTCGCAGCTATTATCCCGAAAGTTGCACGTCGGATCAGTTCTATTTAAATCAAATATGTGGTGCAGTTCAATTTATATTCCATGAATCATTCATTCAAAAAAAAGATCAGTGAAGTTAATTATATAAATGGCGAGAATACATCTTCGTAAACAAATTTATTAAAATTACATTAACCCACGAATGAATAGATGAATGTTATGATACCTGTTTTTAATAAATTCGAGCTCTATAAGGTTTCTTTTTGCTAGTACTTTCATCTGTTCATACAGACATCATCAGGCATGGAAATTGATTTTTTTTTGTTTTTTTCTGTACATCCAGGTAATAACGGGGCATCAACGTGTTTTAGTGGAGTCAGCAGTTTCAATCTAATTGTCTGAATCATCATCAAGAAGCGAGATCAAGTTCTAAAAGGTCAGCCAATCTAACAGAGATCTCATCTCACAATCCTCACTCTTGCTCCATATGTGGCCTCCTTTGTAAATCATTAGCGGGTCTTAAATGCCACTTAAGATTAACATTTTCGCACAAAGTTTTATAACGGAATCAACTAAGCTGTCAGATTCTCATACGTCGAAACCGACGGGGTAGTCCATTATATATATATATATATATATATATATATATATATATATATATATATATATATATATATATATAACAATTAGACAATTAGACAATATTGCTGTTACACACTTTGGACAATTTTGCTGTTACACTCGGTATATATATATATGTATAAATATATATATATGTATATGTAAAATGTTTGTATATATATATATATATATATATATATGAATTTATACATATATATATATATATATATATATGAATTTATATATATATTGTTTACAAATTATATATGCGCGGTACTTATTGGAAAGCGCTCAATATCAGTTATAGAGCTAACATATTTAGTTGGATTGATGTTAGTTTGTGATCTTGGGTTTCATGCTATTTGTGACCGTCAGTCAAACACAGTCTGATGATCGCAAATAGCGTGAAACCCAGGGTCACAAACTCACATCATTCCAACTATATATATATATATATATATACGACTCTTCGACAGAATTGAGTCACTCTCAGTCACTGTGTGTTTATCCGAATCTAAAAATAAACACGCTAAAATTCACCTTCATTCCGTACCGTACGCTGATGGCTGGGCGGGTAGATGTTTGGTCTGACGCAAATTCAGTCGGGTTTCGAGGCAACCGGACGTCTAGCCACACTGATGAGCTGTGGATGACAAAAATAGATATGTATATATATATATATATATATATTTGAATTGTGAGTTTATATTATGAGTTGAATATAAGTTTACTCAAAGAATGTAGTTTCTACAGAAATCACTCTGCAGACGTTCTACAAGCCTAATCGTGTCAATGAACAAGTTACAAAACTATCAGATCTCTTACGGTAATTTAACACATTCCGAGGATAAACAACAAATTATTTTTTTTAATTTTTCATCTTGACGAGAAAACACACAGATGTTTCTGAAAATTCCAGTTTTGAAAACCTTTCTGACCATGTTAACATTTGGTCAAAAAGTCTGCTATACAAACTAGTGTATAATAAATATTTTATACTTATTCTCAATATTATTACATTTTTTTGCTTTTTTATGCCTGATGTCTTTCACCACCGACCTATATATATATATATATATATATATATATATATATATATATATTATAATTTTTATTATAATATTTAAAAAAAAAAATGTTTCCTTCGCTACATAAGCGTTCTGATGTTTCAAAAGCGAGAGCCGAGACCCTCAATAAAATTATTGAAATTAAGTTGAATTAAGGTATCTGGTCTCGTTTAAATTCTCGCTTGACGATGAAACGAGACCAGATACCTTAATTCAACTTAATTTCAATAATTATATTGAGGGTCTCGGCTCTCGCTTTTGAAACATGAGAACTCTTATGGAGCGAAGGAATCATATTTTTAAAAAAATATTATAATATAAGCTCTACTTCTGTATGGAGCACTGTCTTTTTAAAAATAAAAACAAAAATACTAAAGAACTCCGGATTATTTACCTAACGTGTTCTTTCCTATTTTTCTGCATACCTGCACACACACACACACACACACACGCACACACACACACACACACACACACACACACACACATATATATATATATATATATATATATATCAATTATGTGGTGCGTGTTCAATTTATATAACGTAAATCATTCATTCGAAAAACAAATAATGAAGTTAATTATATGGCAAGAATCACCCTCGCAAACAATATTTAATAATAAAATACAATCAACCTCGAATCCGTGAATGAATGGTATGATCCTTGTTTATAAATTCCGGTTTAATCAGGTCTTATTTTTGCTACTAGCTCGGCTTTCAATGGTTTCATACGACCATCATCAGGTAGGAAATTAGGTAAGTTTTTTAAATCCAGGTAATTGAGGTTGATTGTATTTTATTATTAAATAACTTCATTATTTGTTTTTCGTGTGAATGATTTACGTTATATATATATATATATATATATATATATATATATATATATATATATATATATATATATATATATATATATATATATATAAATTTGTTTTCCTTTCCTCTCACTTTTAACAAAATGGGAGATGTGCTGCCTGGGAGACAAATTTGTACTCCAGTTAGTACACGGACACAAAGACCTCTGAGGATGAGTATGTTTATTGACAGATTACGGATACGCATATAATAGCAGATGAAGTGAACGCATATAATAGCAGATGACGTGTACACATATAATAGCAGATGACGTGTACACATATATCTGTACATATATTCCGCGTATTCTATTTTCTATGCCAATATTATCTCTCCCAGAATGTCAGTCACCTTCTGTGTACGGAGGGATAAAATTTATCAGTGTCCCACACGGTCCGACTGCGCTGTTCTTACGAGAATTATTTAGAACCTGTCGCAGGAATCCATTTTCCCCTCACAGTAAAATTATATAAACTGTAGACGCAGCTCGGTGGTAACAACAGAGGATATTCACAATTGTGTGTGAGACACGGATTTGTATAGTTTCGCTGTACATTTTCTTAATCCGCCTAAGAAATGCCGTCACTTAATGAGAGTTGCAATGGTTGATACAATAAATAAGTCTACGAGAGGGCAAGGCAGGCCACGCAGAGAGAGTGAAGAAAGTGCTAGAAATAGTATAGGTATCTGGGTAATTAACAATAACACATTTTGAAAAAAACATATTTCAATTCAAGTCTAATCTTTCGTGTCCCGTTATTATCTGGATAAACTAAAAAAACAAACAAAAAAAAAAATCAATTTCGATGCCTGATGATATCTGTATGGACAGATGAAAGTACTAGCAAAAATAGACCTTATACAGCTCGAATTTATTAAAAACAAGGATCATAACATTCATCTAGACGTTCGTGGGTTAATGTAATTTAATAAATTTGTTTGCGAAGATGTATTCTCGCCATTTACATCATTAACTTCACTAATCTGTTTTTTGTATGAATGATTCATGTAATATATATATATATATATATATATATATATATATATATATCATAAATAAGAAAAAGAACTGATGAATTAAGTATAAGTGTAAGAAAGAGGAACCATTGTAGTTCCTAAACATATGTAGTGATATAAAATGTTTTTATTGCAATCTATTATAGTAAAACATTATAATAATTATATATATATATATATATGTTATATATATATATATATATGTATATATATATATATATATATATATGTATATATATATATATATATATATATGTATATATATATATATATATATATATGTATATATATATATATATATATATATATATATATATATATATATATACCCTTGTTCAAGTTAATTAAAACAACCGCTTTAGTATCCTTCCTTTCACATTACGGTCAGTTTTAGATCCACTGGAGGGTGTAATTGATTTCTATATTTTCCTCAGATTCGGTTATTTGCAGTGTGTGTGTGTGCGTGTGTGTGTGTGTGTGCGTGTGTGTGTGTGTGCGTGCGTGCGTGTGTGTGTGTATTTATGTATAATTTTCATTGAAAACGTCTGACAAGGTAGTGAGGTCAAATTTTGAATTCAATTTAAAGTGTTCATATACTATTGTATTTGTGCGTTAGGGAATATAACGAACCCAACTGGAATTCAAACTTGGTTCACTGATTTCTCGTTCCGGACTTCTATCCACTAAACAGTCCCTAGTTGCTAGCATTGTAGTTCCTAAATCGGCGAGATGTGTTCAATTTCCCAAACGTTCTGCATCCGACTTCTTCCACTTATAAGCGCAGACTGAACTCTCTTGTAACCAGTATAGGAGAAGGAAAACCGGGATTTTAAACATAAGAATTCAGTTTGGAGACTTCGTGGTACATTATCACTTTCAGTTTTTCCGAAATATGCGGCTCCAATACACAAGCCTTCACCATTCGAAGCAAATCAAAATCATGTATGTGTTTAGCATAGTGCTTCGTTCTGAACTGAAATATTCGGCCCTAATACATCGATATCGACGCGAAAGTCAATTTCATATATATATATATATATATATATATATATATATATATATATATATATATATATATATATATATATATATGAGAAAGATTGAGAGTGAGGGAAAGGTAGAGAAATATATAAATAAGCAAGCAGTCAGAGTTATGTCGCATTCATAATTTCTGCAGAAAAGATCAATTAGAAAAGATCCAACTCAATCCATAAGACGTTTGGTACGTGAAAGTGGAATTACACCTATGACAGTCCAAAGAGCATTGAAAAAGACTTGAAAATCAAATCGTATGTGAAAACTGTGAGGCACATTGTTACTCCTGGACAGAGAGTTAAAAGTTTAGAGAGGGCAAAGCTAATTTTGAATAAGTGAAAAAATGATCCATAATTAACACACACACACACACACACACACACACAATCATATATATATATATATATATATATATATATATATATATATATATATATATATATATATATATATATATATACATGTATGTGTGTGTGTGTGTATATATATTTATATATATATATTTTAACTTTATTTCAATCCTTCATGAGCTTCTGAGTCTTAGTTATAAATAATTAATGATGAATATGTAAATTTTAGTTTATGATCGATTTATATGCAGGTGTCTGTCTCTCGGTTTCTAGTAACTGAGTACCTTGATTATCAACTACACACGCACACATTTATATATATATATGTTGAACGTGGCTATATTTTCGGGGAAATTTTTAAGTATCGGATACAATTTCTCGATATCGACACTGTTGACGTTGTCATCGAGTCTGCAATGCTTAAAATGGTTCTTTAGACTGGAAACTGACAGTCAACATTGTGTTGATGTCTATTTCAACAATGTCGCTCTCTCTCTCTCTCTCTGTGTTTGACTCTCTCTCCAAACTACGCAGACATGTTTATAGACATAGATACATATATATGTGTAGAGGTAGATATAAAGGTAGGCCTAGAGAAATAATTGGGAATCGAGCAAAAGAAAACATGTAGTGTCATACTAGGATTGATAGACATGTAATTTGCTGTAACGCACGCACATAAAACCTGCCAAGCAGGATGAACCTAATCGCCCACAAAACGCGAAGTACGTGGTATAAAATAGAATAGAGGAGAAGAAAAAATAAATAAAGAAAAAAAAGCACCTGCGTTATCATTGAATAAATAACAAACAAATACATTGAAGCTAAAACAAAGGAAATACACGTCACCATAAAATGAAGATTAAATCAAATACCAGGTTTTGCCGCGCTGACAGGATCGATCAATAAAAGATCATAGTTATTGAAAATTGTTTCTTTTCTGGAAGTCTCCTCTTTCAAAGTAATTAATTTTTAATCGAAAATTTTATTTTGTTTGGATCTTCATATGGAATTTATTTTTCTTCGTTTGGAAATTTCATGAACCTAACCTAAAACTATCCACTTTAAGCTTGAAACATAATTAACATTTCTTGTTTTAACGCAAATTCCATGACATTCTAAGTCTTAAAATTCGTCCACACTTTAACGCTTCATTCAATTAATATTTATTACATCGTGGCGCTTCAGAATTTATATTCTTTAGACTTCATCAGAGATATGTTAAATCCGCCGGTTTTTAGAAATCGTTCCCTACTTTTTCTATACCCATTTACTTCGCTTATATTTAGAGAACAACGGTGACTATTAAAGTGGCTTCATTTAATTGCAAGGATCTCGCGGAAAGAAAATGAAAGAAAGAAAACGAAAATGCCAGAAGCTAGATACAACATATCCTCGAGGAAAGTCAGGCAGTATTACATTACGCAGGTTTTGAATTCAGTGTTGTCCTCCTCCTAGACCAGTTGGCATCCAAGACTATAGAACCCAGTCTGTCCTGCTATTTACCCTTAGGTCTCTGTATTCGGCTCTTGAAATAGTGTGATTGGTTCTGCACAAAGCCTTCACCACTAAAATCAAATCATATATGCAGGTGTCTGAGCTGTCAGTTCGTAGGAAATGAATGGCTTGACAGGGGAGTCCAGCATATATATATATATATATATATATATATATATATATAATGTTGAACTATATTTATCGGTGAAATTCTTAAATATTGGATACAAATTCTCGATATAGACAGTGTCGTCATAGTCACCGAATCTGCAATGTGATTGTCCGTTTCACCCTTTAAATCGATCTGGCTGGAAACTGACAATCAACATCGTGTTGATGACTACTTCCCCTGTTTAAAAATGAATCTCCAAAAGAATCCTTTGAATAATAAGAAAGCGAAGATAGTTACTTGATTGAGATTGTGTACGTGCATTGGTCTCTTAAGGAACCAAGAAGATGTGCGAGTTGATAGCGGCTCGGAATGTGAAATGGAAGAATCGAGTTGGAATTAGGCATAAAAAGGTATCTTTAGAAAGATATAAATAAATCTCCTCCCCATCATTAGGTTATATCTTAGTATATGTACCTGGAAAATCATTGCTATTATCAAAAAAGTGTTAATGCAATATTAATTTGTAAAAAAAGAAAAAGAATTCTTAAAATCGGGAATATATTAAGGTTTTAAATAACTCAAAACAGGTTGATTAAATGTCAAGCAATAGTAAGTGAAATCGATTGATTGATTATTTTTCTGTCCCACAAAAGTTATACTATCGATCAAACGTGGTATAAACAAATGTTTACGAAAACATAATCAATTTAAAAATATCACGACGATTTTGAGTAAATGTTATTTGTCTTCTTCAGGTTTTATTCTTGCTGAACAGGGCTAACTAGAAATTACCATGCACACTTACTGAAAACTTGTGCTAACCCAAAATGCAGATTCTGTGATAAATTTCCAGAAACAATTGACCATCTTGTATCAGGTTGGACGGTGTTAGCACCCACCAAATATAAAACTCAGCATGGCAGGATGGGCCAATATAAGCATTGGAAAAGAAACTGCAAGAAACTGACATGCCCATCACCCAGACCCGGTTACGGAGAAAGGACCTGTAAAAATTTTATGGGAATTTGTAATACATACATACAGAACAATCAAAGGTAATCGCCCAGACACGCGTGATTACAGAACGAAAAAACAAAATGTGCCACTTTGAAGATTGTAATGTATTTTTGAAGATCTTCAAAAAATTATCAAGATACAAAGACCGTGAATACGAGATTTCAGAAATGTGGCACATGAGGATATCAACAACTCCAGTTGTAATTGGAGCTCTCGGAATGATTGGAAAAAGATTCTAATCGACACATTGAAGCGATTCTAGCTAGCCCATGACTTAAAGACATACAAAAAGTTTTCTCACAAGTACAGCCCACACCTTACAAAGGGCTTTATCTATGTAAAATATGTGGAATCTTAGGTGTCTCAATGGAAATGCTCAGTGGAAAATGTAATGATGGCATTTCTGGCCTTAGTCTCTGGTTGGGACCCGGAAATAAATGAGTATACAACAGGAATCAAAGGAAATAAAATAATAATAATGATAATAAATAAATAAATGTGCCTCTTCCTACCAAATTCTAGGTGTTCATCCGTAAGAATTTATTCACCTTAAATCTAAAATCTCCAGCACCTTCTTCATTCTCTACGCAGTGTTTTTTAGATCGTAACCTTCCTCTGAATTCCAGTTATTTTATTTTTCATTCAAGTGTGTATTTTGTTTTTGATTTTTTTTAAAGAAATGCAAATGCACCAGTTTTTATGGACTCTTTTCTGACCATCATATAACATATTATTTTCTGCCCTCAGGCAAAGTCCTGCTGTATTCTCAAACTCTTTTATGCAAACTCTGTAGATGGCGTCGTAACTACACTCCAATTTTCTGTTGTACTGATACAAGGAGTAGAAGTCTCCTCAAGTCCTCAGCACTTTTCTCACTATTTGCATTGGGCACTGCTATATCGGGATTTTTCCTTCTGTGTCGATTTTTCTATTTTACTTACCTCCCAACTGCATCAAAAACACTTTGGGTAGATAGAATCTTAAGTTTCTTGTTGGTTAATTCTAAAAGTCTCTATAGAGAAGTCTGTTAATTTTCCTATTCGTCACTTTTATTTCGCCTGACACGTTTACGACGACAATCTGCCAGCTTCCCTCGTCCTACTTACCGATTATTAACTCCGATAACCACGCTTTGATGAGAATGCCAACGTCGATGTTAAAATCCTATTTTCCAGTTCTTTTAATTCTCGCTAAAACCCTCTATTTGTTTTCATGATATTTTCTACATTGTTTCAAATCGTTTTCACCATTCCCAGACTATATATCTATTCTATCATGTCTGTTTTAGAATTCCTTTTAAATAATGGAGCAATCATCATCATTATTAATACTTTATTGCATGCATTTACGCATTCTAACCACATGTACTTTGGCTATCGCGAGTGATTGAGTGACAAAAACACTTTAAATATTTCAGTAATTAAGCGGACTCCACTACCACAGGTATTTCAACCTCTTCAAATCCCAAATTGTTGTAATCTTTTAAATATTATAGCAAGCACCCGGTTTAACATATTATAGGAAGTACCCGGTTTAAATATTATAGGAAGCACCCGGTTTAAATTTTATGGGAATCACCCGGTTTAACATATTATAGGAAGCACCTGGTTTAAATATTATAGGAAGCGCCTGGTTTAAATATTATAGGAAGCACCCTGTTTAAGTATTATAGGAAGGACCTGGTTTAACATATTATACGAAACACCCGGTTTAAATATTATAGGAACACCCGGTTTAAATTATATAGGAAGCACCCGGTTTAACATATTATAGGAAGCACCTGGTTTAACATATTATAGGAAACACCCGGTTTAAATATTATAGGAAGCACCCGGTTTAAATGTTATAGGAAGCACCCGGTTTAAATAATATAGGAAACACCCGGTTCAAATATTATAGAAAACACCCGGTTTAACATATTATAGGAAACACCCGGTTTAAATATTATAGGAAGCACCCGTTTTAACATATTTTATATGTTCTCTTGTATTTTCCTAATTTTCTGCTTTCTTTTATTTTGACAAGAATGTCGTCATAATTACGATCTGGTCGGTTCTTCTAACGAAGTTTATATTTTCTTTGTTGTTTGATGTAATTGAATCGCACACACTAAAATGAATCAAGATATTATTTATTAGGAGGACATTTCGCATCAGCTATTTGTGCCTTACTTTATGGGGGGGGGGGTTAAGTCCAATGGTTCTTAAGAGTTCTTGCTAAGATTCCTATTTTTGTTTTAGTTTTCTTTTGAAAACTAAGGCTTTCCAAATCTCGATCGAAATGATCATTAATAAAAGCTACGATGTCTCGCTCATGAATCTTTCTTGATTCAATGAACAAAATGTGTGATATCCGGATTTTCAATCTTTTTTGCTTCTTTCGTTTTCTGTTTCTGCAAAGATAACCATCCATATTTTACAAGATTCTTTTTTCTCTCCTCTTTCTTATCGCTGATTAAATGTCCTTCTTTACTGTTAGTAATGTGCTCATTTTTGCTATCACACCTAATCCTTGTTCTGCCATCGATTTACACAATTTAGGTTATTGACTACTTCTCCTTCTCTCTCTTTCCCTCTCTATTTCCCTCTATCACTTTCTCTCTCTCTTTCTCTCTCTCTTTCTCTCTCTGTATATTTCTCTCTCTCTTTCTCTCTCTCTTTCTCTCTCTCTTTCTCTCTCTCTCTTTCTCTCTGTCTCTCTCTCTCTCCCTCTTTCTCTCTCTTTTTCTCTTCCTCTCTCCCCCTCACTCCTTCTCTCTCTTTCTCTCTCCTTCTTCTCCTCTCTCTTTCTCTCTCTTTCTTTCTCTCTTTCTCTATCTTTACCCCCCTCACCCTATCTCTCCCCTCTCTCTCTTTAAGCCCTATTACTTTTTATGCGGCTTAGAAATTTCACTTGTGTCTTTCGGATTCTAAGATTAAGTGTCCATTTTGTTCCCATTTTCCCTAAAACTTCGTCTCTACTCACATTTTCGGTTCATGGAATTCTCAGCACCCTTATGTAGAACCACATTTCTATGACAGCCAGTTTTTACTTCATCTATGTGGAGATTGTCCAGTATTGCCTACGATGCAAAACGATTGCTATTACATATAATTTCTGTAAACTTTTCTTTTCTAACGATATTTTCCTGTTTCTCTGTACTTGCTTAGCTTTAGGAAAGCATTTTTTTCCTATTCTAATGCGTGTTCGGATTTCGGCATTGCATTTTCCATCATCTTTTAATGTTTTTCCCATATTTAAACTTCTGTACTTGTTTGATGTTGATATCTCCAATTCATAATTCGAATGTTGAGCTCTTCTTTTTGCTGACAAACAGATTCTGTTTTATTATAAATTAAATTTTGTCCTTTCTGTTCGTCCTTCAGTTTGCTTCCTGGGGTCAGTTCTCAACACTTTGTCATCTGCATATGTGATATTTTTTATTGTGGCCGCCAGTAACGAAACCTGAGAGGACTTCTCATTCTATTAAGATCACTTTACTGTAAAAGTTAAATAGCTTCGTTGAACAGAAACATCCTTGTCTAAAGCTCCTTTCCATTTTCGTATATTGATTGAATCCATGTTTTGACCGTATTTTTCTAGAATCTTATAATATCTTTCCCAAATTAATCAAGGTTAGCCAGAGGTTCAAACAGTTTTTTATGTCTTGGATCATTAAACGCACCTGCCTAATCTATTAAGCTTAACTATATAACATAATCTATAAATAATCTATAAAAAGAATATAATAATACAATAACATAATCTGTAGCATAATAATAATAATAATAATAATAATAATAATAATATTAATAATAATAAAAATAATAATAATAATAATGGCAATAATAGTAACATAGTATAATATAATATAACAATCTATAACATAATGTGATAATACAATAACAATCTATAGAATAATCTATAAATAATCTATTAGGTCATCCTATAAGTTCTGTCCGAATTTTAACTTTTTGTTAAAATGAACGAAATTTAAAAAGTATTTTATAATGTCTAATGGATCCGAACATTATTTTTATGTTTAGATGCATTTAAACTGATCAAATTTTATTTCAGAGAACAATAAAATTAAATTTTGTTTGATTAAAACCCTGCTAACATGGAAGTACCCAAGAATCATTTGAGGCACATAATGCTTTAAGAGTTCAAGAAAGGAAACTCAGCAGCCGAAGCGGCTAGAAACATTTACTCAGTTTATGGAGAGGAATGTGTGAATGAAAGACCTTGCAGAAGATGGTTTGCAAAATTCAGAGGTGGAGATTTCACCCTTGAAGATGACGATCGAACCGGTCGTCCAGTTGAGTTTGATGAAAAACTTCTTGAAGCAGCCCTTGAAGAAAATCCTGCTTTATCAGTTGAGGAATTGGCAGTGGTTCTCAGTTCAAACCAGACAACTGTTCATCGTCATCTCCTACAACTTGGAAAACTTCCTAAACTTGGAAAATGGGTGCATCATGAATTGTCTGAAAACAACCTCAAATCCCGAGGTGACATCTGCTTTTCTCTCCATTCTTGCCAACTTGTTTCACCTTTTTTGGATAGACTTGTGACTGGTGACGAAAAATGGATCTTTTATCGAAATGTTAAGCGTTGTAGACAGTGGCTTGGTAAAGAGGAAGGACCCCAGCCACAGCCGACAAGGGAACTTCATGGGCAAAATGTTCTTCTTTCAATCTGGTGGCATTGCCAAGGAATAATCCACTTTGAATTCTTACCACCTAATGCAACAATTAATGCGCAAATATACTGTCAGCAATTAGAGCATTTGAACCAAGCTTTGAGGAAAAAAAGACCTGCTCTAGTGAATCGAAAACGGGTGATGTTTCATCAGGACAATACGCGACCACACACAGCAAGAATCACGTCACAAAAGATCGAAGAACTTGGTTGGGAGAAAATTCCTCATCCACCTTATTCTCCCGACCTTGCTACCATTTGTTTCGTAGCTTACAGAATCATTTGGAAGAAACAGCTTTTGTAACACAGGAAGAGGTTAAAACTGACATTTGTGAGTTCTTCGAATCAAAGCCAAAAGAATTTTACAGTAATGGAATTAGTAAGCTTGTTAATAGATGGAAGGAAGTTATAGATAATCAGGGAAAATACATTGTTGATTGAATCTGTAATTAAATGTAACATTTGGTCACTTGTTTTCGTTATTCAAAATTCGGACAAAATTCATGTGATGACCTGATACAACCTCTAACATAATATAACAATAACATAAACTATAGCATACTATAATAATAATATAATATAATGATATAATGATAATATAACATAATATAATAATACAATAACATAATCTATAAAACATAAATCTACATTCTTTGGAATTTCTATTGCATTTTCTAAAATCTTTCTGAGCTTAAATATTGCATTCTGTATTCTAGTTCCTGTGTTTGTCTTATTTCCGGGATTTTTCGACACCACGCTCTATTCAAAAGAAATAGTTCAAGGTTTATTACGTATTTGTTCGCAACTTGTTCTGAGGTTGCGCTATGAAAATGGATTTACTTAGATCTTCCGGTACATCAACACGACAGTTCCTTAAGTTCCATTTTCGAAAGAAAAAAAGACAGTCGAGTAACTAGAATAAAACGTAAATTGTCAAATACGCGAAGTAAAGCAGAAAATTAAAATAAATCCTAAAGAGCCAGGAATTACCTACATAGGTTTCACCTCAACGGATCTTCAGGGTAAACTGGCACATTCAGATACAAAATAGCAATGATAAAAAAAAAACTTCCTAAAATAAGCACATAGAATTCATCCTTTCAACTACTCTTCCTTCAAGAACTCAATAATGTAAAACAGACACTAATTAACAATGGCTTCCCTAAGCACCTTACAGACCACCAAATTAGACTATTTGTCCCCAAAGTAAATAACATCGATGGTAAACATGCAGTCAAAGATTAAATAATTATTTTCTACAAAAACCAAATGCACATTAACTACAAACAAGATGAATCTTCATTTAAAAATCTTGTAAAGAAATACATTACCCAACTGACCCGAATAAAATAAATCAAATTAATTATCTACTACAAAAAAATTATAATAGTTGATCTTATCCTCAAAATGATAATGGCTAAAAGTATAGCCGAAAGCGCTCGGAACTATAAAACATTTGGACAGTTTCTACACATTCTGTGTCCAAAAAGAAAACACTTTTTCAATCACAAGAAAAACTAAATAAAAAGCTTAATCGTAGTACCTTGTCTGCCGTTTTTAATGAATCATGCATACATATATATATATATATATGTATATATATATATATATATATATATATATATATATATATATATATATATATATATATATATATCGGTGGACCGATGATTGCATCTAGCATGAAACAGACTGTCGCCTCTAAGTGTTGACTTCTATGTTCACTTTTATATTTACACGCGCTCTATCTCTGATATTGAGCACTTTATCCCATAAATATAGCACACTTTAAGACTATATTTCTTCATATATATATATATATATATATATATATATATATATATATATATATATATATATATTTTAAGCATTTCACCCCAAGCAATGCGGGGAGCCACTAGCACGCAAAGGGTTACAGAGAGTTGGGGCGAGAGCAAATAGGAGTGATAGAGGAAAGGATGAAGAGAAGGATAGGGGATAGAATAATGCATCTGAAGACTATCATTGACATTACATTTGAATAGTTTGAGATTATAGCTATCAGGGAAAGAGGAAAAGGGGAGGGAGTTCTACAGGCGTGAGGTGCAAGACATGAAGCTATTGGAGTAGAAGAGACGCCTACATTTAACAGTTTCGACAGTGTAAGGGTGAGAGCGAGATGCCAGCCAAGTTGAATATATATATATATATATATATATATATATATATATATATATATATATATATATATATATATATATATATATATATATATATAGCCTTCGATGCCAACTGGTTTGGGATAGGACAACTTTAAATTCAAAACCTGCGGAGGGTCGTTTGGGGACCTTGTGGCCCGTAGTGCACCAGGTCTCTGTATTCAGCACTTCAGAAAGTGTGGTTGGTTCTGCACAAAGACTTCAACATAATAATCAAGAGTTTTGTGCGGCTGGTCTGGTTGTCAGATTATAGGAACTGAATTGCTTGACACTCATACGTCAAAATCGATGCGAGTGGCCGGTATGTAGATACAGGGTTTAACAGCAAAATTGTCCAAATCGTGAAACAGCATAATTGTTCATCCCACTAAAAGTTCAATATTCAATCCATATGCTGTTTGGCACGGGAGAGAAGATTTTCAGCTATCCAAAGAGCAAGGAAAAAAAGTCTTGTAAATGAAATCGTACCCGAAACGTGTAAGGCAACTTGTTATTCCAGGACAGAAAGTTAGAAGTTTAGAGAGGGCGAAGATCATTTTGAATAAGTTCCAAAATGACCCTGGAATAATCTGCACCGAAGGAAATAATTTTACACAGGATCCGTATACAAACAGATGCAATGGACGCATTCTGGCTTCAGATCTTCATGAGAGAGACAGGAATGCAACTTTGAAGTGCAAAAATCCTGCCAGGGTAATTTTGTTTTCATGTTTGGCTTCTGATGTTATGAAGATGCCATTGATCATGTTTCAAATATTGAAAAAGTTAGACTTGGATTCTTTCTGAATATCCCGAGGCTACAGGAGATCGTAACCCCGACAAGATCAAGAAATGCTTCAAATCTACATTCCAGTAGGATGGAGTATCTTGTCACACAAGCGCATTGGCTCAAAGGTTTCGCAGGGATGAGTTGGCGAACAGTTTTTTAGGATAAAGAAACATGGTCTTAGTCATCGTCTGATTTAAAAGCCTAGACTTCAGCATCTGGAATGAAGTGGTCAGTAAAACTTGTCATTTGTCCTACAGTAACTTGTAAACACTAAAAAACATCAATAAGACCTGAGTGGAGAACATTGATGAAGAATTCATTAAAAAACTTGTGATGCATTTAGTAAGAGAGTCGAGTATGTCATTGCTAAAGACGGTGAAACGCTTGATTCTTAACATTTTGGAATTGTGCCAGAATTGTTCTTATTAATTAGAAATAATTACCGGTATTTAAGCTTCCATTTGAACTTTATTTCAATATTCCAGGAGTTTCCAAACCTTAGCTATAATTAATTCATGATGAACATGTAATTTTCGTTTATGATAGATTTCATCACGATACTTCTGGTAGGCATAAAAGTAATTATACTTTCTTACTGCTCAAAGTGTTATAGAAACCTCCGAAAATTCAGTAAGATATATTTAATCACTTCTAAGTTAAAACGGTTCAAAGATTAATCTGACAATTGGAAAATATTGCTGTTACACCCGTTATATATATATTTATTATAGGATATTACATTCGAACATATGTAAAACCGCTATATAAATGCATTCAGGCTTCGACGCATATCATCGCATATCCTTCAGCGGTAGTAAATGAGGGTTATGCATCGAAATAAATCATATATGTCGGGGTTTTACATACGTTCGAATGTAAAATGCTGCAATAAATAATATTGCTCTACTATTATATTGAGCAGTATTTTTAAATTAGTGCTGTGTTAACTTTTAACTTTATATCTGATTCGTTCTCATTTCATTTTATATATATACAAGCAGCATGGTCCAGCGTTGCCCGTGCTTGATGCAAAAATCGTACGACTCAAACAGCAATCGCTATCGCTTGACTTAAAATATTTTTGCTCTTCCTTGCCTTTAAAGGAGTGCCCTTTGCCGTGCTGATGTTGCTACATGCCTTACTTCTTGCCTATCTCACACTGCGAATCTTTTCTAAGCTCTATATTAACATTAAATCTGTTAAGAAAAGAAAACTAAACAAAATGAACACAAAACGATCAGCTTTAAAAAAGGACTCGTAACTGGAAAAGCCGAAAGAAAAAAGGATGTTAACAACAAATACTTTTTCACACCAGTTCTGCGGAATCAGAATCAACGTTGAGTTTAAGCAAGCGAATGAGCCAATTGTAGTAAAGTGCCATGCAGATTTAAATTTTTCCCACTTGTGACGAATGCAACTATCGATTTTTTTTTTGCATGTTAGCTACCATTAGTGTCAGTCAGCTGTTAGGTCTCACGCTGGCCAATAGAATCTTCCTGCCTATTCGTGGCAGCCAGCTATAGGCTCTCACTCTGGCCAGTAGAAAATGGCCGCAAGCTACATGAAAACTGCCGTAGAGGCATGAAAAAATCGATTATTTCCACTATCAATGGGAGTTGGGAAATGCAACGTCGGTCTTGGTCTTGTTACTAACTTGGAGCATGTGCATGTAGATTCTGGTGCAAATCCATCGAAAATTGCGGCCATGCATTCGTTACACACACACACACATATACGTATATATATATATATATATATACATATATATATATATGTATATATATATATGTTTAAATTCCCAAGAGGATAGAATGCAGGTAGAACTCAATGTCCAGGACAGAGAAACAATATAATATAAAAGGCTCAAACACTAATATTCAATAGTTATAATTTATTACATTGGAATCGTTAATACGATCAAATTCATCAGACCTACAAATTCAAAAAGAAATTTGAATTTGTAGGTCTGATGAATTACATCATGATTACAGATCCAATGTAATAAATTATAACCATGGAATATCTGTGTTTGAGCCTTTTATATTATATATGTGTGTGCATTTTGTATTTAATATCATAAAGAAACAATTTATACAAAGAATTAATTAGCAATGTTAAAGTGATTAATGGCTAAATCACTTCGCTAACAATACTTAATGAGACATTAACTTACTATCAATTATTACTATTATATATATATATATATATATATATATATATATATATATATATATATATATATATATATATAATTTATTTGTTAAAAGTTATTTTTAGTGGATACTCATATTTGTGTAGATGTTCTGTTTCTATTTATTTATTGAACAACATATTCATTCATTTCTCTCTACCAGCCTGAATATTCGAGAATTATTATTAGAAAAATATGCGCCCTTCGTCAGAGCGCATACTATTCTAACAAGATTCATCAACATGTCATGGGTGTCTGTCAAACCATTTGACACCATGTGGGACTATTTGAAAGGGTCCGCCAGGTGCATGCGTGTGCAGAAAAAAAGGAGGGCGTTTTGATCATTTGTTATAAATTGCCGTGTTGAGGTACAACGACAGCCTTTTCGGCATATGTTTATGAGGACATTTTACCTTGTTTTGATGTCAGGAACCCGACCTGAACGATTGTAAAAGTATTTTTGGATTACATCTTGGATTGTACATTTAAAAACATCCACTGTAAACTTTAAACTTAAAAATTCAAAAATGAAGGATTTGTGGGCATATGCTTATATAGACTTTTGTCCGCGTTTTAGTGTAAGAAACCCGCCCTGAATTATTGTAAAATATTTTTGGATTGCATCTTGGATTGTACATTTAACAGCAGCTACCGTAAATTTTAAACTTAATAACACAAAAACGAAGAATTTGCGGATATATGGATTTTATCTTTTCTTTGCCGATCTTTTAAGAATTTAATTTTGAACCTTCTATTTGTAAAGAAAAGTAAAATAAAATATCGTTAGGTTTTCAATTTTTAAATTTAATTTAAGAACGCTCATAAATATTCTTCAGTCTAACTGATGTAATTTAATACTTAATAAAGAATTGTGTTGCTTTTGTTGTTGGCTTTTTTTTCTCTTATTTGATTACATAGATATATTTACTTATTTATTTTATTATCCGAAAAATCTCCGATGGAAATCTGTTCTTGTTTGAGAAAGATATTATTTATTCCGTAAGATTTTCAACCAAACGATTTGAAAAATAAGATCAGATGTAACTCTTCAACGAGAGTTAAACAAAAATGTATTTTTAATCATTTGACCCTAAGCAAGACAGAAAACCCACAGAGACACAAGAGGTTACTGAGTGTGAATGAGTAAGAAAAAGATAAACATTATTAAGGAGCAATAATAATAACAACAGAAGACGGATTAAGATTAAGTAGACAGAAGATAACGATTGACAATTCAATTTTTGAAGATCAAAATTGACTGAAAAGCATGGGGCCAGAAGAAACAGCATAGAACTTACGTTTTCATCTCGCCAGTTCAAATATAAATTGATGGGGCCTTGCCAATCTAACACAGCCTTGAGAAAATTACTGAAGCCAAGATGCCAGGTCAGGACTAATAACATTGCAGATTTATCTTTGGGTTTATCAAAAATCTTGAAATATATAGCAGTAGCATTGGGCCATATTTTTTAGCAGATATATCTCTTTAATAAAACTGCTATATGTATGAGAAGACATATTTTTGGTTCGTTGACTTTAATCATAATACTTTTCTTTCGCACCTTTTCCGTTTTCAACCAGAGTCCTTGCATTATGTTCTCCATTAAGTTCATAACTTGGAAAAGTCGATCATTAAAATTAATAGACAGAAAATATCTGACGTTTTGTTTTTAATTTTATCTTCGGTCCATTTCGTTGTATGAGTTTATAACCGTTTAGTTTTTCTGTTTTAGAACTCCTAGATTACTCACATATATGATTTGATTCTACGAGTAAAAACTTGTGTAGAACAAGGCAAATTTTCGAAAGAAATGCCAACCGAATAATGGTGTACAGTGTGCAACAAAGTCTCCAAAGAGTCAACCTCAGGTTTGAAATTAGTGTTTTCCTTAACCTGTCCGCAGTACCAATCAAGGCTGTAGAGCCCAGTCTGCACTGCTGTTTCCCTCAAAGGGGGAAATATCGATCTATATTTCACAAGATTATTGATATAATGGAATGTAACGAATTCGCTCGGAGATCGAACTTCTCGTTCGGCGCCGCTAAACATTGCACTACACTGTATATTCTAATGAATGAAAAATATTCCTTTCAATGCATTTTTAAAAATCGGTTTTATCCCATGCAAGGCAGCAAAGAAACTAAAACATAAGCGGTGAATGGAGGTGAAAGAATTAGGAACAGAAACATTAATAATGAGTGTGAAGAGAAAAGAGTAAATCAGGAAGACAGTAGATAGCGATTGACATTACATTTAATTTTTTCGGATTAAGTTGGCTGCCAAGCATGGATGAAACCGGAAGGGAACTCCACAAGTGAGAAGTGCGAGAAAAGAAACTGATAGCATAGAAATTAAGGGTACATCTTGCCAGGTCAACTGTAAACTAATAATATCTTGACGCCAGTCTAGTTTTGTGAATAAATTCAAAAAGTCCAGATTGCGTAGCAAAGTAAACATCGGACTGTTAACATTTCACTATGTCTCTTCCTCTTGTTCTTTTTTAATTTCTTTGTTTTGGGCATGCGCATAAACTGACACTCGGTGTTTATCTGTTAATTTATTATTTAATATGTGGAAATAAAATAAACACACACACGCCTGCGCGCAAACACGTTTCTCGAAATAAATCTATTTTCAAATAAATTGCACATAAAATATTATATGATGCCTAACGAACTTCTGTTTAATCTAGAAATGGCTATTATCAATATATTAATGGAAAAATATATTATTAAAATATAAAAAAATATCCAAGATTAATCTTGTTTCGTATTGAAATGTATATTCTCTTGCATTGTTCATTTTACTTAACCTCTTCATGTCAAAGGTCAGACGTTATCTACCCTCGTTATTCACATAATCTTCACTTCCTGCTATTCCATCTTTCATTCATATCACATACCTCATTCATCATTATCATTTTAAAAGTTACCCTGAGTTGCCCTCAAACCTTGGATGGAGTGAATTTTAATATATGCATTTATATAATTAATTTCTTGACTCTCATTGATGTTTATTTGTTTTGTACCTGTTATGGAGTCTCCCCTTTTTACACAAATGGACTCACCCAAGGTATACATATAATACCGCCAGTGAATACACGGGGAGTAGTATTAGAGGAGGGTAGCACAAGAGTCACCGTCACGAGCACCTAGACTCAGTAAGGAGTCATACCGCGATACTTCAATACCAAGACTGTATATATATTATTGCTACTAATCCGCATTCCTGGATCTACTAACCCGTATTACCAGTTTGTATTATTACGTTAATACATTTATTTTCCTTATCCATTCCTGGCGTTTGTTATTCATTGATATCGGATTTCATCCCGGAATCCACAACAGTACCCTTGTTTGCATTAATACAATATCTATACGTGAGTAATATTACGAAGTTTGAGTCTGAGATGAACTAATCCACCAAAAGTCATAATTTTTGTATAAATAAATACAAACCGACAAACAATGAACACGTTTAACGGTGCCAATTCTTACCAACTTCAATTTGACTTATGTTTGTGCAGACATACGGATACCTTCAGTTGATGCTTATGAGCAGGATTCGGGATGTACAATATCAGAGTTTAATAATTCATTTACCTGGCAAATAACCACACAATAACGTCAGGAAGATGAACAAGATGAGAATAGTTGATTTAATAAACGTGTAAATGCTATTTCCAACTCGATGGCCTTCCTGCGTACAAGGGTATAATTTCAGGAATATTCTGCTTTTAGCTTGAAATAAAACAAAACCTACACCAAGAGTAAATATTCATTCCGAAACCTATTTTTTATTTACTTATGGATTCACTGACACTTAATTAAGTGCGTTGAAGTAAACACAATTTCTCATCCAGCAATTCAAAATGGCTGCTGCAAATTCAGCGGTTATTGGCAAAGCAAACACACACACACACACAAACACACACTCACACACATACATTTTTATATATATATATATATATATATATATATATATATATATATATATATATATATATATATATATATATATATATATATATATATTTTCGAGTAAATAGCTATAAAATAAATGCATTTGGATGACCGAGGATGAAAAATTGAAAAGAAGCAATCAGGATAAAAAAAAACAATTGCAACACTTCCGATACGAAAAAAAAGCGACATTTTAGAAAAAATTAAAATGAATTCCTAACAAATAGGAAAAAGAGATATTTTTCGTAGCGAAGTAGTTTTTTTTTGCCAGCATGCTCTTGAAGAATGGGATGCGCATGCGCAAACAGCATTAATCACCATTGAAAAACATTGAATATAATTTGCTAATGGAGAGGCAGGCTCTTTCCATAACGAAAACGCTTACAAATGATATGTGGTTGTTTGCTTTTGAGTGTTAATTATTGTTTTGTTGGGTGTGAGAAAGAGGAACTTCCTCCTACTTACGTTTCCGTTGGAAGGAAACCGGCTCGAACTCTTTTGTATCGGAGATAAAGAAAGCTTTTTCCTTCTATGGTTTCGTCTACGTTTGTTTGATTTTAAATGTGTTTTATTATTTTAGGATACGCATTTATTTTATTTTGATATCCTTTCCTGCCATCCTTTCTGTCCTAGACATATGGGATTTGAATATTCCAATTAGAAGGTAAAAACGCTTGATTTGACGGCGGTTCGGATATCCTCTTACGGAAGTCATGTTATTTAAGAGCGGAAAATGTATTTACTTAAATTATTCGAAAAAATAATGTGCATAAAAAAAAAAAGATCAGCTCGGAAATGTCAAATTTTTTCGTTCTAGCTATATATTCGTGAAATCAATTGTCATTAGAGCATAATAATTAATTCTGAATACTATTTTCATCAAAGTTAATTAACTTTGATCTACAGGTTTTGCGATAAAATAATTTAAACATAGTAATTTTTCATTTACAATATTTGAAATACATGAAAAGGATTGTCGTTATTTAAAGAGCTAAGTTAATAACACATTTCAACTTTTAAATATATAGTTTATTTATAGCGAAAGAAAGCTCAATATATATGAGGAAGAGTTATTAATATATATATATATATATATATATATATATATATATATATATATATATATACATAAAGCGATAGATAGATGCGAACAGAATGAATGAGATAGATAGAAGGAAGGAAGGATAGAGTAATATAATCATGTATAAATTAAAATGACTCAACCACAGCGTCTGGTCTCACATACAAATACACAGATCACACACACACACACACACACACACACACACACACAGACACACACACACAGACACACACACACACACACACATATATATATATATATATATATATATGGGGAGAGAGAGAAAGCTAGAGAGAAAGTGATATGAATGAGGTTTAGGGTCAATGTTTTCTCGCCTCAAATATGACAAATATTCAAAGTGTTACTAGCTTGGGCATTGTTTTTTTTTATAGTATCCATGTTATTTTTTTGTCATTTTGGTTGTGTTTTTGAGATTCAACGTATACTCTAAGATCGCTGCGCTATTAGCATTTCTTAAAATGATAAATTACTGTTATCAGTAGGTGAATATATTTATATATATATATATATATATATATATATATATATATATATATATATTATTAGTGGTCAACACACACACACACACACACACACATATATATACAAACCTTTTTGGTGTAATGTGGATTTTTGAATATATTAATACTTTATTTTCCATATATTTTGCTTCACGTGTTACCTTCATCAGGCGAAGAATGATTATTTACACATATTATTTAAAGGAATTATTTTTTTCTCATGTTTTCTTGCCATTGATATTTGTGTGTTGTAGTAAATAAAATTCTTCTTGAACAGGCGGTAAATATTCCTTTCCTTAAGGAGTAATAAAACAATTAGGATTGGCCAACGTAAGGGCGAAGGAAGGGAGTCTTTTTATGTCATTTGTATCTTTTTAAAACTTTCTCTATTTTTGTGTACTGTGTGTGTGAACGTTTACTAGTAGGTGTATATATATTTCTTCTACATAAATATATCTTTTTTTATTACAAGGAAACAGTATATATATATATATATATATATATATATATATATATATATATATATATATATATATATATACTTTGTATGTTGTATAGGGTTCGTGTGTGTGTATGAGCGTGTGTTCTGCCTATTGTGCTTGTGTTTGCCAGTATGTGTGTATATGATGAAAAATATGGAAAAGACAAAACAAATTCCGAATATGCAAGTTTACTGTTTTAATGTTTTACTGTCGACGTCAGACGTTTCGGTCTAGTAGACCATCTTCAGGACATGGTTATTAGAAACATACTTAGGATTAAACGATATTTAAGTCAACATGAAAAGACGATAGACAGAAGACTATTCAGAAACAGAACAACTGAAATTCTGAAGTTAGCGTTTCCTTTTTTTGTGGGTGGGGGTGTTTCGGTCACGTTGGCGTCACGTTGGCGCCACGCGGGCGATGCCGAGAAAAACCCACTCTCCATACATATATACTACTTGTTATATTATTAAAAGGAAATCTATAAAATAACTACATCTATCTTGTATGTTGTGTTTTTTTTATTATTTTAATTATATGTATTATTATTCGTATATTAATTATTTTACATGTTACATTTTTACTTACTCTTCATTTAAGATTTTTCTTATTAAAATAAAATTCAAAATGTTCGCTCATTTTTAAATTTTTAATTTCCTTTAAGTAATTTTCTTTATAGATGTTAATATTTTAAAATATTGGCCTAGGTTATTTTAAATGATATCTTAATCAAGACACTCCGCCTCTACCCCCAAGAAATTGGGTTTAAGCTATTTCTAGACGATTTCCTGTGTTCTCTGTTATATTCTTCTTTCTCTCTTTCGCTTTTTTCTTCTACTTTTTCACCTTTCTCTCTTCTTTCTTTCTTCTTTAAAGTTTACAATTTTTTAGTTATTATTTTATTTTATTTCTTCACTCCTTCGTGTTGATAAATCCTGCAATGAATCTCTTGTAGGGCGAAATAGCTATTCAAATTGAATAATTTTTAATTTATGATTTTATGTAATATACATATGCATATGAATACATTCATATACATGCATATATACAGGGTCAGCCAAAAAAACGGGGCTTTTTGAAGTGCGTATTGCCAGACATGAGCAAGTGGCAACACTGCGAGACAATGACCTTGAGCAAGTAAACATTTCGCCATTTTAGTAACGAGAATGAAATTCACAGTATCCCAGCTGAGATGTTGCAGCATTCAATGAGGAATTTCAACAGCAGATTTCAAGAATGCATTCTTACATGAAGACGCCATCTACAGGACGTAATTTTAAAAAAATGAAAATTCCACCATTGTTTCTTAAATGTCATGTTTTAAGGTTTCAATTACTATAAATTAAATATTTTTCTTCCATCACTCTTGTTTTTATTGGATTGTTAAAAAGTTCCCGTTTTTTGGGGGGTCAACCTATATATATATATATATATATATATATATATATATATACTTATTTATTTGAAATAAAAATAATAAAACAGAGCACTTTAAGATTCCATGTAATAAATTATTTCACCACAGGTCTTTTAAATGACCGCGGATCATCAGACTTTTCTTCCAAAGGTTGAAACGAAAAATGAAAAGAAATTTACACATTTTAGACCTCCTCAAACAATATTAAATATGAAAGAATAGAAATTTTAAATTACATCTAACTCAATCATGTCTCTCTCTCCCCTCACTTCCCCACTCCGTCAAATTTACATATGCTTAGTACTGCCCGTCAAAAATGTGTAAATTTCTTTTCATTTTTCGTTTCAACCTTTGGAAGTAAAGTCTGATGATCCGCGGTCCTTACAAAGGGCTGTGGTGAAATAATTTATTACATGGAACCTTAAAGTGGTCTGTTTTTATTTTTATTTAAATTATTAGCTCTGATTTACATTGAGCTGGATTTTGTCCTCCTTGAGTCTACCCATACGGATTACTTAGTTTTTCGTAAACTATATATATATATATATATATATATATATATATGTCTCTGTTTGTTGGGGTGTGTATACGTGTTTCCATGTGTCTTGTGTGTATAATTAATTTATGCATTCTTGCGCAAGCAGCTTTGTTTACAGAAGATATTTTGCGAAATTTTTTTCTTTAGAGACATATTTAAAAAATTAAATTTACGATGAACAAGAATATTTCAATAATTTAAAAAAAAAATCTCGGCTCTTTGTTTAAATCTGGAAAATCTGATAAGAATCTTTTTTTAGATCTTAAGATTGTTTTTCCCGCGTGCTGCAAAATTGGCGCCGCTTTAATTGGCGCTGGAAAATTTGTTTAAATTTGGCGAGTTATAATCGCCAAATCAGACATTTCCATTGCTGTATTAATCACTTTTCAAGTAGGCGACAGCTATTCTGTAGTTACCAATATTGTTACGCAATTACTGAATATATAATGAAAAATATTTAAATGAACCGAAGTTATCAATTTTCCTGACTTTATAGAACATCTTATGGTTTGGGGACTTGCATATTTAATCAAGAGAAATAACAATAGATTAACGACTCAAATCTTCTGGTTGCAGTTAATAAATAAAAATTAAGTGACAGCAAGGCTTCAAAGAGAAGCCATGGTGATTAACATTGAGTGTAGAAAACCGCGAATACAGCAATATCGACAGCAAGCAGAATAAATTTGAGGTTCCTAGTTCTAGACTAAGGATTGTCCCACGCGACTAGAGCTTCGTAGATTAAACGATTGGTTTGTGAATTTCGTAACAGTAATCGTGAGTTCTCTCTCGTTATTGCAGTCTTAGACTCAGTGGAAGAAGGGCGAGCAATAACTGGGCATTTCTAAATAAGCACAATAATAGATATTCCGAGACATGGACCGGGAATTAAAATAATCACCATAGATCAAATAAAGATTCAGCTCGATATTCCCTGGAGGTTACCTTGATCGACAATCAGCTGATGAAGGCTGCACATAACAACGAATAAGATGAGGGCAACAATCGGTGAGCAAATATTGGACAAATAGATTGCGCCTGAACGGATATAAATAAGAAATTGTCATATGGGAATAAAGTGTCGCTGCCGACACTTGAGTTTGAACATAGATCGCCAGTGAGCAAACAGGGGCGATCCCATTATTGAACTAAGTAGACCACGTGACCATAGAGAAAACGCATATATACGAAGTCTAGATTGATCGCTATTTCTCTTCTATCCTCTAATAAAAATATGGACTGTTATTCTCTTACTCTATTGACTAAAGTATTTCTCTAGTCGGATCACTATACGCATTACTATTCGAGCGAGTATTATCAAGCAATTACTATTAGTGCGAGTGATATTCGACGGCTTCTGACACCAGCATTGTTCAACGGCCGTATATATAGTTGTATCGAGCATTACAAAAGTGACAACGAGTATTCGTTGACATAACAAAATGATGATTTCCATATTTCTTATTATCAGATTCAGATTTGCGTATAAATTATCCAATGTTTGAGTGAATCCAGCATTTGTGAGCCCTGGTCAAAGAGTTTTCGTTTTCTACTCGGTTTCGTTATTTTTTTTCAGTTATCTCATCTTCGCATGTGAAGTGCCGCGTCTTCTTGTGACAGCTTGTGGTAAGGTTGTGCTTCTTTTTTGTTTAGATAAAATGTATTTACTATATTTCTTCTTGAGTTTGAGAAGCATTCCGGAACTTTCGAACGAATTGTGTTGTTAGGGCGTTCGCCCAACACGAGCTTAATCGATTATTTATGAGACGTAGTGGAGAGATTTATCTGCACACGGGATACTGCACCGAAAATTGTTTGGTAACTTTGGCCAATTATCGAAACAGCATGGCTCAACTTCTTTCCAGGAATAACCGAACAACTTGTTGAATCGATGCCACCGAGAGCAACTGCAGTTTATAAAGCTACAGAGGTTCCCTAAAAGATACTACGCATGCATCCTATAATAACGGATGGTGCCCCTGATAAATATATATATATATATGTACTACTACTACTGTGTTTATTTCTCGCACCCGCTGCTGAAGAACACCGGCGTGTTCAAAAATCTCCATGTTTCATTTTTGTCACCTGGTTAATATTAAAAAAATGATTTCATCGCTACACTTTCGTTTGACATTGTTTTATTGACAAACTTATCTACTCTACTATATATATATATATATATATATATATATATATATATATATATATATATATATATATATATATATATATATATATATATATATATGTTTAGATAGATAGATAGATAGATATTATTATATCAGGCAAAATGTTTTCCTAGTACACACGTCTGCAAGAGCAGGTTTACAATCCCTGTTGCAAAACGCTGCCCAATACCAACAGAGTACATCTGTAATTTATACCTATCTTGAACGGACATTCACAATGTGGGATATTTAATAATAAAAATGATGGAAACAAAAAGGAAAAGTATATAAGGGTGTGAGATGCCTTGTATAACGTGAGAATATGTAAAAAAAAAACCTTAAATTAAAAGTCTCAGCACCTCTTTTTTGTGCGCGTGTGTGGTTGCAGCTACATCAACATAAAATTAGTGTAATCGTGTTCTGAGGAACGAAACGCATTACACCAAAACTTCCTTCCACTTTGCCATAAACTTTTGCCCAGAATACATATATATATATATATATATATATATATATATATATATATATATATATATATATATATATATATATATATGGCATATTAAAGGCAAACAAAGACACTATAAATAAAGTACTCAATGTAAAATATAAACATATACAATACAGAACTCTATCATTAATGTGGAGCACTTTAACCCATAAATATAGCATTCCTTACAACTATATTCTATCTATCTATCCATCTATCTATCTATCTATCTCTCTATATATACATATATATATACATATATATATATATATATATATATATATATATTTATTTCTTAATATATATATATATATATGTATGAAGAAATATAGCCTTAAGGTGTGCTATATTTATGGGATAAAGTGCTCAGTATCAGAGATAGAGCGTGTGTAAATATAAAGGTGAACATAGAAGTCAACACTTAGAGGCGACAGTCTGTTTCATGCTAGGTGCAATCGTCAGGTGGCCTGACTATTGCATCTTGCATGAAACAGACTGTCGCCTCTAAGTGTTGACCTCTATTTTCATTTATATATATATATATATATATATATATATATATATATATATATATATATATATATATATATAGTTGTGTGTGTGTGAGTGTAAGTGTAAATGTGTGTGTGTGAGTAAGTTTGAGCGGGTGTTACATATATTTGTGTTTATAAATATGTGTATGTATATATATATATATAGATACATGTAAGTGTGTATATATGTATGCACATATGTATGCATACATATATACATACATACACGCATATATATATATATATATATGTATATATATATATATATATATATATATATATATATATATATATATATATATATATATATATATATATTAAGTATACTCATATGCTTCTGCTTTCCACGATTTAAAGTGTCATGTGCATAATTCGATGTCTCACAAATTTGCTGCATACCACACGTTCAGTGTTTGTTCAAGAAGACATTAGCATTCTGCAATCATATTATCAATTTATAATAAACAACCCACCCGGCTCCTCATAATGACAAGTAGATCCAGGTATCCAATGTAAGCATACCTTATATGACAGTATATCTCAGACAATTCAGTAACGATTTCTTTCCGACACGCCTCTCCCCGCGACATTTATTGTGTATTATATACTGCAAGCTACCTAAATGACACCATCATAGGGAAATAACATACCGGTAGCATATATATATATATATATATATATATATATATATATATATATATATATATATGTATTGTTGAGGATCTCCCCTTTTTACACAAATGGACTCACCCAAGGTATACATATACTACTACCAGTGAATACCAAGACATTCAGTACGTCAAGTTGGACAGTAATTACAACTAGACACAGGTTCGGATTTAACGATAATCAACCTGCAGATATAGAGAAAGCTTAAAAGACCGACCATGATACATACGGAGAAAATTGCTACGTCAGTTACAGGGAAGCGTATAAAATTCGAAGGAGAAGTGATCTTAAATGTAATGTTCTACGGAAAAACTATAAAACACAATATTCGTAATGAAAGATACAGAAGATCTGGAGGGAACAGACTGGATACAAAAGTTCGACGTATGGGATATACCTATAAGTACTTTTTGTAAAAAGATAAAGTGCGAACCATCAGAAGCGACAAAGTTAAATGAAGAATTACATAATCAATTCCCAGAAGTATTTGCGAGCCGGTTGGGACGATGTAACAAATTTGCAGTTAGTATTGAATTAAAAGAAAACGTCTAACCAATATTTAAAAAGAAGCGAAACGTTCCGTTTGCTACTATAGAAAAAATTGACAAAGAATTAGAGAGACTTGAACAAACTGGGATCCTTTCAAAAATAGAGTTTAGTGAATGGGCGGCACCAGTAGTCTATGCAAAAAAGAAATCAGGAGAAATCCGTGTATGCGCAGATTTCTTCACTGGGTTAAATAAGGCTATAAAAGACCATCATTACCCATTACCTAGCCCTGAGGAAATATTTACTAAGCTGAACGGCGGGAAAGTATTTTCTAAAATAGATTTAAGCGAGGCTTATCTGCAGATCCCAGTACAAGAAGAGAGTACGAAAATTCTATGCCTTAATACGCACAAAGGATTTTTCAAATTCAGCCTACTACCATTTAGGGTGAAAGTTGCACCGGCAATTTTTCAACAGACAATGGATACAATGCTCATAGGCCAGAATTTTGCAACCGCTTACTTGGAGGATATTCTAATTAAAAGCGACAATGTTGAAGAGCATGCGTCGCATATAAAGGAAGTTTTCAAAAGACTTCAGGACTTTGGGTTTAAAGTAAAAGGAAAAAAATGTGACTTTTTCTTAAATGAAATCAAATACTTAGGTCATATAATTAATGAAAGTGGCAGAAAGACGGATCCTGACAGGGCATCTGCGATAGAAAATATGCCGGAACCAAAAAATGTCGCAGAATTACAAAGTTTTCTTGGCCTAGCAAACTACTACGGCGAATTTATTGAAAATATGCACAGATTGAGCCCCCCCCCCCCATCAACGAATTACTAAAAAAAGAGAACAAATGGAATTGGACAGGAGACTGTCAGAAAGCGTTTAAGGAGATAATACAAAAGTTAACTTCGGAGCTCGCACTAATTCATTTCGACCCAAAACTAGAAATTATTATCGCCAGTGACGCGAGCTCACACGGAGTAGGAGCTTGTATTCTACACAAGATGCGGAATGGCACAAAGAAACCCATAGCTCACGCATCGAGATCATTGTTACCAGCGGAAAGAAATTATTCGTAGATTGAAAAGGAAGCACTAGGCATAATATTCGCCGTAACTCGTTTTCACAGATATATATATGGGAGAGAGTTTACGCTTCAAACGGACCACAAACATCTTCTTACGATTTTTGGATCAAGAAAAGGATTAACAATCTATACAGCTAACAGACTTCTAAGATGGTGAACTACATTACTGAACTACAATTTCAAACTTGAGTTCTTACCATCAAAGAAAATTGGGCACGCTGATGGACTATCGCGAGTAATACCTGCAAAATGCGAACAGCTGGAAGACTCGGTAATAGCGACGTTGCAAGCCGAAGATGAAATCAGTAAAGTTTTATACAACACAGTAAAGGAACTACCTGTGACCTTGCTAGAGATAAGAAGAGAAGCGGAAAAGGATGAATTTATTCAGAATACCAAGAAAAAAATAGAAGAAAAGGAAAGGAATTTAGCAGCCAGCTTCTCAATTTGTGATCACATATTATTCTATAACGAATGAGTCGTCATACCAAAATCGTTACAAAGGCGGATTTTGAAGTATTTTCACTTAGGACATCCAGGAAAAAACCGGATGAAAGCACTTATGATGAGTTTCGTCTACTGGCCTAACATGGACAATGATATTACGCAAATGGTGGGAAGATGTAAAGGCTGAGCGGCTGCGGCAAAAGCACCACCTTCTATGCAGAAACCATGGCCTAAGGTGGACAGACCTTGGTCCAGAATACATGTGGATTATGCGGGAGCCATAGAGGGTTACTACTACTTAATAACAGTAGATAGTTTCAGATTCAAACACCCGACGACAGAAAATACAAAAACTGTTTACATGAATTATTCGCGAGATTCGGCGTCGTGGATTGCTTGGTAACTGATAACGGTACACAATTTACTTCCAGCGACTTCAAAGAATTCTGTGAGACGTACCAAGTAAAGCATATTAAGATAGCTCCGTACCACCGACGGTCTAACGGGCAAGCTGAAAGATTCGTAGACACACTAAAGAGAGCTCTAAAAAAGCATAGGATGTACCGACAGAAAAGCTATGCAACAGTTTCTCCAAGTATATAGAATAACACCTAACGGGAACACACCATCTGGTCTTTCACCAGCGGAAGTGATGTTTGCCCGGAGAATACCTTCTGTGTTTGATAAGTTATTGTCAATCTTTTTCATGTTTTTTTTTAATTTTTAAAAGTCTTTTCATCCTAAGCAAGACATTAACGTTAGTAAAAAGCGAGAGGGTAATTCGTGCCAGATAATATGAGAGGAACGATCATCAGAACAATTATTAAGTTTGTATTTCTAGAAAAGGCACAAGGAAGCTACATTATGGTGGTGGGAAAGTGACTGGAGGCGAGATGCCAGGTCAGTAACAATAACACTGCAGATTCTTCTTTGCATTTTATCGAGAATCTCTAAATATATAGCAGAAGCACTAGACCAGATGTGGCAGCAGTATTCAAAGCAAGGACCTTCATTATAGCAGACCTAACAGTTCTGTATTCGAAAGATTCGATATAATATTTCCAATTGATGTCAGCAGAAAACGTTAATCATTCAAGGTGCAATGAATCGTCCTCCTGATGGTTAGAATCAGCCATTCCGATCGAAGGTAAAAAGGGATGTCTCATATGATTGTAAGAACACAGCTTTGTTTTAGAGGGTTTAAAATTAAACAAGCCATTCCTTGTCAGTTTAACCTTACAGAACCGATAAAACGTACAAGACAGAAATATTTGGTTGTGTCCTCAGATACCGAGATCGTTGATGAAAATTGTGAGAAACATCGGTCCAAGGATGAAGTCATGGCTGACGACAGTATTAATGCAATAAATGTATAAGACATTCAAGACAATTATCTTTTCACGATTCCATAAGAAAGAATGAATGAGTTCAAAATTCTTCCAGAAATACAATAAAGATCAATATGCCATAGTTCTTAAAGACAGGTGTGACAGAAGAGGATTTCCAATAAGCAGGAAAGCAAGAAGCAATAAGAGACTTATTGTAGAGTTTAAAGAGAACAAGGTCCTGTTCGGGAGCACATTTCTCAAGGACTATTGCAGTGATACAATCAAATCCCCAAGCATTGGGGAGGAGCATGATAGCAGATACCATGCTTATCACTAAATAGGGACACAGTTCTCAGGGGAAAATAAGTCAAAGATAATCGAGATAAAACAAAAATATAATCTGAGGAGCAAAATATTCTGCTTTATCAAGTTAAAACCTCAAACTGAATGACAAGAGGAGAGATAGGAGAATTAGTCATATTTATGACACTATTACAAAGTCCCCAATAGTTAGCAGAGCCAAAATTGTTAGAAGGTACGAGCAGTATGAATTAATACTTTTAAATATACACTTCCGTCGATCTTTGCTTAACCGGAAGTAGTTGAACTGTTACAGCACGCCTGTCTTAATAGTGGTTCTTTATAGGGTTGGATTCCTACCGGAGAACACATATTTTCTACGAAATTTCTCGAACATTCAGACGGTAAATATGAATTATACTGTTTAATTAAAAAACAGAGCCTTTACTTAAATAAGTGTATCGATAAGAATAACAGATAAACAGAAAATATATTAAATATTTGTAGGATTTAACCCATTTCCTAAGATATATATATATATATATGGACTTAGCATAACTTTCATATCTTTGAACAAAACATAGTTTAATATTCTTAGTATTCTATTCTTGTTTTTATTCTGGTATTATACATTGGCACTGTATTCAAGATCTATTCCTGTATTATACCTTGCAAGATCTATTCCGGTATTATACCTTGGCAATCGATTCCAATATTTATTCTGGTATTCAAGCTTGAAACTGTATTCTAATATTTAATCTCGTATTGTAGCTTGTAAGAATTTAATATTTATTCCATATTTTATATTGTGTATATTTCCTCACATCCTAAATGTTTTCTCTATTTAGACCTCTCTGGCCCCCTCTCTGGCTCCCTCCCTAGCTCCCTCTCTGGTTCCCTCTCTGGCTCCCTCTCTGGTTCCCTCTCTGGTTCCCTCTCTTCCCTATTTATATGTGCGCGGACACACACACACACACACATGTATGTATATATATATATATATATATATATATATATATATATATATATATATATAAAAAGAGAGAGAGAGAAATAATGAGAGAGAAAGGGAGTGAGAGACAGAAACAGAGAGCGACTGTGGAAAATATGTACCAACATTACATGATGACTATCAGTTTCACGCCTCAAGAGATCCTCAGTTTATCAGATGATCCGATAATCCCTTGAGCCGTGAAACTCCATGCAATGTTGATTTCACTGTCCCAATCGTTTAAATCTGTAAACGTTTTATCCCCCCCCCTATATTAATCATTTCTCTATACACATATAACAATATTATTATATGCATATTAGCGAGTCTTTCTGGCGTTTTGACCTTTCATATGCTTTGTCTTTCTTTCCACCCTCTCTCCATTCTGTCTCTTTCTTTCTCTACACGCCACAGACACATACACACTCACACACACATACCCACATACCCACAGACATATATATATATATATATATATATATATATATATATATATATATATATATATATATAATCACATTTGTAACTTTGATACTAGGCGAAGGTTTTCATCACAGTGTCATAATATGCCGTTTTTTAACATAAGTAATTTTAATATTTCGAATGGTAATTTCGATACTTGACAGGTTTTTTTCTCTTCCTTTCGCCATATATTTGACTATGTTAAAAAAAAGGCTAACCCGTACAGGCATATGCATACACATATCTCTATATCTACGAATACACCATCGAGAAGATACGAGAAGTGTGTATATGCACTTATATGTGTATACATTCTTATATATACGTAATATATTTCTTTTTGGCTTACTGTTGTTTCTGCTTATTATATAATCGACATTACTTACGATTTATTTTTTCACTTGTTTTGTAAAATATTATTCATAATCGGGTTTCTGTCTTCATAGGAACGATACACCATAATTTAATAAAGTATTCCCAATTTCAGCTTCAAATAAATCCTTATTTACCCAGAGACAATGAACCCTAGTAAAATATATCCATTCTCCTATACCTGCGTAATCTTTTTATAAAAATATTTTCCTTATCATAAGACTAAATCAGTGTGTACTGTTTCCATTTCTCATTTAATAAAGACATTCATTTGCATCCCACAAAACTTGATCAGCATAAGTTAACTGATAGGCCAGGTTTATTGAATATTAGAAGAACGAAAGTCTACACTTATAATACAATAAATTTACAGATATTCACTAAACGATTCTTGGTGTGTCAATTCCAAGCCTTTTTCCCCCTTTCTGGGGCATTCTTTGCTAGATCGCTCTGTATACCTTCGGCTTCCCTAAGAGGAATAAATGGGGTCGCTCGCCCAGCCCAGTTTTTCACCACGTAAGAAAAATCACAATTTATTTCGGAACTGCTTCTCTATGATCGTACCGGAAGCGATATTTGAACGTGATGTGTTCGTAAGCAGAAACGGGATTTCAGCGAGAGAGAAAAAATAAGAGGCTAGAATAAAACACAAGCTAAGAAAACGGAAAGCGTTAAGATCTTCTGGCATATTCAAAGAATAGAGTAAGGCGATTCTGAAAGAATTAGAAGTCCTACCTGAATCGGATATTATCGGCCACAATCTTAATAATATCAGGTATGCAGAGGACACGGCGTTGACAGCGAACTCAGAAAAGAAACTCCTAGAACTCCTACACAAGGCAGTACAGGTAAGCGAAAAGAAAAGACGTCAACTGCAAAAAGACGGAATGCATGGTCGTTAGAAAAAGGATCAAGCCAAACACTCAGAATACAAATTGGAGAAGCCAAGATCAAAATCAAACAAGTCCAACAGTTTAAGTATCTGGGATTTTTATTTTATTTTACAGAGGACAGAAACCGTGACACCGAAATCCGAAGCCGCATTGGGAGAGTGAAAGATGCCGACTAAAAACTAAGCAAAGTATTAAGAAAGAGTACTGAACTGTTATGGAATATCAGTCCTCTTATATGGCAGCGAATGCTGGACAATTTCCACAGTGATGAAGAAGAAGCAACATAAATGTGATTTTAGAGAAATATGCTGAGAACATCATGGAACGAACATGTGAGAAACGGGGAAGTTTAAGAGAAAACGGAGACAAAAATGTCACTTATAATTACCGTCAGGAAGAGACAGTTGAAATTTCTAGAGTGCATAATGAGGAAAGCGGGTTTGGAGAATTTGAGACTCACAGGTCATGTTAAGTTATCTCTTTCGTCTTCTGGGAATCGTTAATGTTTTGGATCCAGAGATGAAATAACCTCAACATGGAGAATCTTAACTTATCTATTTTTATCTCATATACTAATCATCCAGTGGGGTCACCCCATCTCATTGGGGAGCCGTTCAAGACAAAAAATAGATTACGTCTACATCTCTTGAGGGTCAAGAAACAAGTCGTTGAAAAACCTTTCTCTACCTATCATTCCCACGCTAGATCAAAATCGACTTCCTTATTATGTTTTACATCTGACCCCGAACGTCAACCTCCGGAAATCGGAGTTGAGATACACTTATTTAACAGTCAGATTGAAAGCAAAAAGGATAGATGAAAATAACACATAACCTACCTAGAGATTTCGAGTAAATGGATTTGGGAACAGGATTTAGGGGAGATAAGCAAATGGTAAAATATATTAAGAACTACAAAGGACAGGAAATTGTAGAGAGCCATGATTGCCTACGTCTTGAAGGGACACGACAAGAAGAAGAAGAAGGAGGAGGAGGAGGAGGAGAAGAAGAAGAAGAAGAAGAAGAAGAAGAAGAAGAAGAAGAAGAAGAAGAAGAAGAAGAAGAAGAAGAAGAAGAAAGCCTTTTACTATTTTCTGAACATCGTGATAATAAATCGAGAGAATCCTAAGAAAAATTGCAGGTGAAAGCCCAACAGTACGACATTGGTGTAAGATAAAAGTAAAAGATCTCTGACAATTTGAGGGCGATGTTTCGATCCTCATAATGCTCACATATCTTCAAATACTTAACTATTCTTTACTTATATCCAGCGTTTTCTTAATCAATATTTTGAGTGTGTTTTTATTGAGAAAATCCAATTTCTAGGCTGAAATACACCGAGATTATCGATCGAGTTTGAATAACGTGAACAGATTCATTATCCCAAGAGAATCTTAGCGTAGTTTTGTTCTTACATAGAGACATTTATCTGTATGGTTATTATGTATATGTTTCATCATTTGGTGAATGAAGATGAACAACAGTAAATATCCCAGAGTTCTTTGACTTTAATTATATGATCATGCTTCAAGTGGTTGATGCATTCTGAACCTCTATTCTAGTGCTGGAATAGTAGGTAAGGGAGCAACATGGCCCGATTTCAACAGCGTTGTTTTTTTTTAGTCCGACGGATGAAGCAGCCGATTTAGGCGACACATCTATCCACATGTGAACATTCTCAGTCGGAGGGGCTGCTTTTTTAACCTGCCTAGGCGTATTTCTAACTGGCCCTCATCTGTGAGGACATGCACTAGTTTAACTAAAATCTGTAACCGTGTTTTACGTATATAACTGTGATGAATCTGCTTTCTCGCAGACCCTTATTAGACTGGGTGTAATTATAGGAGGCACATTTTCATCAGGATCCGAGAACTATTCGGAGTATAGGGACAGTCCTAAGCAGTACAGTCTAATGCAAGTATCCAATCGTGACACTGTGTCTGTAGAAAGCTTGTACTTTCTTCCACCTTCAGCAAAATCTACTGATTTTGCAGATCAAATAATAATACAAGGCATTTGAAAAGAATATCGAAATTCCTCTTAATGATGGTCCAATCTAATACTGTAAGAGCCAATTATGACAAATTGAAACACAAATTGATATTAGTGTTTAATGTTTCTTCAATCTTATATCTACATGTGTGTGTATGTATGTGTGTATGTATATGGTTGTTGAAAATCAACTCGTTTCTGTGTAGTATTTCCATGAATTTATTGTTGATTTACTTGACGCTGGTGATGGTTTTCGTGAATCATTAGTCAGCAAATTACCTTTAAGCAGTAGCCATTATAAGCAAGCTTACCACTTGATACATTGGTATCTTGCTGCTGTGATTTGTAATTCAAGGTAAATCCTCTCACTGTCCTGCAGACTTTGTTGTATACATTGGAAGCGTAATCGAGATGGACATTATAGTGATAGATTGTCTTCTCACTGGACTAATCAAACTAGGCTTTGAGATATATAGCCACCTATATTATACACAAGTGAGAGTCTCTTTTTTCTAGGTATGGATTATGTTCACCAATGTATCAAGCAGCGGGTCTTAAATTTTAAGCTGATAGGCGTGATACACTCTGTTTAATGAATAAAACGGAACTTCTATTTAAAATATAAAGTCTTCACTACAATAACGTTTTAAATTATATATATATATATATATATATATATATATATATATATATATATATATATATATATCAAGTATGTGGTGCAGTTCAATTTACATGACATGAATCATTCATAAAAAAACGTTCGGATAATAACTGGGACATTCCTCTATTTATTGAACAATTTAGTTCATGCCACATTGACTGAAAAACCCTACCAGTACAGAAGAATTATCCTATTACCATATTAGTACAAAAACGCACAATCTTAAAATTTAAAAACCCAACCTCAGCGTTGCGACCGCACGTTCCAAAATTTCTTACAATTAACAATAACACATTTCTTAAAACATCTTTCGGATTACACCTATTTTTTCGTTGTCCTGTTATTACCTGGATGTAAAAAACAAATATATTTTCAAACCTGATGATATCTGTAGGAAGAGATGAAAGCTTGTAAAAAAATAAAAAAAGAGCTTATGCAACTGGAATTTATAAACAGGGATAATAACATTCATTTACAGGTTCGGGGTTAATGTCATTTATTAAATTTTTTCGCGAAGATGTATTCTCGCCATTTATATCATTAATTTCAATATCTGTTTTTTGTATGAATGATTCATGTCATATATATATATATATATATATATATATATATATATATATATATATATATATAATACAAATATATAATTTGTCACTTGAAGTTTTTCGTAGACGAACATATGTGTAATAGTTTCATCCACTCGTCAGGAGATATCAGCATATATCTGATAATTTTCTTGTTTTCATTATATTTATATTAAGCTAAAATAAACGTATTTTTAGATGAAATTATAACTATATTTGCCGTATATTAAGAAAAGAATCTTTTTATTTAGTTAATTTATATATCTTATATTTTTTCTTTTATGTTATTTTAATTTAAATTATTTCATTATTTTATATTGTATATTATAATTTATTCTGATATTTTTAGTTTTAGTTTTATAATTTCTGAACGCCAATCGTAAATTCAAACGCATTCACATGTTAAACACGAGTTAGCGTTTCAATTTTGTAATGTTGAACCGTCAGTCTAAAGAGAAAAACTTTATAACACTCATCATTAAATTCAAATTAGTTCCTTGTCAAACTCATGGCAAGGCGCAAATTACGATCCGCTACATCTTCAGTCTCCCTTTAATCAACTTTATATTTCCACAACTTTTTCACTATAACCTTTTTATTTTAATTTTTTTCTCAATTTCACACGCACTCATACACACAAACACACAGACACAATTGCAATTTTTGTAGTGATGTTATCACATGTACATGTTATAATTTTGAATAAATATTATTTGCTCCACTCGGTATTGAGCACTCTTTTAAGAATAGTGTTTTTGTTTATCGGAATTTTATTCAACCTGTATCAACCATGTACATATATATATATATATATATATATATATATATATATATATATTTGAATTGGACAATGTCCGACAATTTATTTAAATATATATAAATTTTATTTAAACCTGTATCAACCATGTACATATATATATATATATATATATATATATATATATATATATATATATATATATATATATATATATATATATATATATGTACATATATATATATATATATATATATATATATATATATATATATATTTGAATTGGACAATGTTCGACAATTTATTTAAAGACATTTATGATATGTTTAACGTTCTTTTTATAGATACAAGTATTTAAGCAATTGCATTTGCTTAAATACTTGTATCTATAAAAAGAACGTTAAACATATCATAAATGTCTTTAAATATATATATATATATATATTATATATATATATATATATATATATATATATATATATTGCGAACCAACACGGTTATAAAGGTGCGTAAACTTCCAAGTTTGGCTATTCCTAAATTTTCGCTTGAGGTTGAAACAGGGCTTGATACCTTAATACAATTTAATTTTAATAATTATATTGAGGGTTTCGGCTCTGGTTTTTGAAACATGAGAACACTTATGTAGCGAAGGAATCATATTTTTTTAAAAATAATTATAATTTAAGCTCTACTTCTGTATGGAGCACCTTCTTTTTAAAAATAAAAATAAAAACAAAAATGCTAAAGAACTCCGAATTATTTACCTAACGTGTTCTTTCTTATTTTTCCACACACACACACACACACACACACACACACACACACACACACATATATATATATATATATATATATTGTCATCAACAGACAGACTGTTTCGCTGTATCACAGCTCTTTAGTGCGGCTAGGCATCTGATTGCTTTAAGTCAGTCAGAGATCCTACTTTTAGGTTATCGTCGCACTGCAGAGAGAAGGGGAAATTTTAACATTTTCTATACGAAATACGCCAGTGGCAAGTACGGTAATTAATATTACTAAACTCCTACTGACAAACTCTTTATCAAAATATCTTATGCCAATTAATTAATGACTTCTCTCGTTATAACTATAAATATCTATTTAATAGGCGGGTAAAAATAGGAGACAAAACTGAAAATATTTGCAATTAAAGCAAGACTCGGAATAATAATCAGAATGTCGCAATAAAGCAAACCCGTTGACGTTGCTTCCATCTGCTTTGCGGTAAGAACGCGAAATCTTCGATTCTGGTTTCTTACTCTCAATTGTTTCGCCTCGCTGGATAAAGGACTTAAGTTCCAGGAACAAAATAATAATTGGATCATGCATCTATGTCACTTCATCTTAAATTGTCACTAGCGCTGGTTTGCGGAGAATCTTGTATCTGATGTAAAGGCTGGGGGCTTGTTCTTGAAAAATTGTTCAAATATTCGTTCGTGAGCTCAAGCATAATATAGGCATCGATTTTCTTGGCTTAAACCGGTTATCACTCAACATTTAGGCATGGATAAAGAGATTAGTTAGTAAGCAAATAATAATAAGAAGAACTCCAACAAGTTTCCATAAAATCCCCAAAACCTGCCATTTTTCTTCTGTTAAATATTATGTCTGTGGGTCGCTATACTCAATTTTACTCCTTCATTCCATTCCAATAGAAGCCATTAATTGAAAGGATTTTTATTAATTAACTAATGCTTTTCTGAGAGTTATCTACCTGACGATCTTTGGTTTATTCACAACTTCAACTTTCCAATGATTACAATTGGTTATGGCTTATAGTCAACCTTTTTCGTTTTTATCTTCTACTCTGAAATCTCAACAAATCCCTGACAGAATAATTAACAAGGTGTATAAATGATATTACTCATGGCCTCAATAGCATTGTCTGTTACCCCACTTGGCTGCAACCAAACTCTCGTTTCGTGGTACTAGTTAAGTCTATAAGAACAAACAAACCTTCCCTTCCTCTTTCTTTTTATTCCCCTTGCTCCAAGATGTATCTGGATGTGGATAAATGACAGCCCGCTGTGTCGCGTTTGTTACCAAGGCGCATACGTACGCGTGTGTATCATACACGATTGCATCACACACACAATGTTAATAGGTAACTTTTTCATGTCGTTTCCTTTACTTTCAACTCTCGGCACATTAGTGCCATTTCTTTTTGTTAATACATACATTGTTTGTTTGAAATCCATGTTTTATTAGATATTTTTAGCCGGACTCACATCAGTCCTCAAATTTTATTTGTTAGACAAACAGACCAGGATCCATTAATTTTTTACAGAAACACTTTTACGCCCCGTAACAAAATAGGTGATTCCCGCACCAGCCATTTGGCCTTTGATGAACTGGAAAGATAAAGCGGGAAAATCATGAACTGGAAGATAATACTCAATGCAGCTTTACTGTGGCCGAAGTGGTTAAGGTGTCGTCCTTGAAAGACGTGATCTGGAGGTATACGATGGAAATGAATGTCTTATCTCATGCTGCGAAGAATTACTTTCAGATTTCGTGTTTTTGATTAAACTTTCAATGCTTGAATCGTACCAGAATTTAATGACAAAAAGCCAGGCTCACCAGGTGTAAACTTGTAATAACACAATAGTATCAATAACTCTTGCATCAGGACAGTTCTTTTGATGAATATAAAATAGCCATAGAATAAATAAAGCTGGAAATATGTAATTGAAAATGCTTCACTCAAAAATAAAATATAGCTATAACTTTGAATCGAAAGAGATTCATAGAATTAAAAGAACTTAGGTATCTGTCTATATTTCTGAGATGAGGTATCATATATATTATTTACATTATTCGGACTATTGTCCTCATCTTTGTCGCCATATTTATAACTTTTTCGGCCTTTCAGTATCTGTCGATATTTCTGAGATTAGGTATTATGTACACTGTTTTCATTATTCGGACTGTTGTCCTCATCTTTGTCGCCATATTTATCACAACGTTTCGGCCCTTCAGTATCTGTCTATATTTCTGAGATGAGGTATCATGTTCACTATTTACATTATTCGGACTGTTGTCCTCATCTTTGTCGCCATATTTATTACAACGTTTCGGCCGTTGTACGCTCCGGCCTTCTTCATATGGTTTATCCACTGTGCCACGTGTCCTTGACACATGGCACAGTGGATAAAGGTGTTGGTTAGATCCAGTGACAGGACCCAAAGAGTGTGTGTTCAATACCCGGTTAAGTCGGTGGAGAACTTGGAGATGGGAATTAACAGGAGATAACTGATAATTTACATCCATTAGACATGGCACGTGGAACTAGAACAGTCTACCCCAGTTAGCGAAATAAAGGATTCATTTCGACATTCCAACCACCTGAAGAAGGCTGGAGCGTACAACGGCCGAAACGTTGTAATAAATATGGCGACAGAGATGAGGACAATAGTCCAGATAAAGAACATGAATATTTTGTTTGAACAAAACGCCAAATTATTATTGCCCCCATTTTGTCGTAAAACATTTCGGAAAAATACATATTTATAAAGAAACGTTCTAGTGGAAACCTTTATTTAATCAACTCATTTAGGAAAAAGATAATAAAAAAATATCTTAATTACATCTGTCAATTTTATAACGGAAGAGGTGAATCTAAAATTATTAATTTCATTGCCAATTTTCCTCCTACATTGTTTATTTACAATCAAGCGCTGAGAGAAAAAACAATTTTTAAAAATTAATAGCAAAAACAAAATGGCGGTTATTTATTTTCTGTTGTCGGAACTTAATTTATCTTGAATTATCATAATTTACCTCTATAATACGTTCGATGTTTTCTCAGTGAAATAAGTTCATCATAAACGAAACAATAGAAAATGATGAGCTGCTTGCTGCTCTGCTTCGAGGATATTTTTTCTAATTCTCGTTATTGCAGCAGAGCAGAAAATCTAATGAAAGACAACACGCATCCTGAATACAACCTTTTGAACTGTTAACCTCCAGGAGAAAAGGTTTAAGAAATACCTTTTATCATTGGGCCCGGCGCAGAATAAACTCTGCAGTATGCTGATAATTTTCAACATATTTTAAATTTCTGTCTATATCTCTGAGATGAGGTATTATGATCACTTGCATTATTTACATTATTTGGACTCTTATCCTAATCTTCATTGTCATATTCACAACTTTTCGGCCGTTGTACGCTCCGGCCTTCTTCAGGTGATTGGAATTTCGTACCGAACCCGTTATTTCGTCCACCGGCGTAGATTCTAGTAAAACAAAAGTGCAATAACAATAACACAAATGTCAATATCAGCACTGGTAAAAAGTTTTTGGTGAAATATTAGGTTTATAAGCCCCCCCCCAAAAAAAAATTCATACACATGGCCCAGTGGATAAAGATATTGGTTAGATCAAGTGACTAGACCCAAAGAGTTGTGAGTTCAATACCAGACTACAACAGTGGTGAACTAAAACTTGGAGAGTTGAGATTAATAGTAATAACTGAGACACCCGGAAGAGGTTTGGCACGTGGAACTAGAACAATCAACCCCGGTGGATGAAATAAAGGGTTCAGTTTGAAATTCCAGTCACTTGAAGAAAGCCGAAACTTTGCGAATATGGCAATGAAGATGAGGATAATAGTCCCAATAATGTAAATAATGCAACTATTTTTAAACTCTTGTTGGATAAGGTAAAGACTTCGGTTGTCAACTGTTAAAAGTTGGTAATTTTTTTTTTATTTAAAACATTTCAAATGCCTTCAATTACTATAAAAGTTTTACCATCCGGATATTTAATGTGAGAGGAGTCGTGAAAAAAAAAAGAAAGAATTCTCCAGACGTTCATAATTATTAACTTAATTTATGTTGTCTGCAAGAAATCCAAATCAAAGGGCATCATATTAATATAGGAGTTACACAACACAAGTTAATAGCTTTAGAAACAGTTCCCATGAGGGAAATGATATCGCCGCCAATATTAATTGAAGAATAACATCCATAGACTTTGGATAGAACATCCATGTTATACACACTGAACAATGATATCGGGAGAACTGTCAATAGCATTCCATCATTTCCTGTCAACATTTAAAGAGCTTGAAAGACCTCCGCGATTTCCCTGAATAAATACAAGATATAGAAACTTGGAGAGCAGTGATGGATTAATTATTGGCCAAGTTGCTGAAAACAAGAAATGACGTTGGTTTGCAATCTACCTTCAAGTCGAAACAGTTCTCATGATGATAATTTTAAAAGATATTACTATTACGTTCAGTCGATGTCGTTCGTTATTATTATTATTATTATTATTGTTATTATTATTTGTTTGTGTGTGTATGTGTGTGTGTTGGTGCACCTGGGGTCTGTAAAGTGCACAGTGACAAGAAGAATAAATAAATAAAATAAATGAAGAAGAAAATTAATAAAAATGAAACTGAAGAACGAAATTGCCCGTGTCTGCTGATAGATTTGAAATACTGTTTGCGACAGCGTACTGTAGATTCCCGAAAGGATAATATTTAAAAAACTGAAAGGCAGTGCATCACCAGTGCAGGCAAAATGTGCAGGTTTAGAAGAGCCGGGAAATGAAACATTCATCTCCTCAGTTTTCTCAATTTCTTTCACTCTCAGTAACCCTTTGTGTCACAGTCGCTTTATCGCCTTGCTGGGGATGAAATGATTTTTTAAAAACACATCCTTTAAAAATATTTTTTGCTTATCCATTTGAATAGTAGTAGAATACCAAGAAATGGTAACGATATAAAGTAAATTTGTAATAATAATAATAATAATAATAATAATAATAATAATAATAATAATAATTATAATAATAATCTTGGATCAGGTTGCACGATATTGGCACCCACTGAATATAAACCCCGGCATGACAGAGTGGGCCAATATCTGCACTGGAAAATTTGCAACTCCTACAGGAAGGAAACTGAAAGAAACTGGTACGAACACCACCCAGACCCGGTTACGGAGATAGGACCTGTTACAATTCTATGGGACTACACAATACACACTGACAGAACAATCAAAGCCAATCGCACAGGCATTGTTATTAAAGACCACGAACAAAATAAGTGCCTCCTTATTGATATGGCAGTCCCTGCAGACTGCAATTTATCTTTGAAGATATTCGAAAAACTGTCAAAATACAAGGACCTTGAAATAGAAATCTCAAAAATGTAGCACATGGGAACATCAACAATCCCTGTTGTAGTTGGAGCCCTTGGACTGGTTGGAAAAGATTCCAGTAGGCTGATTGAAGGAATTCCTGGAAATCCATGCCTCAAAGAGATACAAAAAGCTTTTCTGACAAGTACAGCCCACACTTTACCAAGGGCTTTATCTATGTAGTTATTATTATTATTATTTTTTTTTTTGCAGTGGAAAGTGTCATGATGCCATTTCTAACCTTAGGTCCCCGGAAAGAAATGTGTAAACGCCAGATATCAAAGAAAATAAAAATAATAATAATAATGAAATATCTCAATTTGACACAATGTGAAAGGACCAAGAATTCCTCTGACAAAAAAGGAAAAACTGAAATAATTTTGATTTTTTTCACTTCAATGTTATCTTTCTTTCCTTTTTATTGTTAATGAGATTTACAGCTATATTACGTTGAAACACCGATTCCCGTATCCTCACCGAAGTTAAGCTAATTCGAACCTGGTCATTACTTAGATGGGTGATCACATAGGAATACCACGTGCTGTAATGGGAATCTTGGAGGTGTAATGAAATGTTGTTTAAATAATAAATGGAAGAGCCGAGTTCAACTTCTAGCCTAGTTCATCACATTCAGTTAATGGATCCATCTCTTCTCTCCCCAGCTATAGATTAAATAGTTGGACTTATATCTGAAAATTCTTATTAACTCCAAAAAATTGTCCATGCAATATTCACTCGCCAAAAAGAATAAAAAAGGTAATTTATATAATCAAAAAATATGTTCGGTTTTAAATAACCAACAAAGGTTGATAAGCCGTAAAAAACAAATCAATCAATCCCGTTCTATTCTTATTCTCTATATTCGTTTACTTGCTCATGCTATTATTTAGTGTCGGGATTGGACATTACGCTATTTTCGTCTTGAATACTTGGTAACGTTAATATGCCTTTTACACTGATGGATTGATCAGCAAACACACATACGGCCGATATTCCAAAATGTATTTTGTAAATATCAAGAAAACCTCATCGTGGGTGAATGGTTACCTGCCTACTCTGACTGACATTTGTTATAGAGTACAGATGTCAGTAGGTGACTCGTGTAGGTGTCTTTGTGTCAAAAATATGCTTAACATAGGAAATATGAATATGGTAACGTTTACAAACTGAAAGTTTTGCTTCAGAATTAAATATTTTTATTTCATTGTCATATAGGAAGAAAATGAGTAACTGCGGGCACTGAGGTTCGAGCGTGACATCCTGGACGTATTTGAATATATGTTTTCCGCCAGGTGTATAAATAGCGGTGTCAGGCTACTGACTGGAGTGATTATTGAGTGATTATTGAATGGAACTATCCAGTCGAATTATTGTGCGTCGATGATTTAAATTTTTATTTATGATTTACCGGATGTTAAGCCGAGCCGCCCTACTAACAATGTATTCACTGAAATGGTTAATTATCTTTTGTTGATTTTTACATCTTTGTTCTTGTTAAGTATTTATTTACGGTTGTAATTAAATACTGTTTTATTTAACACTAGCAGCCTTTGCCTGTCCGCTATCGCTTCGCAAAGATATATTTATTACTTGAAATATTTGAAACAAAAATTTTAAATGAACATTTCATTCATAAATTGGGCTTGTTAAATTTAAGGATAATTTTACAAATAGAAAATTATTGAAACCCAAGTAAAATGCAAATTTCACTTTTCTGCACTATATAAGACGATATTTCTAAACACCTATTTTTTATATGAAAATCAAAACTTGAATAAAAGAACACTAATGAATGACAGTTAATTAATAAAATATACTTATTTTAAATGAATATGCAAATTAGTTAAACCTGAAGAGTGATATCACGTAGAAGTAGATACTATATAACACAGATACTCACCTTCCATTGTATAAGTAGATTTGGCTCTTTTTAATCCCAGAATTCGTTGGATAATTGTAATTTATTTCGTATTTCTCCCTATACATTCCATGATATAGGTTATACTTAATTAGCTGTGATGTTTCTATAACTCGTTGAATGTATAACTAATTCTGTTTTCCCATCTTTACATTCTATTAATTTTATCTTATAAACTGTCTCCTGTTCTGTCACCCGTGAAATAAAAATAACTGTACGGAAAATAATGATCTACGTATAACAAACTGTCTTTAAATTAAGTGGCAGCAAAAGAATTATCGTTGAACTTTTAAAAGATAAGTTTAAACATTAATGCAATACTTAAATGCAGCAATAAATTTTGACTTCTTCTGTAGTTTATAAATACCTATCGCATCTACTCCTCCTTAGCTATTTTGATGATGGCCAAACCAAGAGTCCACAGGAGCTAGGTTAAATACCGCCCGATAGATAATAAAAAACGTGCACTGGAATTTTGGATACAAAAGGAAAATAAGAGTTACTCCCCTTGAACCATGAAAACAATGATAATGGCTAGTATAATATATTAATATCTATTTTTAATCTCGCATAATCTGGCAACCCTGAATCTGAGCTCAACGAATATCATTCACTGTACTTAACTTTTCTCAGGCTTTTGAATGTGTCATGAATTATTGAAATCTGAACCAGTGGGAACGGAGTTGCTTGGACACTCACGCACAAACATACATACAATCTACTTTATATATAATATTGAATTCTTTAGTTATATTTAATTATTAACGGCTACCGTACGTCACAAAACATTCCTTTTTTTCAATTTTATCTTTTCAATTACTTGAACGTTGGAATGCAGAAAATATTTCAAGCCGAATTACTTCCCAAAGTTAGTAATTGTAATGTAACATCAGGACACTAAGATTGAGAAGTGGATCAAGCCGATAACTTTTCACCATCACTTCGTATTTTTCGACTCGCATATTTTAAAGATTTTCTACAATTTTCTTTCTTTACTTCTTTATTTCTTTCTTCGTTGCTTTTCTTGTTTGTTTTTTGTTTCTTTTGACACATTACGTCCTTCCCATTGGATTATCCTCCCATATTTCTGTTTGTCTTCCTTGTTTAATTCTCATTCTTCATAGTTACTTTAACCTATTTTCCTCTTTTCCTCATCTCTTGTTCTAATCAAAATCAACATTGCACACACATATGTCGCAAACAACATTGCCTATAATTTCAACAGACATCATTATATGATTTAAATAATTGTTATAAATATTATTTCCATTTTTTGCTAATGGTCAGCGTAAGAGTTCATTTCCATTCACGACGATATTTCCTGATATTCTAATATTGGTAATAAGAAAACTAAAAAGCAAACAAAATGGAGATTGCATATTTACCGGATGTTTTAAAAATTATTCAAAACTAATTGAATAAAACACAACGCTAAATGTTTATATAATCAGAAAAGTTAAAATAAATACATTCAACTGTTTTTGTTTTTAATTTAAAATGTTTTATATTTGATTAGTGTTGACAGACAATTCGATAAGCTGGGCGGGAAATATGAATTTGAAAGAAATATCGGCTCTTCAGGGAAAGCTGATGCTTGATGCTCCGGTCAGATTTGATTATTATTATTGTATTATTTTAGAGAAAGAAAGCAATGGAAGTCGGGAATAAACGCGAACGGATTTTTTTAAAAGGAAGGATAAAACCATGAATTGGTGGGAAGACCGAAAGAAGTACAGAATTGGATTGGAAAGTGGATCAAATGTTAAGGATTCTGGAAACATTTCCATAAAAAAGACGAAAAAGAAATTCAAAATAAAGAGAAAGCAAGAAAGAAAGAACATAAGTTAATGTACATCACTGTCAAGTACTTATGAAAGCATATGTTCCCATCTAATTACCGATGTTAAACAGCATTTAATCTGGTGAGTACTAAGATAGATAACCGCTTAGAAAGCATAGCTACTGTAATCAGTTTATAGAGTTGTGTTGTATGCTAAGCAGCGCATAGTATGGAAGGAGCGAATAAAGCAGAAAATATAAAAAAAAAGGGATATTCTAATAATAATGAGAGACTACATCTTCATACATGAAATAATTATTTATTCCCTTCTGAACACCATCAAACTAAACATGGCCGAATATAACCTATGCATTTCCGAGTCTTACGTTCGATCTTCATGCGTGAATGTGAGGGATTCTCCCCCTCTTCTCGCAGATCAGGCGTTTGTAAAACTTTGTTATTCTGTTGCATTGTGCATGCATCTCATATATTCATCTGATTTCATTTCCTTGTATATGTTGATGCACTTACCAAACATCATTTGATGCTAGAATTTACACTTGTCTTTGGGATGTCCTTCCAGGTTACTCATTATTCCCCATTAAGTCTGTCAAATTTTGTGTTAACACTGATTAAAAAACTGACTTAGGGTAAACCCGATACATATAGGGACCGCCACACAAAAAAAACTTCTTAGATCAAAGTTCCTGATAGACAATAACACTCTATTAAGGCCGCTTGTATTTCCTAGCCTGCATCTCATTCTATAGAAAAGGAAACGGAATAAAGAATATGTTTAATCATTTCACCTCAAGCAAGGCAATAACGCCCCAAAGACACAGGGGATTACTGAGTGCAGAAGAATAAAAGAAAAGAAAATATTAATGCGTTAGGACAATAAAAGAACAGGAATTAAGAAGGCAGAAGTCAATGATTGAAATTGCATTTACATTTTTGAAGATCAAACTTGACAGGAAAGCAAGAAACGGGAAGAGAGCTACACAGGAGAGACGTGGGAGAATAGACGTTAGCATAGAATTTAAGGTTACAACTACGGATTTCTACTGTACAATTATGAGACCTTGCCACCAATCGAGCACTGTGCTTAAATTAATAAGGACGACGTACCATCGCGGAAATTTCATTAGTACAATTAGCATAAAAGTATTATAGAAAAGGCACAGGGAAGCTATATTACTGCGGTGGAAAAGTGACTGAAGTCAAAACGAATTACACTGCATGTTCTTCTTTGGATATTATCAAAGGTTTCTGAATATATATCAGAAGCACCAGGTCAGATGTGGCAGAAATATTCAAAGAATGTGTAAATGGGGGTCGTATAAATATGTCAGATAGATTCGGGCAAGAACTTTAAAAAACAAATGAGAAGCTGTAGTGTACGTCAAAAGGAAATATGAAATCGGATAAAGCTTACGTTATTCGGAAACAATAAGATTACAATGGCACAGCTAGTGAAAACTGAACTTACTTAGATACAATTAGTATTACACTATTTACATGATTCGGACAATTGTCCTCATCTTTGTTGGCATATTTATCACAACGTTTTGGCCGTTGTACTCGCCGGCCTTCTTCAGGTGGTTGGAATGTCGAACTGAAACCTTTATTTCGCTTGCTGGGTCCTCAATGACACAGGGTACAGTGGATAAAGGAGTTAGTTAGACCAGTGAGAGGACACAAAGAGTGTGAGTTCAATACCTGGTTAAGGCGGTGGAGAACTTGTAGAGAGGAATTAACAGGCGATATCTGATGAGTGACATACATAAAACATGTCACGTGGAACTAGAACAGTCTACCCCAGCGAGAGAAATAAATAATTCAGTTCAGCATTCCAACCACCTGAAGATGGCCGGAGCGTACAACGGCCGAAACGTTGTAATAAATATGGCAACAAAGATGAGGACAATAGTCCGAATAATATAAATAGTGTACATAATACCTCATCTCATAAATATAGACAGATACTGAAAGGCCGAAACATTGTAATAAATATGGCGACAAAAATGAGGACAATAGTCTGAATAATGGAAATAGTGTACACAATACCTCATCTTAGAAATATAGACAGATACTAAAAGGCCGAAACGTTGTAATAAATATGGCGACAAAGATGCGGACAATAGTCCGAATAATGTAAATAGTGTACATAATACGTCATCTCAGAAATATAGACAGATACTGAAAGGCCGAAACGTTGTAATAAATGTGGCGACAAAAATGAGGGCAATAGTCAGAATAATGTAAATAGTTTACATAATACCTCATCTCAGAAATATAGACAATTAGTATTACGTCAAAATTGAAGATCGAAGTCATCATCATCATCATCACCTTCATCATCATCATCATCATCATCATCATCATCATCAGTCCCATGAGCGGCTGTAATAGCAGAGTTGCTTCAAAGATGACAGCCTGGCCACCTCCCTCCATATATCTCACTTTCGGGCCACGTCCAAGTCTCTGTGAAAGATCTTGCTCTTTGTTATCACTTTTGACTAAGTACTGAGAAATTACCTCGACCAACATTATCGTCTAGGTTTTACTTTCTTACCAAGGCTCTCAAGTCGATATCCTGCCAAACATTTGACAGATGACCTAGCTATCACTTCAGACACCATTTCTAATGACACAGCGCTCCCACATCATCTAAAAAAGGATGCCAATGATGGTGAACATTGACATGAATGCCAATGCCTCTAAAATTGAATTAGTTATCCTTCTATCAGCAAGGCTCCATACAAACTGTCACAGGTATATCAATAAAACATGTCGAAATATTTACATACCTAAGAAACGAGATAAATTCTATTGAAAATATAAAAGTCTGTTTATCTAAAGCCTGGACTGCTTTTAATAAAATGGATGTAATCTGGAAATCTGCTTTATAAGACAACCTTAAGCGAATATACCTTCGAGCCACTGTAGAGGCGATGTTAATGTATGATACAACAGCCTGGACATTAACTAAAACCCTTCATTTTATGCTTGATGGAACCAACACTCGAATGCTGAGAGCTATAATTTATATCTCTTGGAGATAGACAGCTCTATGGCATGTCCTATATATCTACAATCTTACCTGTATGCAGAATGCGCTTTGCAGGACACTGACCTACTTTTATGGACAGCTAACCATGCATCAAGACGAGTTGGTCGCTCAGAAATCCCCTACATTGACCAGCTATGTTATGACACAGAATGCCTGCCTGATGACTTTGACGCAGGATAGCGATCGTTGCCTGCCTAATGACTTTGATGCAGGACCGTGATGGTTGGCGTAATATATCCATGCATGTTCGTGTTACCTCGACTGAATAATATCACTTCTATTTTGCATGAAATTGTAAATTGTAGGATGAGCGTAAAAGATTATTGGTTCTGGGGATGTGGTCATAACATTTCAATTTCATCTTCTAAATGGCGGTTATGAAATATTTCACCAGATTCACTTTGCCCAAGACACGGCACGGACGAATGAATATCTTTCCGAAATCGCAAGAGTTTGATATAGCGACTGGTTAACCCTTGCCCTAGGTCAATGCAATTTATTTCCTGGATACTGCGTTTTGTTGATATAGTGACGAATGCAGTGAGTATCGACTTTATACTAATCGTATGCGAGTTTAATCTTTTAAACATTACACTACAGCAGACCCAATATGTAGATATATCATATTCATGCAATCTCTGCAAACCAGAAATGATCTCCAAGAGCGGATTATTAACAATTAATTTAAGATGAAGTAGATTTTATAATTCAGGTCTTCGACTGTTAGCACAAAATAATATGTCTCGCTCGGTGCAAGTCGAACTCGCACCAGTAGCAATCTTCCGTCGGAATAATTTCTTAATACTGATCTTATTCCACTGGCTTCCAAAGAATCTGCTGTAAATGTCTTCGTAGTTATCATGAGTGTGTAAAAGTCTTTCTTTTTAGTTTTCACGATTATCCATTGCGCACAGTAGGTCTCCACATTGGAATTCTATATCTTTACATATATTTTCTGTATGTGTATTTTAAATAGTCGTCCAACGGTAATGATCCTTTGTTTAGGTGTCCGCTGCAGAAGGTCTCTAGCGAGCTCATCCTTAGTTCTCTAAGAATGCCCTGCAAATTCTTGTTCTTCTACCCTGAATTACTTTGACATAGGAGATAGTTGGCCATAGAGTTTCTCTTTGTTCTCGAGTACTAATTTCTACAATAGTTTCAATGCGATACACAGCATCGTTGTTTCCATGCAATATGATTTGCTCTCCAATAGATTTGTCAGTATGCATGCAGTCCTATCATAGAGCAAGACAGATACGGTTATACCCTGAGGAAAAAGTCATTTCATACGGCAATGAATGCTTCCAGACTATTGCAGCCCAAGTTTTGACAATAGGAATTTTCATTTTTACTGGAAGAGGTGTTACAATACAATAGATCAACCGTTTGACAGTCTTATATATGCTGTATACTTAGTGTACCCAATGAGGTTAACTTTACACCAGGAATGATTTGTGGAAATAGCTTATGACCCTTCGCTCATTACAAACAAGTATTTTCTCAGGTCATCCAGAGTAAGGCACCTAGGGAAGATTCAGTTAATTGCCCAAGCAAGTATACTCGTTTGCGAAACATCATTACTTATGTATTTATATAGCTTAATCTACTAGAAACCTAAAATGCAGGAGCATCTTGTGGAGATCAAAATATAACAGGCAACGGATTGCAAGAAAACAATTTTCAACAGGCGACAAGATGGATGAATAGTAAAGAGGAAGATTTAATAAGAATTAGACCCAAAACTTTAAGAAGGTGATGTTAAATTGGGAAATTTAAAGTAGAAAAAAAAAATATATATAATTGAGAACTAATTAAAAATATCCAATAAAAATACTGAGAAAGAAATAAAAGAAAAAATTCCCGAAACGAAACGAAATAGACGTTAAAAAAATAGATGAGACTAAAAGGGAATTATAAAAATGATTACAGATGATAAGTAAAAAGAACTGGGAATAAAGACAAAAGAGAAAGGATGCAGAGATTGAAAGAATATGAAAGAAATCTGTGAAGTTCCCAGGTGACAAAAAAAGAACAAAAGAAAACTTGAAATGAGAAAACAAAGGGAATCTGTTCGTTCGTTATTGAACTTGGCAGCTGATCATCTAATGCTTCGATGTCATCTTTGATTAACTCAATCTTTATTATTTGATGAACGTAAAAACATCTCTTTGAAATACCGGACTTCCTATTGACTGCTATCACTTATTACTCTGCTAATCTTTCATTTTCCACGAAATGCTTCGCTATGATGAATTGAAAAAATATCAATATTTTGCGTATATACACATTTACCAATATTAACAAAGTCGGGCACAAGTAATGGGCAGTCAGAAGAATCGAACTCAAAAATAATAGCAATCGAGTATACAATCCTCTTGTTAAGCAATTGCATAACAATGAAAACAAGGTAGAGTAACCAATTAAATTTAGTTTAATCTAACATAAGGTGAAAATCTGCGGGACACACACTATATATATATATATATATATATATATATATATATATATATATATATATACATATAAACGTTTGTGGTTATGATGTGGATTTAAAAAAAATATTATTCTTTTTCCTACACGGGTTTCCTGTATCGCGACCTTCCTCAGACAAAGAGTGGATATTCCGCATATTAATAAAGGAATTAATTTTTCTGATGCTTTCGATGTTTAACCATTGATTTTTTGTGCAGTAGTTACTCAATTATTTCTTCTTGGATTGTATATATATATATATATATATATATATATATATATATATATATATATATATATATATATATATATACTAGCAGCATGGCCCGGCGTTGCCCGTGCTTGATTCAAAAATCGTACGACTCATACAGCAATCGCTATCACTTGACTTAATATATTTTTGCCCTTCCTTGCCTTTAAAGGAGTGCCCTTTGCCGTGCTGATGTTGGTACATGCCTTACTTCTTGCCTATCTCACACTGCGAATTTTTTCTAAGCTCTATACTAAACATTAATTCTGTTACGAAATAAGAACTAAACAAAATGAACACAAAATGATCAGCTTTAAAAAAGGAATCGTAACTGGAAAAACCGAATGAAAAAGAATTTTAACAACAAATACTTTTTACACCCAACCCAGTTCTGCGGAATCAGAATTGAACGTTGAGTTTAAGCAAGCGAATGAGACATTGGAGTAAAGTGCCATTCAGATTTATATTTTTCCCAGTTGTGACGAATGCAGCTATCGATTTTTTTTTGCATGCTAGCATGCTAGTTAACTTTCATGTCAGTCAGCTGTTGGCTCTCACGCTGGCTAGGAGAAAATGGCCGCAAACTACATGAAAACTGCTGTAGAAGCATGAAAAAATCGATTATTTCCGCTATCGATGGGAGTTGGGAAATGCACAGTCGGTCTTGGCCTTTCACTAACTTGGAGTATGTTCATGTAAATTTGGGTGCAAATCCGTCGAAAATTGCGGCCATGCATTCGTTTCGCACACACACACACACACATCCTGCCTTATATATATATATATATATATATATACATATATATATATATATATATATATATATATATATATATATATATATATATATATATATACACGACACGTCCCATCTCGTAGGCTGAGCACTTTAGAAGTAAGGGGATTAGTTGACTGCTGCTAATTTACTGCAAAAGCTCGTCACCATGAATTGAGCACTCCTGGGCAATGCTTATATCTCGTATATAATGCGAATTCGAGATTTTAGCTACTAGTGTAGTAATGAATTTAAACTTGTATGTCAATTCTTTCTGGTAATCTTGAAACAATAATGAGATATAATAAATATATATTTGAAAAAGCTGACTTAAATTCATTAAAAATCTGTGGTTGATTCAGAAAGAAAACAGAGTGTTCTTAAACAAAGAGAAAAGGACTTATGATTATGATACGATAAAGACCAAAGTCTTTGTATACACGTGAAATTCTTTTTTTTTAAGAGAGAGGGTGGAAACATTCACAAGAGGTAAGTGAATTTTTATATTGCAATAGAAACAATTATTTATAGAAACAATGTAAGCAAAAATAAAGATAATATTCAGATCAGTTATTCTTAAAGAAAAGAGAAACTAACCTTAATGACAGACCCGCAATGCCGAACCCGGCGATGTTTTGGATAAAGATAAAACTAAATAGATTGATTCGTTCATTTCAGTTTTACAGAAGAAAACACTCTTGAAAATTATATGAAAGCATTCAGGTGTGCTTTGGCAGAATCGGCAGTTTATGGCAAATTATTAAATATTCAATGATCTTGGAAAGGAATGCTGACAGATTCCAGGAAAAAAAAGGAGCGTTTGTTTTACAAGAACTTCTGGGGGAATAAAAATAATGATAACAACGTCCATAGCAGGAATTATATATTGAATAAGGGACCTTGTCTTACCACCCGAACATGGTTAAAAAGTATCCAAGAGACCCGTATCATGCACATAATGAATGTTATAATACGACTGAGAAAGGATAAATAGGATAAGTTATTTTAGAATATTTTGCCTGTTGATGCTACTAGTAACTTTGTTGTAATTACAAACAAAAACAAACACTACTTTTTGACCAACGCGCTTGTATTCATCGAGAAGGAATGTGGCTATTTTTAAGACTAGGTTTTGATTTCTGAGTTCGTTGCTTTTAATTTGGCTTGCTTTCGCTGCTGCTATAACTAAATCTGTTGTTTTTAATCAAACTTGTACAAAATGGAATTGCTGCACAAATGCAAGATTATATATATATATATATATATATATATATATATATATATATATATATATATATACATATATATATATATATATATATATATATATATATATATATATATATATATATATATGAAGAAATAAAGTCTTAATATGTGCTATATTTATGGGATAAAGTGCTCAATATAAGAGATAGAGCGTGTGTAAATATAAAAGTGAACATAGAAGTCAACACTTAGAGGCGACAGTCAGTTTCATGCAAGATGTAATCGTCAGGCCATATATATATATATATATATATATATATATATATATATATATATATATATATATATATATATATATAATGAGTCAAAAGATAATACACACCCAGAGTAATATACACGCTTACACACATCAAACATAATCACTCCCTTACAACCAAATAACACACACACACACACACACACACACACACACACACACACACACACACACACACACACACACACACACTTAACAGAGACACATTTCCTTTCCAGGAACCAATAAAACTGTCGAAATGACCAAGGGAATTCAGAGTAGCGTGAATCCATCCAGCTCTTATCTTAAATAGCAACTTAAATAATAGCAACACAAGGCTGACCAAAATTCATATTAAAAAAATAAAAAACAAAAATGAAAACTACAGACAAAAGTTCATTTTCTGCATCAAGACATTCATTTCTGTAGTTCATTGCTTGGCCGAAACTAGCCAAGAAATCTAAATGAAATAATAATATAAACGAAAGAATATTAATATACAACCCAGTGTGTCTGAAGATTTAAATTTTTTTAATATTTTTATTGTTCAATATATATATATATATATATATATATATATATATATATATATATATATATATACATATATATATATATATATTATAAATTAACTGATTTAAAATCTGTTTTTTTCGCTACACAGTAATAACTATGTTTCAAAAATGGAAGTTAAAAGCTTCGAATTTTATTTTATTATTAAATTAAAGACATTACTTCTATTTCCTCGTCAAGCGAATTTTGGAGTAACTTATTTTTTTTAATTTACAGTTTTAAAGGCATGGCAAAGATTCATAATTGAGTGTTTCCAAGGATACAGAGAGATCCACTCATCTAGACAAGGTGTGGTAGCTTGTTCAATTTCAAATTTTCGTTGTATCAGTTAATAGTTACATTCGAAAGCAGGGTTATGTTTAGGGATAGGTAGAGATGTATTTTTCAACAAATTCTAACATCTGCTAAATGCATGTCGTCTGGGTTTTTTTATAAAAAATTTATTGTTAACGGCAAAATTCTTTCAGCATTTTTCTATTTGTATACTTAAAGATTTGGGGGGGCTGTTTAGGCTAGAATATGTTTAATTTAACTACAATTGTAAAAATGTTCTTTTTAATTTTTAATAGACTATATTTCTTTTTAAAACCATGTAAATGTATTAGAATTACTTACAGGATGTAAAATTATTTTTCATCTCGAGTATAAGTATGTATATTACCAGGTTACATTTTTTAAGTAAAATTTATGATAATGACGGCAAAGATAGCTAAATTATTTCACTGATTCAGTAAATTTTTATTTTTTATAAACTTAGTAATATATATTTTTCTCATGCATGTACAAAGGACATGGGTCATTTAATGTCCTACATATTCTAACTTATCATATTAATTTCATTTAACTTTAGGTGTTTTATTGGATTCTTTTAAGTGTTTGAAGTACTTTGAGAGAGGTGTTAAGGTTAGAATATGTTTTATTTAAATACAATTTTAAAAGATGTTTAGGTTAGAATCCGTTTTATTTAACTACAATTTTAAAACCAATTTAAAAATATTTTTACTTTTAAATTTAATCGACTATATTTTTTTATAAAACAAGTAAATGTAATAGAATTACTTACAGTATTTAAAATATAAGTATGTATATTACCAGGTCTTATTTTTTAAAAATTTAAATTTTAAATATTGTTTAAAGAAAATTTTTGACAATGACGGCACAAAATAGCTATTTCATTTCTCTGATTCAGTAAATTTTTATTTTGTATAAACTTAGTAATATATAGTTTCTCATGTATACACAAAGGACATGGGTTATTTAATGACCTACATATTCTAGCTTTTCTTATTAACTTCCATTTTACTGTAGGTGTTTTATTGGATTCTTTTAGGTGCCAGATGTACTTTGAGAGTGATGTTTGATTTTTATATTTATTTATCCTAAACGAACTTTGATGTTGGTTGAACCTTTTTTTTGAACACATGGCTAGTGCAACCTATATATATTTTTATGTTTTCAGGATTTTCAATGGAAGATATATTGCATTGGTATACTAATGATTCCGTGCAACATTTATTTTGTAGAGGACAGTTTTGAGGGTTTCTACAATTACATAATTTTTGTTTATTCTCATCAGTTTTTATTTTTCCATTGTCTAAAGTTTTTTGGTTCTGGTATAAGTGTTTATTTAAGATATTAGCATTATGTTTCCTAATAATTTTTTCTAAGTTATCAGTACAGATATAACTTAATTTTAGTGTATTTTATTGAAAATAGTACTTAGTTTACTTTCACTGGGAAAATGCTTGACTATTAATGCGAGGAATTTTTGTCCTGATTTGTTCTTTACCATTTGGTTGTATGGGGGCGTATACCAAATTATTTTTCTACTTCAGTTCTTTCTATATTTACTATTTTCATTTATAATATAAGTTAGTTTTGGGTTTTGTAGCCACGATCTTTTAGAGCTCTATTATAGAAATTAATATGTTCATCGAAA
>OZ038488.1:123028223-123060723 GCA_964036315.1 Acanthosepion esculentum | reverse complement strand
AAAATTGCAATATGAGCTCTGGTAAAACCATGTAATGATAACAGCAAAAATTGCAATATGAGCACTGGTAAAAAAGTGGTTGCTGAAGACATTAGGTTTATAATGCCCAGAAATTCATACACAGGATAAAGGCGTTGGTTAGATCCAGGGACAGGACCTAAAGAGTCTGCGTTCAATACCCGGTTAAGGTAGTGGAAATCTTGGAGAGGGGTATTAACAGGAGATAACTGATAACTGACATCAATTAAACATGGCACGTGGAACTAGAACAGTCTACCCCAGTGAGCGAAATAGAGGGTTCAATTCGACATTCCAACCACCTGAAGAAGGCCGGAGCGTACAACGCCCGAAACGTTGTGATAAATATAGCGACAAAGATGAAGACAATAGACCGAATAATGTAAATAGTGTACATAATACCTCATCTCAGAAATATAGACAGCTACTCTGATGTTAAGTATAATTGTTCTTTCTTTCCATTTACTCTAAAAGTAGGTAATTGTGTTCAGTCACCGGTATTCGCAGCCTAGGACCACATGTCTGTTCTTGTAAGTCTTTTATTCATCTTTGATGTCATTGTCCAGCCTCTCTTACTAGCCGTCTAATACTCTTCTGGTGTAATTACTGTTTAATATACGATATATCAACAGATCTGGTTTTTGTTATTACTTAACCATTTATTTGGTCACAACAGTTACAAACAAAATTTTCCTGTTTTTTCATAATTTGCTGAACTTTAGGAAGGCAACCGGATTTCGTTGTTGCGCACTGTGTGTCCTCTTTTGAAAGAGTTCACATATATTTAATATGTTATACTTGCTTGATTCTGATATCTCCACTTTGTAATTTGCATGTCGGACTCTTCCTATATTAGAAATCTGACGCATCAAAAGGAGCTTCATTAACACCAGCAATAGAAATCATATCAAAGAAAATCAGCAAACAATGCCAAGGTAGGAAACAGAATATAAGAATTTACACAGACAATTTAGAACTAAATACAGGCGGTCTAAAGAGGAATGGTTTAAGGAAAACTGGGTAGAAATAGAATGAATGAGTCCACAGATAAAGCAGGTATACATAAAAGGATAAGAGAACTAACATGAGAAAAGGCATGCTCATCAACAGGAAGTATAAAATCCAAGTATGGGGCACTGATATTAGACAAAGAAAAGTATATCAGAGATGAAATCTATACATCGGAGAACTCTACCAAGACGAGAAGAGTAATTTCCATCTCTTTCTGGTGATGGTCTCAAAAAGATATGGAAAGTACTTGGGAAATAAAAGTGATTTTCACTATTACAGTGTATTTCTTGCATCATTTAATTGTAACACGCGGAAAAATATTCGAGAATATGAAAGGATTATGTTAAAAATAAGCAAACATAATGTTTGTAATTTATTTAATCAGACATGCCTAAAAGAATTTGCTGCCTAAATACAAAAGTATATATATATATATATATATATATATATATATATATATATATGTGTGTGTGTGTGTGTGTGTGTGTGTGTGTGTGTGCGTGTGTGTGTGTGTGTGTGTGTAATGCTGTGACCTTGTTAGGGCAAGAAATAAAAACACAAGATAGAAATAGATTTAAACAAAAATATTATCAGAAACAGTAATACAAACGATAGTGTTACAGCAAGAATGTTCGGTCCGACTGTCAGAGCTGACTGCTGAAATTTCCCTATCCAAACGGCAGTACCTGCTCCTATTTATAGCTGGGAGAGTCCATGTTTGCGTGGGTAAATTATCACGCACGCACACACACACACACACACACACACATATATATATATATATATATATATATATATATATATATATATATGTATATATATATATATATATATATATATATATATATATATATATAAAAATATAAAAGTGAACATAGAAGTCAACACTTAGAGGTGATAGTCTGTTTCATGCTAGATACAATCGTCAGGCCATTGCATCTAGCATGAAACAGACTGTCGCTTCTAGGTGTTGACTTCTATGTTCACATTAACATTTACACACGTTTTAATTTTAATTCTTCAAACAATAGGTTGCAGCTCTGGTTAAAAAGATGTATAATTTACGGTTATATGAACGTTAATTAAAGCTTTTCAGAAAAGTAATCAATAAAGTTAATTTACAAACCATTCTTATACTTTCATTTTGCTAGTTTTAATGTACTTTTATTGCTGAGGTCAAAATAGATTTTTTTTTAGTCATGTCTAAAAGAATTTCCTACCTAAATACACAAGTATATATATATATATATATATATATATATATATATATATATATATATACATACATATATATATATATATATATATATATATATATATATATATATGTGTGTGTGTGTGTGTGTGTGCGCGCGTGTGTGTGTGTGTTCGTATACTTTCATTTTGCTAGTTTTAATGTACTTTTATTGCTGAGCAAAGAAGAAAACAAGGAAGAGAAAGAAGAATTGTTGTAACCTCGAAATGTTACTTAATGAGGAATAGCCTGTTGGAAAGGAAATGGTAATCTTTATAACATAACAAAAATACAATACTCGCCAGCGGCGTGAAGTAGGTAAACCACTGCTAGTGGTGGACTACTAATACAGCATATTACCCCCACTTAAAATAGTGTCCCACGTAGTTATACGGATTGGAGCATACCCATTAGTGTTTATAGGTACGGTATGTAACAAGAATAAAAAATTTTCTGAATGAAAGAAAGAAAAAAATGAAAAACAGAGAAATGGTAGAATAAAATGTATCAGTAAGAAAGCAACTTTTTTTTAACTGAAGTAAGTTTGAACTTTGCGAGCTGAGTTCAAAGTCAAGCATTGTCTGTTGCCCTAAAGTTTTATTTACATAACAGAACAGACTTGTTTTATTCGAATATTTAGCTACAGTCAATCTAGAAGCAGGAGATATTCAAAGAATAAGAAAACTTCAGAAAAGAACTTCACTATCTTTCCAATGATGACATGGGAATTCAGATAAGAAAAGAAATGTGGACACCTACTTCCTGACAGGACAGGTAATTAAAAAAAAGACCAAACCTTTATATAACAGATCATACGATTTATTTAGGCCTAGAAAGCTCAGAACGAATATTTTCTAATAAATATAAATAATCCCTTTAGCCTCAGCTTCGATTACCTTTTCAAAATAAAGTTATATTTCGAATTGTTCGCCTTTATTTCGCCGTTGAAATTCTACAGTTAAATGTGCATCTCAGAGGCAGGCACGTGGGATTTCGTGCATTAAATGCTCAATAATGATTCGCAATAGAAATTATATTTATCGATGATGGGGATCATGATTTCATGAGACCAGGTTTTGCCGTGATCCGCTTGGAATTTAGCAAGACATCATCAGAGCACAGGTAAATATGAAACCTCTTCAGTGTTAAGCGCAAGAGACAACTATATGGACTGTAAACTATCAGCTTTTGACTGACAATTAAATAGATTTCATGATATCGTGAGGCATTGCGAAAGAGTTTTTGGCAGTGGAAACAGAGATTTCAATACAGTAGCATCATCTTGTAAAGTGTCAGCTGAAGTTGATATAGATGAGTTTTCATTTAATATCTATCTATCTATCTTATATATATATATATATATATATATATATATATATATATATATATATATATATATATATGTATGTATGTATATATTGTTGCAATGGAATGTCCCGCATTCCCTATCGCCTATGTGGACTGAATATATCAGTAGATATATATAGTGAGCATATATAGTGAGCACAGGATTGCTTCGGCAATTAGTTGGAGATTCGGGCGGAGAGGAACCCAGATGAGGCTATGCTGAAGGGCAGAGTCTCGCCAGGGGTGTTAGACAGCTACCCGACCCCGTTTTTTACGGGGACTACGGATAATTTTTGCCCGACCCTACGGGCTCGGATATCCCACGTTAAATTCTCCGTCTGCCCTCATCTGACCGCGTGGGGAGGTTGTCAAATATCATTGCTTTGGCAATTAGCTGGAGATTTGTCTCCAGCTGTTCGAACTCTCTTCTTTAGGGCAGAGAGCAACCCAGACGAGTCTATGCCGAAAGGCAGAGTCTCGACTGGGGTGGTAGACAGCTATCCGACCCCGTGAATATGGTGTCTACGGGGAATTTTTGCTCGAGCTTACGGGCTCGGTTTTGCCCTGCATTAAAAAACGGCACTGTGCCACATCCTGCCTCGCTGGGAGATAAGGTAAATAACCTTGCTTCAACAATTAGTTGGAGATTCGTTTCCAGCTGTGTCGGTCGAACTCTCTGCCTTCGGGCAGAGAGAAACCAGACGAGGCTATTCCGAAGAGCAGAGTCTCGTTCTCGTCTAGGGTGGTAGACAGCTACCCGACCCAGAGTATACGGGGTCTACGGGTAATTTTTGCCTGGGCCTTCGAGCTCGGTTTTGCCCGCATTAAAAAAACGGTCTTATACCATATTCTGATTCGCGGGGAGGTAAGGTAAATAACCTTGCTTCGAGAATTACTAGCCTTCTACCCGATTCCTTGTCTTTCCGTAATGTATTCTCTTTTACAATAAACCTCAGTTTATTTCATCTACGCGCGTTGCTGTTCCTTTAATCGAGTACCCCCTTTGTCTGTTTGTAACCTCTTTAAGGATACAACATATACATACAATATATACATTCGCACACACCCACACTCAAATATACACACTTTAAACTCTTTAAACATATATATATACATACATACATATATATATATATATACAAACATATATATATATGTGTGTGTGTGTGTGTGCGTGTGCATATATATATATATATATATATATATATATATATATATATATATATATATATATATATAAATGCACATGCACGCACTCACGCACAGAGACGCATAACTATCTGCCTGTAAAATTGAAACGTTTAAAGAGTTTCGTTTCTCCTCACTGTTTGGTCTCAAGGGAGACGATTCATCCCTGTGAAGTTTTATGACTCGTATTGCAAAGCCCATCGGGAAATGTTAACATGAAAGATAAACTATCGATTGATTTAATCGAACGCTGGTGTATTCGGTTGGCCGCACTTGCTTCCTGACTTACTGTGTCCATGATATCGACGAGTTTCGGACATTTTACAGACATTGAATTGACCAGACAAGACTTTATGTTTTTACATCTCTCGAATCAGGGCTCAGAGAATAACCATATTTAATGGTATACAGGTCCCATTCTGCCCACAAATACCTACATTCTCATAAATTACTAGCAGAAGGAGAAAAAAATCTTGATTCGAACAGGACTAACTTCGGTAGAAGGATGAAGTTTTAGTAACATTCAACTTAATATTAAACAGTTTTCTTTTCTGAAAGGAAGTGTTTCATAAATCGATATATACGAGGGTCATTCAATAAATAAGTTGTATTTTTCGATATAAGGACTTCTAATACAGATAGAAGCTTATTTTATTTTTGTTTTACTTCTTTTTCACATGGATTTAATTTCTTTTGCAGATTAAAAAGAAAACTTTGAGAGTTTTGGCGATTACCAAAGAAGGCCGACCAAGAAGCATGCTCCAGGATTGAACAGTGGTCAGTTATCATGTTTTTTCGTTGCCGAAGGGTGCAAACCAGTTGAAATTCATAGGAGAATGTCAACTCTGTATGGTGCCACATGTTTCAGCCAAAAAATGTTTACAAGGCTAAATTGTTTAAAGAAGGGCGGAGCCGTGTTGAGGATGAAGACAGGCCTAGGAGGCCTACAGTAGTGAGGTCTCCTGAGGTGATCGAATCAGTCAATGACCCCATTCAGTCTGACAGAAAGGTGACAGTGGATGACATTGCAAGGACTATGAGCTTATCTGTTGGGACAAACGCAGGGGTCATCAGTCAGAAGGAGTCATCTTGCATCATGACAACGCAAGGCCTCACACAGCAGCCCAAACGGTGCAGACCATAAACGAGCTGGGCTGGGAACTGCTCCCTCATCCCCCTTACATCCCAGACCTTGCCCCTTCAGACTTTCACCTGTTTGGTCCCTTGAAAGCGTTCACGAGAGGCACGAAGTTTAAAAGTGACGATGAAGTCAAAAGTGTTGTGAGCGACTGGCTGAGACATCAGTCCAAAGATTTTTACGCTGAGGGAATACGGAAGCTTGGGCACAGATGGTCAAAGTGTTGTTACAGTGCTGGGAGACCACGTTGAAAGAAAAAGTAAGCTTCAATCTGTATTAGAAGTCCATATACCGAAAAATCCACCTTATTTATTGAATGACCCTCGTGTTAGATGCTATCAATTATAGTAAATAATACTATATTGTTCATCTAAATGAAAACTTTATTTGGCTCACTGGGGTAGACAGTTCTAGTTCCACGTTCCATTTTTAATGGATGTCAGTTATCAGTTATCGCCTGTTAATTCCCCTCTCTAAGTTCTCCACCGCCTTAAGGACACATGGCACAGTGGATAAAGGCGTTAGTTAGATCCTGTGACAGGACCCACAGTATGTGAGTTCAATACCTGGCTAAGGCAGTGGAGAAATATATATATATAAACACACACATATATATATATAAACACACACACACACACATATATATATACGTTGACTTCTATGTTCACTTTTATATTTACACACGCTCTATCTCTGATATTGAGCACTTTATCCCATAAATATAGCACACTTTAAGACTATATTTCTTTTTTTATTTATTTATATATATATATATATATATATATATATATATATATATATATATATATATATATATATTTATACAGTTCATACATACATACATATATACATATATACATATATATATATATATATATATATATATATATACTGTGTATGTGTGCGTAAAAATTCAGATATATAATATATGTGTAAAAGACAATATGAATAGAGACAAAAGGGAAACTTATTTTAGGCTTTCGTTCTCCAATGAACTTTAATTCTGTGTATAAATATTTGTTGCAAAATATGTTTCAGAGATATATAAATTTCTTTTGAACATTAATATAAATATTTTCGAATATGCTGACTCAAAATGAAAATTGCAAAAAAATGTTCTATTGGGATTAAATAAAAGACAAAACTGTAAAAATAGTGGAAAGATACTGACACGTGTAAAAGTGAATTTGGATTTCAAAATCTAATAAAGAATGAATTGAGAAAAAAATAAAAATATAATAAGGAAGAAAATTGAATTAACCATCAAGGAATATTGAAAGAATGAAAAATTAAGAAGAAAAAAACGAAGCAGTATACTAAGAATTTTGGCGAAGGAACTGGAAGAAATGAAGATTGCTCGTAAGAATCACAAATTGAGATTAGTAAGCTGAGCAAAGATGTACATAAACACTGGTTACCCAATAGTCATTTTTAGTGAATAATTAAGGCATATATTTGATTGCTGCGATGGTTTGAATTGAGGCGAAGTCCTTTAGAAAAATAATCAACCAAAACGACTTAGGGGAGAGGAATGTTTTAGGCTATTATTTTAGGAAGTCATTTTTAGAGTTGTAGAAATCACAGTCAAGATGTTTATGCCACCAAAGTGCATATCCATTCGAGAAAATTCTTTTACTCTTTCTGAAATGGTGACTATTGTCCATTGTTTCTTAAAACTTCCAAAGACGCGAAATTCTAGCAAATTCACTTAGTTATAATTTTATTACTAGAAGATGGCCTAGCATAATAAAATCTTATATCGATTAATGTCGATATAAAAATCGAAACTACTACTAATCTTTTAAGAAAAATGATCTCAGTAAGTGCAATCGATTCGATTTCAATTGTTTAAATGAATTTACTTCACATTATGTCCAACTGGGGGATAGTAATTTATTTTTACATCCGATCACCGTTTACAATGTGGACTAAATTTTAAATGAATAAACAATGTGAATAAATCTGGACAGTTGCTGGATGATTATGGAAAACTGTAACATCAATTATTATTATACTATAATTCTGGCAGGACGAAAGCTTCGTGGAAGTCAACAAGATATACACATAATATCTTACTTAAAATCTACCAAACAATGACCACGAAGACAAGCCGAAAATAGTACACGTGAACATATACTATAATTTGGAGGATTTAAAGAATGCCCTTTCGCTTGATAACACACGTCCTGATGTAAGAAAATTATTTGCTATGGTTTATTCAGTTGAACATAGTCAAATTCTACACCTTAACAATTCGCGCGATCTAATACCTATATACTACTGCCGTTCACCAACACCACTTCCTTGGAACGTAGACTTTTCAGTCCGGATCAACATGAATTGGCCTTGATTTATTGATTCTTTGACTAAAGATCTTTGAGAAAGACATTTATCAATATTCTGCCTAGGAATAAATATAGAGTTCGCAGGGTGTTATTTTCAATGAACGAATTATTTAGTCTAAGACTTTATTTTAAAAATATTTCATCTAAATCGGCAAATTTAATCTGAACGTTCTGATATTTGTACAAGTGGGGAAAATTCGAGAAACGCTAGAGGGAGGAAGAGTGATAAATGCTTACATACGTGCGTTATTTACTCACAAGAAGAGACATTTTGATCACCTTGTCATGAAAAAGAAAAGAGTGGAGACGTTTTTATGGGCAAATAAATTTTTTTCTGACTTAATGACAAGGCTAAATTGAGGCAATATGTGCCATAAACGTCACTGAATCGAGAATGAGGCAGTTGATAAAATCACTGCAAAGACCGTGTAAAAGTCGAATTTGAAAGAAAAAGAATGTAACGCCTTATATTAGGAACCATATCAGGAGACGGCGTCTATAGTTAGTGGTCTCGTTCTGAAATTGTCAAATGCACAGGTTGAGTTAATTGTTTATTTCCAAAGAGCACTGAAGGTCAGTGTTCGAACCTAGATAAAATCAGATAACCTCAGATGGGATTTTCAAATACGGCACACCGTTCTATTTTAATATCCCAGTTATTATAATCATATATTCAGCATTTGCTTTCGTGTCTGACAAAGAGTAGATGAGAAAGTATTGTAACTATTAAGTTGGAGGTTAGACCTTTGTATATATCTACACTGGCTCTAATAAATTTGTTGATTTTTGTATAGCGGCATATCAACCACTATAGTTCATTTAATACAGAAATCTAAATAATTTGAACACAGTTTTATGGCTTCAACTAAATATATTTTGAGCGCAATTGTATGGATTCAACTACAGATAAAATGTATTGCTGGTTATGTATTGGCGGACATTTTATATAAAATGAATTGTTGGCATTTTTACTATTAAAATGTATTTTTATACTTTCATAATGTAATATTTCGATGGATCGATATTTGCTCATAGCTGGGACCCTAACAAGTGCTACAACCCCGCATCAGAGTGCAACAGGAATTAAGAGGTGGTTCCAGGTTACTTAAAACAGCCAATCTCCTTGCTGGTTTATTGTCATACTCAGGATTCCGGCACTAATATAATATAATATTTTGAATAATGATTTCATATCTGTCGAGATGAATAAGTTCATTTTTATTCCGAAATACAGAATTCTTATTTTGTGTAATGTTAATTTTCAGTTCTTCGTAAGAAATGAATGCCATTTTGTTTTAACAATAAAATATCATAAGTAAAATAAAATAAAATAAAACAAGGCTATTTCGAAATAAGTAACTACATTCTTGATGTTTATATTGCTATCATCTCTGATTATTTCCGATTATTTTCTGCTAAAATCACTGAGTGATTAGTAAACAGGTCATTAGAGCGTATAGCTAAATTGTAATTTCCATGCGGTACTGCAGTGAGTAAATCTACTGATCGACTTCAGAGAAAACTTATCCAAATTTAAAAAGCGAATGTCTAGGATCCACTTGTGATCCCTAAATTTCATTGCCCGACCATTAAAACACAATTGCATGTCAGCTCGGATGAGCGGCTTAGTTTTTAATGTTGTCACGAAAAGATTTAAGCAGGCGCTATCATAACTGAACAATCTCAAAACTTCAGTGAAAAGGCTTAAATATATATAGTTCTAGAACATTCTTGAAGAGCTGTAGTTCTACAGGAATTACAGTAAGACTACGACCAAGAGATTACGGGAGAAAAAGTGAAAGATAACAAATAAATGAACAACAACGAAATAACATCAGAATGAGAGAGAGAGGGGGGGAGAAAGTAGAGAGATAGAGAAAGGAGAGAAAGAGAGAAAGGAGAGAGAGAATGAGAGAGAGAAAGGAGAGAGAGAAAGGAGAGAGAGTGTGAGAGAGAGAAAGGAGAGAGAAAAGAGATAGAGTGAGAGAGAGGAGAGTCGAGAAAGGAGAGACAGAGAGTGAGAGAATTAACTGACATTTTTATTAGCATGTTTCCTTTTCTTTCTATTAAATTCGGTGATGTAATTCGTCGATACGCTACTTGAGATATTTATATTGTTGGTGTCAGCTTGATTCTTTCTCCGTGTGTGTGTTTCGCTTGTGCGTGCGAAAGTCGCGTCTGTTCGTTTGTCTGTGTGTTTATGTGTGAAATGACTTGGCTATTTTCATCAATTTCCTCTTATCTTATGCTATCAAATCAAATACTACTCAGGGATTTAGATCCAAATCGTTACTCCGAATTCCCTCACGAAGGGATTGTCAAATGACAGGGACCTAGATCTGCTCTGGCGTTGTCTAATTTCTTGACATATTGATCACCTTAGGCTTGTGCATGGCACGTGGAACTAGAACAGTCTTCTCCAGTGAGCGAAATAAAGGGTTCAGTTCGATATTCCAACCACCGGAAGAAGTCCGGAGCGCACAACGGCCGAAACGTTGTAATAAATCTGGCGACAAAGATGAGGACAGTAATCCGAATAATGTAAATAGTGTACATAATCCCGTATCTCAGAAATATAGTCAGTATTTTCATAATGACGCGAATTATACTGAAAAAAGTTTTAAATCTACTCAGATAACTTAACAAGAAACAGTGGGATTCGCAAATATTTCCAAATAATTCCAAATAAAAGAACGAACTATTTCATTTACATCTAACGAAACGAAATATATTACACTACCTACCAACTGACCCTATTATACCATAGAGTCGACCACATCAAAAACAAACCATACGCATGCGCGAAATTAAAAATATAAAATAGCAACAATTTAATTATCGCACACTGCACACACACAAACCATACATACACACACACACACACATATATATATATTAGGTCATCCCATAAGTTCTGCCCGAAATTTAACTTTTTGGTAAAATGAACGAAATTTAAAGAGTATTTTATAATGTCTAATGGAGCTGAACATTATTTTTATGTTTAGATGCATTTAAACTGATCAGATTTTATTTCAGAGAACAATAAAATTAAATTTTGTTTGATTAAAACCCTGCTAACATGGAAGTACCCAAGAATCATTTGAGGCTCATAATGCTTTATGAGTTCAAGAAAGGAAACTCAGCAGCCGAAGCGGCTAGAAACATTTACTCAGTTTATGGAGAGGAATGTGTGAATGAAAGACCTTGCAGAAGATGGTTTGCAAAATTCAGAGGTGGAGATTTCACCCTTGAAGATGAAGATCGAACCGGACGTCCAGTTGAGTTTGATGAAAAGCTTTTTGAAGCAGCCCTTGAAGAAAATCCTGCTTTATCAGTTGAGGAATTGGCAGTGGTTCTCAGTTCAAACCATACAACTGTTCATCGTCATCTTCAACAACGTGGAAAAGTTCCTATACTTGGAGAATGGGTGCCTCATGAATTGTCTGAAAACAACCTCAAATCCCGAGTTGACATCTACTCTTTTCTCCATTCTCGCCAACTTGTTTCACCTTTTTTGGATAGACTTGTCACTGACGACGAAAAATGGATCGTTTATCGAAATGTTAAGCGTCGTAGACAGGGGCTTCGTAAAGGGGAAGGACCCCAGCCACAGCCGTGAAGGGAACTTTGTGGGCAAAAGGTTCTTCTTTCAATCTGGTGGGATTGACAAGGAATAATCCACTTTGAATTCTTACAACCTCATGCAACAATTAATGCTCAAATATACTGTCAGCAATTAGAGCGTTTGAACCAATCTTTGAGGAAAAAGACCTGCTCTAGTGAATCGAAAACGGGTAATGTTTCATCAGGACAATGCGCGACAACACACAGCAAGAATCAGGTCACAAAAGATGGAAGAACTTGGTTGGGAGAAAATTCCTCATCCACCTTATTCTCCCGATCTTGCTCCTTCAGACTACCATTTGTTTCGTCGCTTACAGAATCATTTGAAGGAAACAGCATTTGTAACACAGGAAGAGGTTAAAACTGACATTTGTGAGTTCTTCGAATCAAAGCCAAAAGAATTTTACAGTAATGGAGTTAGTAAGCTTTTTAATAGATGGAAGGAAGTCATAGATAATCAGGGAAAATACATTGTTGATTGAATCTGTAATTAAATGTAACATTTGGTCACTTGTTTTCTTTATTCAAAATTCGGACAGAACTTATGTTCTGTATACGGCTATTATCATTCTCTAAGTGGCTGTCTCGGACCATTGTTTTAAATTTATTTTCAAAGTCAGTCCTCCTCTCGTAGACGCCTTGTCAATGAGAGTGGGTTTGTGTTAGCGATTGTTGGGGGCGTAAAGGTATCTTATATATATATATATATATATATATATATATATATATATATATATATATATATATATATAGCATAATGACAGGCCACGTATACTTTCTTGATATGTATATAATATCTGGATAAAATAAATGAAACAAAATTGGGTGTTTTTTTATGAAAGTATTTATTTCTGTGTTTTTGTATATATTTATTTATTTAATATTTCAGACCACCTAGGTCTTTCCTCAGAAATCAAATGAGATACTGTGTTTGTGTGTTTGTTTCCACCAGTTTATACAACAAACCCACAAACCATCATAAATTCCTTCACTTCAAAAGCTGTCATCCTCTTAAATTAAAAAAAATCTATCGTATACAGCTCATTTCTAAGAATCAAATGCATATGCTCAGACCATCTAGATTTTCTACACAACATTAATAACTTAACAGAACAATTCCTAAAATGTAAATACCCAATAAATATAATAAAAGAAGCACTTAATAAAACTATCCACATAAACCGTAACACACTTCTCACATACAAAAAAAGTTAAAACAACAATCGGATTCCCATGGTTTTTAACCACAATCAATATTCCCACACAGTTACTCACAAATTAAAAAATGACTACAAGATCCTCCAATTAAACAAAAATATCAAACACATTTTCGCCAAACCACCCATCAACACAAACAAACAAACACCTAACTTATCAGCTATCCTCACCTCCACCAAATATCTAAATAATACAAACCAAACAGGTAATTACAAATGTAACAAAACTCGTTGTCTAATTTGCAAACACATAATAACAGACAGTGAATTTCTCGCACCCAACTCCAAAATCACAATACATCCACCCCGCCTCACTTGTGATAGCAATAATATAATTTACTACCTATTCTGCACAATATGTCCTAATAGTAGATATATTGGCGAATCTGGAACTAACTTTAGGCTTCGTTTCAACAACCATAAACAAGACATACGACAAAATAATTCATATTCCCCAGTAGCAGAACACTTCAATAGACCACGACATTCGATAGATAATTGCAAATGTATATTGATAGACTCAAATTTTAGCACTACATACATACGAAGAAAAAAAGAGAAATACTGGATTTTAAAATTAAACACATATAAACTAGGGTTAAACAAAGACTTGGGTATTCTAAATCAGTATAAATATTTCAATAGTTAAAATATTTCTTCAAAAAATTTCTTTAGATATGGTAAAAATCCTTTTTAAACAATAACCAAAACACCAGTTGTCCGTTAAAGAATCAAACACAATCGCGTTCCACACCACGTGTCGTCCGAGTCTAAAAACAAACAGACAAACACAGTAATTTAAGTACAACACACATACGAAGAAAAAAAGAAAAATACTGAATTCTAAAATTAGACACATATAAACTAGGGGTAAACAAACACGTGGATATTTTAAATCTACATAAATATTTCAACAGTTAAAAATATTTCTTAAAATATTTCTTGTGTTATGGTCAAAAACCATTTAAACAACATTTAAGATACTATCATCAGTCTTCCGCCAAAAATTCAAACAAAGTCGCATTGCACATCACGTGACATGCACGCTTCACGACAAACGCTGTAAACAAACGCTGTAAACAAACACACAAACACAGTATCTCATTTGATTTCTGAGGAAAGACCTAGGTGGTCTGAAATATTAAATAAATAAATATATACAAAAACACAGAAATAAATACTTTCATAAAAAAACACCCAATTTTGTTTCATTTATTTTATCCAGATATTATATATATATATATATATATATATATATATATATATATATATATATATATATAAATTTTGACTAAAATATTGACCCTGAAGATGAACAATGATGTTCGAAAGCGCTAGGTCATCGTATGGACAATACATATTTCGAAACTATTTTCAAATAAAAAGTCTCATTAGAGAATATGAGAAAATTCAAAAGAAAATATGTAAGACTATGTTGTCTTTAACATTCAACATTACATGCTTGAAAGAAAAGTTGCTGCCAAATTATACACATATATATATATATATATATATATGTATGTATTTCTGATATCTTTTTATTAATGCGATCGCGTGTATAGTCATGTTCGACTGTTCGGTTTTTAAGATCACACATTGACAAACCTTCGTTCTGTTTTCTGGATAATGGTTAATCGTCAAAAATGGGTTCTGCAAAGAATACGGTTGTATCGTCGGGAAGTCCATGTTATTTATTTAACAATACTTTTCTGTCGCCATATTATTGCTAATAATTTTTCGTTTGTTGAGAGGAAATTATTTGGAAAATTGGATTAATTTAATTGCTGCGCAGACAAATAAATTGACGAAACTCTATTTTTCATACGTCAGTTTATTGTTTATTCACCAATCGAGTTCGGCAATTAATATCGGTCACTGCGTTTGTAGCTTTGGGGATTTTCTCAAACGTGGATTTCTTTTCAAAAGAATGAGAGAGATTCACTTTGTCCTCTCGGGTTGTGTGCATATATCTTCCTGTTATCCTGTCGTCCCACATCATCACATCGCTAGTCAAGTTTACATGTCGCAAGCAGCCGCTGAATGTGACATGAGGCGCGATTCTGCATATGTCTCGGAAACACGTTACAAGTCAACCTACTGAAGCACCTGATTTCTATTATGCTCTGGTTTTATGTGTTTAACAACAAATCAGCACCTTTATGGGTCATTTAATGACGAAATTTAATTTTCTTGGCATCTTGGAAGTAATAGAAATATGATATGTTGTTCTGCTTTCACAACTGAATACATGGTAGATAATACTCAGCTTTTATACATATATATGTGTGTGTGTGGACATAATTACTAAAGACGGTGATATTTGTTTTTATGTTGTTGATTTGTCGAACTTATATTTTGGAATACAGTGTGATTTATTTCAGAAACTCTAGCCTATTACATAGCTTAATTTCAGAAAAGAGTTCTTTCTTGTTCGTTTTTTGAATTTGTTTAGTAGCAGGTCACTTGTACGTTTTATTAAATGACGAAATCTAAATATTTTGAACACAATTGTATGTCTTCAACTACAGATAAAATGTATTGTTGGTCATTTTACTATAAATATGTTGCTGATATTGTTACTATAAAAGGTATTTTTACATTTTCATATGGTTTTGTTTTCGCTTGAGTGTTCACTATTTACCCATAGTTCGGGCTCTAACAGATTCTCAAACCCGGGTCAAGGTGGACCTGGCAAAATAGCAATTACGTGGCGGTTCCACACTCCCCCAAACCTCCAATCTCATAGGCCTTGCTGTCGGATGTAGTTTGTCGCCATAACCAGGACTATATCTGGGTTTTCTGCCAGTACATAATGCGGTCATCAAAGACCAACTTGACTTGGAACAAATGTTCTTATTGACATTAAATTTGATTCAGATGACCTATGACCTGGTATCTCTTGGGGTTAATCACATTCTACTACACGAAGAAGAAAGGGAAAATAACTTATTAATATTTTTTATCCATTTCACCCCAAGCAAGGCCGGAGTGCGACTAGAACGCAATAGGTTATATAGAGTGAAGATAAGATGAAAAAAATGGTTATTGTGGGGGGGGGGGTTGAGGAAAGGATAAAAAGAAGAACGGGAATCAAGGCATCAGAAGATGACGATTGGAGTTATATTTAATTTTTTGAAGATTGTAGTTATCGGGGAAGCACGTAAGAGGAAGGGAGTTCCACTGTCGGGAAGTGCGAGAGAAGAAGCTGTTGGAGAGGCGTTTACATTTCACTGTTTCAAAAGTAAAAGCGTGGGGCCTAGATGCCAACCTAGTAGCATGCTTAAATTCATGCAGTCGGGGCACCAGGGAAAGTAGCTTGTCAGAGCATATGCCACGAAAATATTTGTAGAAACGACAGAGGGAAGCCATATCACGTCTGTGAGAAAGTGACTGGAGTCAAGATGCCACGTCAGGATCTGTCACATTACATATCCGTCTTTGTATTTTGTTGAATCCCACGAGATGAACATTAAGATCACCAGACCATATATGGCAACAGTATTCAATGCATGAACGAATGGAAAATTTGTAGCTGTAAAGAATGGACCCAGACGAGAAAAGCATTTGGTGCAACACAGAAAACCAAATTTCCTTGCGATAGATGCAGCTATTGATTTAATGAAGTTGTTCCACCTCAGGTCAGTGGATAACTTGAGGCCAAGGAGGCTCAGTGAGGCGCTGTCGTGAAGTCCAGCATCAGCCATGCTGATAGTGAGCAGGGAATGTTCTCTATGGTGGTTAAATGAAAGCATTTTCGTCTTGGAGGTATTAAAGTTTACAAGCCATTTCCTGCCCCCAATCAACTATTGACTGGAGGTCCAGGTTAACGTTGCCGGATTTACTATTGAGACAAGATTGATCAGAAACAGTGTCGGACCAGGATATAATCTTCGGAACGCCAGCGTACGTATGAAAGGGACTGGAAGAGAGAGCCCGTTCAGGAAGACATTTATTTCCCGATTTGATAAGAATTAAATCATATAATCGTCCTGTAATACCGTAGTCCTGAAGCATACATGGAAGGTTCGCATGGAACACCCTGTCAAATGCCTTAGAGCAACAGATCGAGCTTCGTCGTTATTATCAAGATCTTGATCTTTTCGTGGTTTGTAAAATAGGAATGTATTTTTTTTTCAGGAAAAGCTTATGATAAAGTCAACTTCCCCCTCCCCCCACGAAAAAAGAAAAAAAAAGTCCGTCACTATTTGAAACTAAAGTATGAGGCTGGGTCATAAATAATTTCATCCTCATTGCTAATCATAAGTTGCTCATTTGATTATTGATTTTATCCTAAGATAAATTCAGTTTTAAATTCAGCGTACACAGCGGATTAAATTTCTTTTCCCCTTCATGAAAACACGAGGACGCATCAGTGCAATAATAAACAGTAAAAGTTTTGGGACTAGAATGGACGGTTGTACCCCACCCGACATATCCTCCTGATCTTGCACCTGTTTCGATTTATGTCTTTTTAGAAATCTGTTCCACATGAAAACCTGTGGATTTTACTCGAAACATATCAAATAGATGGCTTATAAGTTTCAATAAATTATTGTAAATGATGGCGAATATATAATTAATAAAATCTAATTATATCTTAAGTTTGTCAAAAATAAAGTCGATAAGCAAAAATTGAAATTATTCATAATTCAACCTAATCGTTTTATGAACCGTGAACATTTTATCTCTGGACATGAGTGTATTTTATTATTATTTTTTTCGTCTAAATACGAAAGAAAAGCCGACAGCAAAACCGCAGGTTTGGCTAGACTTGTATATATTCTCCTCTTTTCCTGCTGATTACCATCCGTGGCCTTAACACTTTGTCCTGTGGTTACTAGTACTGGGAAATATTAACAGTTGTTACTGCAGTAACCGATCACAAATGAAGATATCGCATTGGGTTTTGTTCTCCAGACTAGCACGATATCTTAGAACTGTTATGAGTTAATCGAGTCTATTTTGACAGCAGAAAAACAGTGTGTTACTTTGCTTCCATCTTGAATGAAGAAAAGTTAATCAATTCATTTCAATATTAAGCGAAATTCTATCGATTAAATACAGTTAAAAGTATTTGTTATTTTCTCTATTTTCTTTTAAAATTTAAATCCAGATCAAAATATAAAGGTCGTTACAGTATTCGTAACCAAATATGTTCTAAAACATAAATATATAAACTGTGGAAAATGGAAATTAAAATCGACTGGTACTAATTATACAAACTCTTGATTTGCTTCAAGATAAAATAAATACGGAAAACTCACGAAATTGATCATGCAAAATAAGAATAAGAAATCTAAATATAATACAATTGAGAAAAGAATTAACAGCATTTTTTTATCTGGGAGAAATTCGTTGCTCTCCTGGGGTAAAAGCAGATGACCTTATGTGCTTTTGAGACTTTCTTTAATTTTTTTTTACCATAAAACCAATTAAAAATTCGCCCAAGGCAAGTTATGTGGAAACATTTTAAATAGAAACATATTTATTTTTGGCAAATCTATTTAAATAAATTTCACGTGATTTAACTGATTCACATATCCTCAAATCATGCTACGAAGAAAAATACAGCTTAACACTTAAAGCTGTAGGAATTTTTTACGATTAGCAAATACGTCTTTCTCCATGAAGCAGACATATTACTAATGTAGCTGAACGACGCTACTTGCGTCTATGCCATATAGGAAGAATTTACAGCTAAGCACATGAAACGATTCTATAACATATTTATTAGGTAATTTTCCCTCATTCCCTCTATTGCAGTATTATCTATCTATCTATCTATCTATCTATCTATCTATCTATCTATCTATCTATCTATCTATCTATCTATCTATCACAGAGGGTGCTGGAGAATTGTCCATCAAACACACTTCCAATAATAGGTATTCTTCTGATAATTGATCATTGTAATACTGATTTGAAAATCGATTCAGAATGAAAAATTTTCAGCACTTCTTAGCTTTCACGTACACGCATACACACCTAAACAAGCATACAATGAGTGGCAGGTAAATAGTCGCCATTTTATATTTTAATTTCGCGCATGCGCGTTGTTTGTTTTTATTTTGTCGACTGCACACTATAGTAGGGCCAGTTGAGCACTGTTTGTGAGAAAAAGAACACTATGACGCAATTCACGCGGCTATAAATTTGGAAATGACATGCTGTACTGCTTGACACTCGCACTGGAAGCTCCAATACGAACATTTAAGATTTTTGGCGTGTCAATCGGAGGACAGTGCAGAGAATTTAGAAAGAGTTGGCTGAGTCCAATGGTGATTAAGAAGGTGTTTAGAGTGATCACATGTGATGTCGACGTTATGCCTTCATTCATCTTTCCACATGGCCTCAGAATCAACACGGAGGCCTACTTCATATGTCTTGAGGGCGTATATCTGCCCTGGGTCAAGAGGATAGCTGCTGGAAGATTCTAGATCTGGTAAAAGTACTCTCCATCTTGCCATACAAGCAGGGGAACCCAGTCATGGCTTCAGACAATATCTGTGACCACATCTTTTCTTTTATCTGGATACATAACTCCCCAAGATGAAACCCCTTGATTATTATGTGTGGGGTGCAGCTGAAGGAGAGACCAACAAAACTCCTTGTAACACCAAAAATGAACTGAAGGCAAGGATTATGGCAGCATTAATCATCTTAAACAAGAGTTGCAGGAGATTACGAAGTCGTCTGGAGGCCGTAATTGAAGCCCATGGTGATTATATTGAATATATTTACTCTTTAGTATTTCAAGATATTTTTGTGTAATTTTGTTAAATAAATCAGTTAAAATGAAATGTCAGTGTTATTTACATTTTTGTGTCATTCAGACGACAATTTATCCATCACGTCCTGTAGATGAAGATGAGACAAAATGGAATTTTCTTTTATGAAAGACAAATAAACATAAAGTGTCTCCGGCAAAGCATGTCTTTGATGAAAATGATCTACTTTGTTTCATCATTTTCAATTTCGTTTCAGATGCTGTTATACATCTTATAAACACACACACACACAAAAACACACACACACACATGCATTCTCTCTCTCTCTCTCTCTCTCTGTCTCACACACACACACATACACACAAACATATATATATATATATTTGTGTATTTAGGTAGCAATCCTTCTTTCATACAGATTTCATTGAATACGACAGACAAGGTGCTTTGATTTAGTTTTTATACAATTTCTCATGCGATCTAATAATTTTTTTCTTTCAGATGATAAATTATATTAAAACTGTCCCAATGTTCTTTTTTACCGAGCGCTTTCCGCTATACATTTAGCCATTTTCAAGAATGAAATATTTCAACTGTTAGATAAGAAATAGTTTGTTGCATGTATGTATTTATATAATGATTTAATTTTTCAAAACATGGTCAAGATATTGTGTCCATGTTCATAGTTGATATTATTAAGTGTTGTTATTTTTGTTTTTATTAATAAGGCTTCCATTATTTCTAGCCTTTTTTGCATGTAGAGGATGCTATAACATTTGTGTTGTCAACAAGTAGTTACGAATAGTGTCCGGTAGTAATTGTATTCCAGATCAATCAAAATTCGTAAATAATGATATAGGCCACACTACAACATGTTTAACATGAAGACTCACTCTAAACCTTTCTGACCATAGCTCAATTAGATGTCATTTAAATATTCTTGGAGACCTACATGGACACAATATCTTGACATGTGTATATATATATATATATATATATATATATATATATATATATATATATATATATATTCGAAAAACATAAATATGTCATAAACCAGAAGTGTTGAAACAAAATGGCTATTAATTGATTACTTCATTGTTATTCAAAAAGCTTACCCCCCCCACTACATGCTGGCAATAATGCCAAGAAAGCGAAATCCTTCACTTGGACGTGCTACTACTGCAGCCAAACGCATGAAAGCACGGAGAAGAAACGCTTCGCAACAAGAATCTCAAATTAGACTGACACAATATGCTATTCGTACAGCTAATGCAAGGTCAGAAGAAACTAATGAGCAACGGTTAACTTGACGAGGAAGGAACGATACCAGAACTGATGCTACTTGAGCTGTCGAAACTCAGGAGCAAAAAACAATTCGATATACAAAAAATGCTACTAGAAATGCTGCTGCTCGAAATTCTGAACGTTATCTCAGTAGTAATGAAGCCTTTTGGCGAATATTTGGCTTCCAAGTGCATCAGAGGCACCCTGCTGTTCACAGTTGGCAGTCGAAAATGGTCAGTCGAAAACGGTCAGCGTGTTTACTTTAGCAATAAAAATGCTGTTCAGATGGCCCGCGAACCAAGAGACACGACATTGACTGCCTTTTTAAAACTTTGTCAGTTTGATGATTTTGCTCGCACCCTCCTTTACCCTGACGTTCCCTCGTACTATAAATGGAATAGTAATAAATAGACACGAAGAAAGACAATACAAGATTGTTACACCGGCCTTTCTAACACAAGGGAATTACACCGGTTTTCACTATATATTGTGCCAGTAATACCTACCCGGAGTGTAAGCAGCGACAGTACTACAACTGCCTAGCTGAGTAGTACCCGTTTCCTACCTTTGTATCTGTGATGTTAAATACACTTGTTCCTTAAACCAACCTCGACTTGATTTTCTTCTTTTTACTATTGTGCCACGACACAACAAAGATGCTGGAGGCTTTCCTGGTGTGAAACTTGAGCATTGTCTGGGTAGAGTTTACTCAGTGCATCCTAGCCAACAAGAATGCTTCTATCTTCGTCTCTTACTTCACGAGGTGAGAGGACCAAGGTGTTTCCAGGATTTAAAAACATTCGAAGGACAATTGTGTAAAACATTCAGAGACGCTTGCCATAAATATGGACTGCTGGAAAATGATGCACAGTGGGAGGCAACCATGGCTGAAGCAGCCGTATCACAGTGTCCAAGAAATCTGCGAAGGCTTTTTGCTGTTTTACTGCAGACATGCGAAGTAAGTGACCCACTTGCTCTTTGGGTTAACTTCAGAAATGATCTACAGATGATTTCGGACATCGAGCTCAGCTACAGCTGGAGGTTAGCTTCAGTGATGCAATATTTGATCAGGCACTAATTGATATAGAAAATAGTGTTATTTCAATGGGCGGGAGTACACTCACCTCATATGGATTTCCCGAAATCAACAGAACTGACTCCAATAAACGCCCAACTGATATTATACGGGAGACATCCTATGACATAAATCTTCTTACCAATTTTATCAATGAAAATGAGCCGGAATTGCTGCCTTAACAGAAGTGTGCCTATGAAACCATTTATACAAGTGTTGAAAATCGAAAGAGAGGCATCTTCTATCTGTATGCAACTGCAGGAATGGGTAAACCTTTGTCACAAAACATCTCGCTAAAGTCAGACAAGAGAAGATTTGATCACCAGTGACATCCTCTGGCATCGCTGCAACACTGCTGCCTGGTGGCAGGACTGCCCACTCAACTTTCAAGCTGCCAATGAATATGGCCCATTCTGATACCCCCACTTGCAATATCAGCAAGAACTCAGATAAAGCAGAGCTGCTAAAAAGGTGCCATCTGATTGTTTGGGACGAATGTACCATGGTCCACAGAGGAGCTCTTGAAGCACTTAATAGAACCCTCCAAGACATATGCAATTGTTCGGAACCAATGGGCGGTATAATTCTGCTTCTCTCTGGGGACTTTAGGCAGACTCTTCTAGTCATCCCGTCTTAAGTCATCTCCCCTTTGGCCTTTAGTACAAATATTATATCTCACCTTCGAATATGCGAGCACATTTATATGGTAATCACTTATAAGTAGTTTTGATATTTTGGCAATTTGTGAAGGTAAAATGCCTGTGGATCCCGATGGAGAGGTGAATATTCAGCCAATTTGTAATTTAGTCAACAGAATAGATGATCTCATTGCAAGCGTCTTTCTTTATCTAGAAGTAAATTATCTCAACAAAGATTGGCTATGCGAAAGAGCAATATTGGCTCCTAAGAATAACACAATCTGTAAGATTAATGACAAACTGCTCCAATATATCCCTAGAAAACTTCAGACATTCAAGTCCATCAGGTGGTGAATTATCCAACTGAATTATTCATTAGACCCACCTGGACTACCGCTTCACAGATTGGCCCTAAACGTTGGGGCCCCAGTTATGCTGTTGAGAAATGTGGAACCACCAAGACTCTGTAATGGGACACGCTTGTTGATAAAAAAGACAATGCAGCACGTCATAGAGGCAACTATTCTTTCAGGATATGCAAAAGGGGAGGATGTGTTCATTCCAAGGATTCCTCTTATTCCATCAGCAACAGAACTACCGATTCCTTTCAGAAGGCTACAATTTCCTGTTCGTGTCAGTTTTGCAATGTCGATAAACAAATCCTATGACAAACATTGTCTGTTGCAGGCGTTCATTTGGAGGAGCCATATTTTTCACAAGGCAATTATATGTTGGTTTCTCCAGAGTTTGAGGCAAACAAAATCTTTTTACAGTTGTTCCACGAGGTAAAACCAAAATTATAGTTTACCATGAAGTCTTGTAGATTTTAAATGGACATATGATGTCAATCATTTTATTCGTTTTGATTCTCATATACATATATGTTTGTCGTTTAAAATAGACTCTATAGAGCCATGCTATGTTCCAACTTGGATTAATTTTAATTCAAGTTACATGTAATTAATGTAAAATAAACTCTTTAAGAAAATTCAACCCAATAGACTATTTGAAAGGTGTAATTATGCCAAATGGTTTTATTAAGTAATTAGTTTTAGCCTATTATTGGCTAAGTTGGATTTTCAGTGACTGCAAGAAATCTTCAAGGATGGTTTGTGTGAACATATCACCAAACACATAATGTTAAAATGCTCCTTTGTTCAGCTTTTTTTCTGCACATAAGCAGGCCGTCGAGATACTTTGGGGTAGGACATATGGGTTGGTTCTCTTAATAGCAGGAGGTCATATACGGATGCCTTTAAAGACCAATGCTGACTACAATGTCTAGAGATTCTCTGATGTGGTGCTGACTTTACAGCGATATCTTCCAAACTATTGAGGCCGTCTTCTGCAGGCTGCATTGTCAATGCGTAAGCTGTTGTTGCAGCTTTTCTGTTCTCTTGAATTGTACGTTCTTCTTGAGTTTTCAAGGCTCTTGCGGCTGCAATTGTTGAAGCATTTCTAAACAATCTTTGTGAACATTGGTTTTCAGCTTTGGCACGGCTGCTAGGAGAAGTTTTTGTTGAATTTCTTCTCCTTCCAATGCATGTTGTTCATTCGATGTAGTTTGAGCAAAAGCTGTCAAGCATTTCTCCTCAACAATTTTCGAAGATCAGTTGAGATTAATGTACTCTTCAGTTGCTGAGAAATATTTTTTGTATCTTTTGTGCTTCTGTAAAAAACAACTTTTCCGGTTATAAATGTTTTCACACTTCATGTCATTATAATTTTTCGCCATATAGATAAGAGGAGCTAAAGAAAAATCTTCTTTATTTTATCTTTACAGATTGAATGAGGTTCGTGATCTTTTTTTAATAAACCCATCAACGCCGGGTAATGCTGCTAGTATATATATATATATATATATATATATATATATATATATATATATATAAAGGGGTTGGACAAAATTATTGGAACAGGTTCAATTTCCACTCCTTTATTTCAAAGATCTATTATATTAAGAACTTTAACTAAAATTTCGTAATTGCAGGTTATATCTATTGTAAATACGTTTATTTATCTAATTTACTCTCTTTGTCTTATTTATTCTTAGAATTTAGTAAAATGTAAGCTAAATGCTTGACTTCTCCGAGTTCGAAAAAGAGCAAATTGTTGAAGCTCGCATGGCAGGAGCCTCGATCACTAAGGTTGCTGAACTGTTTGGTTTTACAAGAGCTACCATATCAAGAACACTGATGCAAATGAGAAACAGGGCAATACCTCTAGCAACCGGGTCGGACTTGGAAACTTACTGACAGGGACGGACGTGCATTGAAACGCAATGTGGCAACAAATCATCGGACAAATGCGGCCTGAGTTGAATAACCACATGAATAGTTCAGTTTCTACTAAAACTGTTCGCCCTGAGCTCCATAAGTCTGCATATTATGGAAGTGCCGCCATAAGGAAACCTCTTCTCTCCACTCGCAACATTCAGAAGAAGTTGAAGTGGTGCAGAGATCACAATGCCTGGTCTGCAGACCAATGGAAGCAAGTCATATTCTCAGACGAGTCCAGTTTTTCTCTTTTCCCAAATTCAGGGCGAGTTTATGTGTGGTGGCAGCCCAAAGAAGCTTACAACCCTGACTGCCTTCTTCCAACAGTGAAGCATGGTGGTGGATCAGTGATAGTTTGGGCCGACATATCATGGAAATACCTCGGTCTAATAGTTGCCCTGCATGGTATAATCAACAGCAAAGATTACCTGAACATTTTGGGAAATCATATTCATCTAATAGCCCAGCCTTTATTCCTTGATGGTGACTGCATTTTCCAAGATGATAATGCTCCAATACATACCGCTCGAGTGGTTAAGAATTGGTATGAAGATCATAAAAGTGAGCTAGAACTCGTGAAGTGGGCTCCCCAATCTCCAGATATCAATATTATTGAACATTTGTGGTGCATTTTGGAGCGACAAGTTAGAAGCCGCTATCCTCAACCGTCGTGTCTTAAAGAGCTAGAGCAGGTGTTAATGGAAGAATGGCTGAAAATTCCTCTGGATGAACTCAGGAAGCTGTATGACGTATTAAAGCTGTATGTGAGGCTAAAGGAGGAATAACTCCATGTTAAATAAATTTTCTTTGAATTTAACAAGTGTTTCAATTATTTTGTCCAACCCCCGCATATATATATATATATATATATATATATATATATATATATATATATATATATATATATATTAGGAGATTGTATCTCCAACGAACTAAATAATATCTATGTTGGTCACACCACAAACTCGCTTTCACGACGCTTGACACTACATTTGAATGATAACTCTAACATTTTTAGGCATTTAAAACAACATGCCTGGCCGCATACACAATTCCGGAAAATCCTCGTCGAAAACACAACTAAAATTAAACAAGAAAACAATAAACAAAAACTAAAAATTCTTGAAGCTATATACATAAAACAGTTGAAACTTAACCTGAACAAAATAAACTATGAAATCTCCACAAATATCCTTAAATGCCTATAATTAGTAACAGAAGACATTGGTTTATACCAACGGCTTTCCATACTCAATACTCATCGGATTTACTCTCGCGTGGTCATGTGTGACGTCATGAGCTGTGGTGCGATTTTCGCTTTCAGCGTCTTATATGCACGTGTTTATCGTTGCTTGGAAATCATCCATGTAAACAAAAACAGACTATCATCAATTTCTTGTTCATGTATTGCTTAATATATTGTGTAATTGTCATCTTTGATAATGGCTTATGTAAGCCGAAAGCTTAGATTGGATTAAAAATATGTATCAATATTGTGATTTTCTTTCATTGTTTAATGATAATGTTATTAAGCTTATCAGACGATATGAAAAAAACTTACATACAATATATAGACAACACTTATCTATATTATTCAATGAAACATGTATGAATATATCTATCTGAAACATGTATGAATATATCTATCTGTATTAGAAGTCCTTATACCGAAAAATTCAACTTATTTATTGAATGACCCTCGTGTGTGGGTTAATAACTTAATAAATGCAAAGCTATAACGTAAAAATCTATGCTAAAATTAAGAGGAGATTTTCATTATTAATTTATATTTTTTAAATCTTTTTAGAAACTTCAAAATCTTGGTAATTTTTTTTTAGTAACCTTGCTTCGGGAATTAGTTGGCGATTCGTCTCCAGCTGTGCTGGTTGAACTCTCTGCCTTCGGGCAGAGAGGAATCCAGACGAGGCTTTGCCGTAGGGCAGAGTCGCGGTAAACAGCTATATACGGGTCTAAGAGGAATTTTTGCCCGAGCCTAAGGGCTCGGTTTTGACCCCTGCATTAAAAACAGGGTGTGGGGGTAAATATCCTTGCGTCGGGAATTACTAGCCTGCAACCCGATCCCTGTTTTTCAGTAGTGTATTTTCTTTTACAATAAAATAATAATAATAATTGATCTACGCGTGTGTTGCTGTTCCTTCACTCGAGTATCACCTTTGTCTGTTTGTAACCTCTTTAAGGCTACAACAGTTTATACACGTGTCGATTTTTATAAATACGCATTGCATAGACAATATTATCAGAAAAAAAGCGGTAGCTATTGTAGCGATATCAGTGTCAGTGAGTAAATCCAGGCCCTGAGTTCTTGACGAATAACTTTTTAGAAAGAGCTGATAAGAAAAAGAAGGCCTGTACTCTATAAGACAATGACCCCTAAAACAAAAATGAGATAGAGGCGAAGAAATGTCAGGAAAATCGGACTATGGTCCTCATCTTCTTTGCCATATTTATTACAACGTTTCGGCCGTTGTACGCTCCGGCCGGTGGTTGGAATGTCGAACTGAACCCTTTATTTCGCTCACTAAATTGCAATATGAGCACAGGTAAAAATGGTTGCTGAACACATTAGGTTTATAATACCCAGAAATTCATACACAGATGTCCTTAAGTATAAAGGCGTTGGTTAGATCCACTGACAGGACCCAATGAGTGTGAATTCAATACCCGGTTAAAGCAGTGGAGAACTTTCAGAGAGAAAATTAACAGGAGATAACTGATAACTGACATCCATTAAGCATGGCACGTGGAACTAGAACAGTCGACTGCACTGAGTGAAATAAAGGGTTCAATTCGAGATTCCAACCACCTGAAGAAGGCCGGAGCGTACAACGGCCGAAACACTGTAATAAATATGGCGACAAAGATGAGGACAATAGTCCGAATAATCTAAATAATGTACTACAATTTCGACTCATGGTTTTATTTCGTGGATAACTACCGGTTCAAAGACTTTTTTAAGTCATAATCCTTTGATTGGAAGAAGCTGCAACCTGTGAACGAACTTGGTGTTTGATCTGAGTTTCAATGCTGCACTGTAGTACATTTAAAGCTCTAGGCCTGGAAATTCAATAGAGCATCAGATTATTTATAATATTCTCCTGAATTTTAAAGATTACTGGATAGTTAATATATATATATATATATATATATATATAACAAAGACGTGTGCGTTATATTAATCAGGTACATTTTACAGATCTGTTCCCTTAGAAAAAATTACAGACATCCACACACACACACACACACACACACACACACACACACACACACACACACACATATATATATATATATATATATATATATATATGTATATATTAATGAGAGAAGAAGCCGCAAACGTTTTTGATTATGATCTGGATTTTCTTTTTTAAATATATTTTTATTTTTTCTAAGAATGGAAGTTCGTTAAATTTATTAAATTCACCCATGAACATAACTTTAATGAACTGCCATTCTTGAATATGCTCCTCAGAAATGGATGTAAGCATATTGCCACAGATATCTGCCACAAAACTACAGACACCCAAAATTTTCTTCATTTTTTATAAGTCATCACCCAAAAAGCTGTCTAAAGTCAATCTTCTATTTCCTTGTACATGGGAATTCCACTATAATGGCCAAGAAACACATTCGAAAACCCCGAATTACATAAAACTCTCAAAAAACGAGGATACCCGACACCACTAATAAGTTAGGGCTTTTTAACTAGCAGGAAAATACATTTAGACCAACTACGAAACCCAAAGAAATGCAACAATGAACTAATTGTAGCATTGTAGCATACGTCTCAACATACAAGAACAATCCAACATTATTTACAGACTTATTTAACAAGAATGATAAAATAAATGATTTTAACTACGAAGTAAATGTTATTAATACTCTTTATTTTGATAGGTTTATATTTCTACGCCGGTAAATGTTCTTAATATTGTTACTTTAAACAGAGCATTTACTTAAATATTTGTGTCTACATAAATAACGTATAAAATTAAATTAGCATAATTGTCGGACTTTGTCCATTTCATAATATATAAATTAAAATTCCAGTGAACAGTCACCGACCATGCCCGTCGGTTTCATACATTTTTACCCAATCAACAAGCGGACTGTAACCGTTGTGAGTGAAAATGGAAACTTTATACGCCTCAGCAAGTCCAAGATGATAGTCCATATATATATATATATGTTGCACGCTCCAACACTACATAGCCGTTAATAAATAGCTCATTCTTAAAAACATCTTTCGGTCGGAAAAACACATTTATTTCGTCTTCTAGTTTTGATTCTAAAGGAAAAAATACAGCCCGAAGATGAATGCGTGAAGCATTTGAAAGTACTAGCTGAATTAAAAAATACAGCATATCCATTTTATACATAAGGATCTCATCATTCAGTGGATTATTAGTAGTATAATGCTTATTATTATGTCTACTAGCGAAGGGATTCAGCCAATAATTGCATTAATATTGGTAATTGATTCAAGGTATAATTAACTCTTTGTAATATATATATATATATATATATATATATATATATATATATATATATATATATATATATACGTCAACTCCAAACGTTATTTTGTAGATACCCATATTTCAGTAGACGGCCTGTTGTTATAAAAAGTGAAAATTACGTCTATCGGCCTGTCCGTTTCAGAGGTTTAATAAAGAAAATGTATTCCTCGTTTTTCCTTTCTACTAACCTCAACTAAATCTAGAAAGTTTCTTTGCTTTTATTTTTCTCTTACTTAAATACTTATATCCCAAACGATATACTGTCCATTTGAATTTTAAAATCTCTTCACATCTTTACACTCCATTTATATTTGATATCTCATTCATTACTCTTCCTTTGCTCTCCTTTATATTACTATGTCTTTTTAGTTTTTATACGCTTGATATTGTCATCGATCTTATTTATTTTGACTTGAATTCCCATAATCTTTTTCTATCTCTGTACTTTTATTACTCTCTTTTCTTAAAAAAAACCCCCAAAAAACAGACTCCTTCAGTGCAAATATCCTTTCTCTTCCTCTTTACTCTCCTTTCTTCTTCGTTTTCCCTCCATTTTTCTTTGTTTCTTCTTTTGAGGTGCCATTTTACATTTAACATACACTGACACAAATTCTTCTCTTTTACTTTTCTTTTCGTGTTTCATTCCAGGTCGTTTAGCGAAATTTCGCTGCTTATTAACAGTTGAATTTCGGGCTGGACATATGCACAGGAGATAACATGTAATTCGCCTTAATCATACCTACCTGTAATGTTCATGGTAATCACATTCATTGTGTGAAAATTATCTTCAATATGGATTGCTATTCTCTTCGCATAGTAAATTAATATTTCTAGCTCAATTGTCACTGGCAGCTTAATGGGGTACAGCTAATTAGCACAGAGATATTTCTCATTATTTCCACATTCTCAGATTAAACCGACGTTTCTTATGCCCAATGATTAGCAGACATTCTATCTTGAAATATTCCATTTCTCTGAAAGAGTGATCAATTAGAGAAAGGGACAGACAAAAATACGGGGAAAATGGGCTCACAAAAAAAATAATTATTTTTCTGTCTTTTCTAAAAAAAAAGCTGTAAATATTTCAGAAGATTTTATTGCTATTTTATGTGAGGCACAAGGTTTTATTGTACTCTCTGGAATTTAAAACTGCCACTAGAAACCAAAAGGAAACAGCGTAATAAACAAATCCTCTTTAAAAGATTTGTTAAAAATAATTTCACCCCAATCAAGGCGACAGTACCACTAGAACGCAGAATATTGCTGGGAGTGAAAGAGAATGAGAAAACGTTATTGGGGATGATTGAGGAAAGGAAATATTGCTGGGAGTGAAAGAGAATGAGAAAACGTTATTGGGGATGATTGAGGAAAGGAAATATTGCTGCGAGTGAAAGAGAATGAGAAAACGTTATTGGGGATGATTGAGGAAAGGAAGAAAAAGAACAGTGTTAAAGATGATGGCGATTGACGTTGCATTTAAATTTTTGAAGATTGTAGTTATCAGGGAAGCAAGAAACCAGAAGGGAGTTCCACAGGTGAGTGGTGCGAGAAAAGAGACTGTTAGAGTAGATGTGGGAGTTGCATCTCGCTAGGTCAACAGTAAAACGGTGAAACGTACTTGTCAATCGAGTAGCACACCTAAATTCATGTTGCTGGGGCCCCAGGGTAAAAGGCTCGTCAGAGCAGTTGCCATGAAAATATTTGGAGAGAAACCACATCACTTCGGTGATAAAGTGACTGAGGTCGAGTCGCCAGGCCAGGATAGATTACATGACAGAAGCTTCTTTGAATTTTGCCAAGACTCTCTAGATATACAGCAGGAACACCAGACCAAATATGGTCACAATATTCTATGCACGGATGAATGGTAGATTTATAAATGTGCAAGATGGTGTTTGACGAGAAAAACATGCCTGGCACGACACATTAAACAAACTTTCCTTACACTAGATGTAGCAATTGATACGATATCGTCGCTCGTTGAGGTACAAAACGTGAGCCCCCAAACCTGTTGAGTGCTTCTCTCCGGGGGCTTATATTTAGCCATGGTGATGGTAGGCAATAATGTTCTCTGTGATGGTTAAATATAAGCAGATTTGTTTTGGAGTCTTTAAAACTCACAAGCTATTTCTTGCTTCCATTAACCACTTATTGAATGATGTCTTCAAGTGCAGTTGCCAGGTTTGCTTTGTCAGGTCTGTCGGATTTACTACTAAGACAGGGGTAAATGGTTGTGTCATCTGCATAAATGCCTAGTTTGGAACTGATGACATCGGTGAGATCATTGATGTTGTATTTATAGGAGAATGCATCCTGGTGTTAAAATTTGAAGTTTGCTGTATGTTAAACAGTAGTATCCATTCAGATCCGAAATTCCTCTTTTCTTTTGTTTTTTTCTACTCTTTTATTTCTATAGGAAGTAAGTGACAATTTTAATATTTCATCTTAGACGACATACTATGTAAGTGATGATTTCTGTGTCAATGATAATGTTTCAAATTTTACATTCGTTTTAGTTAAAATCAAATTACAGTATCAATTTACTTAACGAAACTTGTTAGTGATGATGGATACTACTGGCAAACTGGAGGAAACTGCAAGAGATGTGAAGACAGACCCAAACCATATATATATATGTTATAATGGTCGAATAAATAATTATATTTGCTCTACTCTGTATTGAGCACTCTTTTAAGAATAGTAATTGTTGGTTATTGGAATTTATTCCGCATACACCAATCCTATACTTGGTTATATATATATATATATATATATATATATATATATATATATATATATATATATATGTGTGTGTGTGTGTGTGTGTGTGTGT
>OZ038488.1:122878223-123025723 GCA_964036315.1 Acanthosepion esculentum | reverse complement strand
TCTTCTTCTTCTTCTTCTTCTTCGTTGTGACGTCTGCATATCTTCAATCTTTATCTGAAAGAAAGATTTCTTCTTCTTCTTCTTCTTCTTCTTCTTCTTCTTCTTCTTTGTGACGTCTGCATATCATCAATCTTTATCTGAAAGAATGATTTCTTCTTCTTCTTCTTCTTCTTCTTCTTCTTCTTTGTGACGTCTGCATATCATCAATCTTTATCTGAAAGAATGATTTCTTCTTCTTCTTCTTCGTCTCGTGTGAATATTATCAGTAGTTATCTAACAGTTTCTTTTTCATTTCTTCTTCATTTCTTCTTCTGCATTTCTTCTCATTCTTCGTGTCGTCTGCATACAATCAATCTTTATCGAGAGTATCTTCTTCTTATATTCTTCATGTCGTCTGAATATAATCAGTATTTATCTGATATCATCATCATCATCATCATCAACATCATAATCATCATCATCTTTTTCTTCTTCTCTTTCTTCTCTTACATTTCTTCTTCTCTTTCTTCGAGTCGTCTGCATACAAACAATCTTTATCTGACCGTATTTCGTTTTCATTTCTTTTCCTTCTTTTATTCTTCGTGTGTTCTGCATATAATCAATCTTTATCTGACAGCATTTCTCCTTCATACGTTCTTCTTGTTGTCTGCTTATGAACAATCTTATTGCAACTCCGATAATATTCTGCTTTTCTGCTATGGTGATTTAAAAAAAACACTGGCCAACCCTCTCTCTTATAGTTATTTTAAAATTTTTAATTTATCCATTGTAGTTACGGAATTTCTTGCAAAACAGGCATTTCAATATCAGCTGACCGGAAATTAGAAGTAAAGTAAAATAGAATTAAATATTAAATGCACTTTAATATAGTGTTGCTATATTCCTAATAATTTTTCTTGAGTACTGTTTGGTTGATTTTGATATAGAAGGCCTTGAGAATTTGAATATTTTAAAAATTATTTTCCTGGTGTATTATATTAATGTTGTCAATAAATATTTCCCCTTATTGTTTGTGAATTTAGGCAGGAGAGTATCAGTATAAAAATAAGTATGCATATTATGTTTATATTATTCAATGCTGCCTATATATATATATATATATATATATATATATATATATATATATATATATATATATATATATATATCCATATATATATATAATAAAAAAGTTAATGGTTAGAGTTGAATTAAAGCAAAAAACAGTAGTTAAAAACTGCTCACTAGACATATAAAAAGATAAAAATTTAGTCTATAAGTATAAAAAAAATAGATCAGCGGATTCCACTAAGTTGGGTTCAATATTTCGGTATCTTCACGCGATTTCTGTCAATTGATTTCCTTAGGCTTTTTAAAAAAATTAAAACAATTATGAACGCTATATTAAAAAAAATAAATGAGTAAGCACGCGACGTGAGGTGTGGTAGAATGTTAGGAGAAGAAGGAAGAGAGTAAGACAAGTGTATTGGAAATGTATCCATACTTTCTTTTCATCCAACTACATATGAACTAAAGAGGAACTTTTAGTATGTATACAACGGGACATAATTTCCGATCTCTGATTTTATTATTTTTTGGGGGGCTCTGGAAATGTTATTATAGCTAATTTTACCAATTGACAATCTTGCAGATGTTATTGTGATTGTTGTAAGGTTTTGCTTTTTCTTTAAAAAAATCCAATTTACAAGCGGATCTTTTTTTTATTTTCTTTAATTTTCACACATGGTTGGCTAGTCTAGTAGAAATCCTAAGACTTTCTAGCTTAAAGGATGACTTGTGATTGTACAACCTCTTCTTAAAGTTACCCGCAGTACGCCCTATGTATATTTTTTTCTGACCATTTGTATCTATCACTTATTTGTAAATTACTGCTTCAGTTTTGCAAACTCCATTAAATATGCATCTAGTTTTAGTTCTATAATTGCATATTTCACCGTTAAGGAAGTTTTGCTGCCAGTTAGATTTGAAATTTCTGGCGTTTTGTCTTTTTATTGTGGTTTCTAAATTAGTAGTGCAGTTGTAGCTTAATTTAACTGTGATTTTTAAAAATATTTTATGTATTTCGTAATTTGGGGGGAAGTGTTTATTATGTAATTTAAAAACATATTTTCCCTATTTTACACTGAGTTAAAAGGGGCGTTAAACCAAATAATATTTTTTCTTTCCCTGTAATTGTTCTTCATTTGTTGTTTTATTTGAGGTTTAAATTCCAGTTTGGTTTTATGCCCCTCTTCTTTTAAAGTCTTTTCATATTCTTTCTTTTTATTTTTGAAAATTATTTTACGAGAGGAGTTTCTAGATAACCTGCACTATACACTTCTTTAGGGGTCTGTTTTATTTTACTCGCTGTGTGGTTGGATCTAAGATTTATGTATTTTAATCTCATGTTGGGTTTCATATATATGAAGAGACACTGTCAGTTTGTAGATTTAATTCTACATCCAAATATTTGACAATTTTCTTATTCATATCGACTTCTATTTTAGAGTCGAAGCTTTTGAAGAGTTTGAAAATCGCTTTTCTTATATTGTCATTTGTTCTTCTGTTGTCTGGCGCTATCATCAGTCCATCATCCCTATACAGGCCGTGGTTGTTTATATGTACAATTTTGTTGATTTCATATCAAATACGTAGGCCTATTAATTCTGAAAACTCAACATCATCAAACGAAACTTGTCGTACATCAAAGCCGTCCTGTTTTCATCAAAGCTTCTCCATTATTTCATAAAATTAATTCACGGCAAATGTAAAATTATATCCACTTCTTCAGGTGTTATATTTACGAAGACTTTGGCAAAGTACAAAGCCTCAAGCAGACCTTTTTTTAGATATAGATGGATAAAAGTTTTATGTTATAAATACATATTTATATTTATTTTTTAATTTCATGGAACCAAGAAATGCACTCACTCGTATCTTTCCATTGATTAGCTTGCGTAGAGATCCTTAATAAGTCGCACATTTTTTTTAGTATTACTTGACTTATTTTACCCAATTCAGTTTTGGGTGGGTTTATTAGATTAAAAAAAGGATTGTTGTGGAATCCGTCTTTATCATCCTTTACAGTTAGAAATAATTGCTTACAACATAATATATAGACCTTGTTATTTATACCTAGTTTTTCTGTGATATTTTTCGCCTCCTAGTTTATACTTAATGTACGAGTTTGCTACTTATTTATAAATTTTAGTGACTTCATTTATTTTTTCTGGTAAGTCTCCGGGTTTATAGTATAAATGTTCTTTGTTTTGTATCCTTTCGTTTTTAGTTCTTTTTATTTTTTTACTTCAGTAGTTAATAATTTTTCGAAATTACTATTCATTTTGGAAATTTAATATTGTCTATAATACCAAGCATATCCTTTTCGAAGTTAGTCAGCTCTTCAATAGCAAGTAGGTACTTTTTAGTTATGAATTTTACTTTTTCAGTGTTCACCTTGTTCTTTAAATATTTATTTAATGAAGATAGTGCTTTCCATCTCATTCTGGAAAGACATTGCTCAAATTTTTGCAATAAATTTAGCATGTATTCTTCCTTGTTTGGAATAGGTATGTTTTTAGCGAGTGAGGTATTCTGAATTCTTGCATTGTAGTTCTCTCCGTAAATGTTGTAAACAATCGTTGTGCATCAGAAAAAAAAGAAAAGAAAAAAAAGCGTAATAGGTAATTAATGCCCATAAAACATATAGTATGGTTTATGAGAACGTAACAAAAATATACTGCAAATGAAAGAGTTCAACTGTAATATAGAAGCGAAAAATATGAAGTTCTTTATTTTTCTTTTTTAAATAAAGTGTTAGGAAATCAATTGACCGAAATCGCCTGAAGATACCGAAAGGTTGAAACAAAAATAAGGAAATCGGTTGATCTCCTAATTTTTATGCTATATATATATATATATATATATATATATATATATATATATATATATATATATATTCACGACCCATTCACTCATTACAATTTACCCATTTACCACAAGAACTCGTCCATCACCAATCAATCCTCCATGCACCATAATACCACATCCTATCTAGGGGGACCTACAAAACGCGCCCCATGTCATGAAAAGTTAATGATAGTAAAATATATATAAAAATCTGTGATGAAAAAATGAGAGGGGAGGGAGATGAACCCAGTAACAAACTGAAATATTAACACAAATCAAATTAAACCTAACTGATGTTAGTATGGCCCATCCAAACCTCAAAAACAGAGAGGCCGCTGTGTTCTGCTCAGGGGACAAAATCAAGAAGCTCTCTCTTCTGGCTTCTTGCTTCCAAGTCAAATTCGATTTTCGAAAATTTAAATGCAATGTCAATCGTTAAGTTTTGTCTTCGTAATTCTTGTTCTTTTATTGTCCTCTCTCCTTAATAGTATTTTTCTTAGATTCTCAGTAACCCGTTGCATTCTAGTGGCCTTATGGCTATGATTGGAGGGGGGAATTATAAAAAGTAAACGACTTAGGCAAGATGTAAAACTATTGTAAGGAATTGTCGATTAATAATAACACGGGTGGACTAATCAATAATACAGAACTTGAATCTTTCATTATTTAACATGTTATTCACTCTCATATTTCGTAAATTTCTATCGTTAGGTCCCTTAACTAAATTTAGACCTTTTATTCTCGTCTGCCCATGTCTGAGAGATGCATAACCCCTCTCTATATTTAAATCTATCACTCATATTTATCGTTCCAACGTTTACAAAACTAGATGCAGCTATAAGTTCACGTGACACCCATTCGACGACAGGGAGAAACCTATAACCGACTCCCTGCACTTTGCTTCCTCCGAGGGCCTGGTGTGATATTGAAAGCAAATTCCATTCTGGCAGTACTAACATGTCGCACACCATGTGAATTCACCGGTTGAAAGATAGTGGTATAAAGATACTAGTTGGAATAATCCATAAGATAGTGATCGAAATTTCTCGAATTTTTTTCAACAAACTCTTCACAGCTAAGCTATTCTCTAATTGGTCAGCTGATCAAGGTGTTTACGTTTTAAGTTATTTCTTCTAAAATCCTCTAATTTATGATTTCGTCCTAGTATAAAATGTAGAAAAAATTTGATGTGCATTGAACTGTAAGAACATCAACTCAGGTCAAATATTAAAAAATAGCAAAATAAATTATTCACGTGTAGAAAAACAATTCATCACATTTCTTCTGAATAATTAACTAACTAATTATCCTGAAAGAAAATGACGCTAGACAAAAGATTGTTGACTAACTAAAAAGTTTTATTTGCCAAGTCCAGTCGTTTGGCCCACTTCCATTGACCTTTAAGGTCAATTTTAAATACGCTATGAAGCGTATCGAATCGTCAGCCTGACATTTTGGCATGAACGACTATTTATACCAGTAAAATTCAGCCAATGAAAGGCAAGGTTAATCCGATAATATCAAACGAATAAAAGAAAACCATTTTAAAAGAATAACATAGAATGGAAATAGCCGATACTCCAGCCATATGTTGTTGATAGAAGGACACTCTTTCCCCTACACATTCCTCGGCGATTATCTTAAAACTTTCTGACATTACGCTGTCAGGAAAGATAATACGAGTTCAGATTTTCCGATATCGTTTACGGAGGAGTGTGAATTAGTGAAAAAGAAAAGGGACAAATAATGAAATATCAACGACGTTATTCCCTCATTCGAACCGGTGTCTTTTTTTCACGAATGTTTAACCAATTTATTGTTCAACTTTTCTAATTAATTTCTGATATGAACGATTTTTTAAAAATTTCTTTCCATTTATCGTTAGATGCGTGAGTAGGGTAGCAATTATTGGCGCGGAGAAACTAATCAGGGAGCTGATTTCAAATCCTGGACTAAGCAGTTGCATTTAATATCGCATAAATACCCTTGGAAAAAGCATAAACCCGTTCCATCTCTCACAAAATATATGTTAAAAGGAAAATTGCGTTTTATAGTCTTGCTTGGCGAAGAGTTTAAGAGAAAGAAAACATTGAATTCCATACAGTGTAGTAGACAACCGTAAATAACTAGTTCTAGTTTCACGTGCCATGCCGCTTCCGGATGACTCAGATATTTCCATTTAATTCAACTCTCCAAGTTATGGAATTGAACTCAAAAATCTTTGAATCTAGTCATTGGATGTAACCAACACCTTCATCCACTGGACAATGGAACTAGAACAATCTACCCCGGAGGGTAAAATAAAGGGTTTGGTTCGAAATTCCAATTCACCTGAAGAAAGATGGAGCGTATAACGGCCGAAACGTTGTGAATATTTCCAGGAACAGGAGGATAACAGTCCGACTAATGTAAATAATGCAAGTAATCATAATAGCTCATCTCAGAGATATAGAGGCCGAAACGTTGTGAAAATGGCAATGAAGATGAGGATAACAGTCCGAATAATATAAGTAATCATAATACCTCATCTCAGAGATGAAGACCTAAATAACTATTTCTCTCCAAAGTTCTTTGAAGAGTCATGATCGCCGACGTCCTGAAAAGATAATTCTTACTGCTGCTGTAAAGTAAAAGAAGCCTCAGTTGGTGCAGTCAAGCGTGGCAATCAGCATCATCAATCAGGCAGGCAGATTAAGGCTGCAAGTTATATTCTCAGGATTGTCCCAGGGGTCAATAGCCAAGTGAATATCATATTTACTGGTAAATTGCTGTCCGCTAATGGAGAATTTCCTCTACCGTATGCTACATAAGTTCCAGTTGGGTTAAGTCTGGAAGATCAATCCGACAATTTCATGCAAAAAGTATATTTGAATCCCAGTTTATACAGATATGAATTAGCTTTCTTCGCTTAAGTCTGTGGAGTAGTGTCAGGCATAGATTCATCTTTCTGCAAATGTTCAACGCGTATAATCTCAGCCCAAACTTTACACTGTTTGCCTTGTTGACGTGTCAAGCTGTGAGGGCGACTACAGTCAGTAACCTCTCAGGTTTTGCTCTATCTTTCAAGCATTAGTCAGTGAAAAAAGGTAAAAAAAGTGTTCACGTATTCTGTTGCACTTTTCATTCGATTTTACTTACGAATTGTTTGTTCAAGTGATAGATCCCACATATTGAAAGTTGATTTAGAACCAGACATTTCGTACTTGAAGCACCGTTTAAAAATGTCATATTTTGACAAAGCGTATCTTTTATCATATATATCGAGACAGGAGACGGATCAATCAGATGAAATTCTAAACTTCTTCGTTGTTATATGGCGATCATATTTTGCAACTTCCAGCGCAGTTTTAAACTTGGCAAGCTCTAAAGTCATTAAACATTTATCTTTATTCGTCGAATCAGCTATACAAATCATTTTGCAGCTTCACACTTACTATATAGGTATTCATTTGAGACTTAGAAATTAAAAAAAAAAATCATACAAATGGCTGCTAGTGGTTTACATATGCGCAGAACGAATCAGTTTTCGTCCTAATTTTGCACATACATGTTGCTATCATGTGGAAATCTCAATAAGTATTTATATATCATATATCGATAAAACATGAAGTGGCTAATAATTTGTGAATCAGTGCAAGCGTCATAGTCCGTATATCAAAGTAGAGAATATTAGTGTAGATAATTTATGGAAATGAAATGCATTTAGCGTTCGAAAGTTGAAAATGTCCATTGGCACTTTATGGAATAATGTTAATTCTATAGATTAGAACTTTATATAAGTCCGTGAAAACTTCAGTATAAAGTTGAAACATTACATGGAATGTTTGAATTGACGTTTCGTTTACAGAACTATGCACATTTACGTTACATTTCAATTACAGATATATATAGAAAATAACTTGTCCGTTTAACCTTTGATCATTATCGGTAGCTTTTATTCATGTGTTATGATTCTTTTATCTCTGTGAATATTGTTACTTTATTGTCCTTTCTTCTCAATAGAGTTTTCTCATTTTCTTTACTCTCTTTATCGCCTTCCTTGGGGTGAAACGAGTTTAAGAATAATTTTTTAATGAAATATGTCAATGTGACAATATAGTTGCATTCGATTCACTGCCGAATCAATTAAAAAAATGTCAATTATCATTATCAAAACAAGCAATTTTATGAAATAAATATCAGAATTATAAACGTTTTAAATTTTTATCAATGGCCAATAAGATTTTCAAGTTATATAAAACACTAAAGGCCAAGGTTTATAAATGAATTGAAATCGCCAATTATTTAGAATTGCAAATACAGAAAGGAATTCTCGAGTGAAAAATGGTTTCTTTTTTTTCTACATGCATAAGTATTAAGAGGGATGGTAAAATGCAAACATAGCATTAAATGTTTGTCAACTGAAATGCATTTTAAAACATTGCTACTACACTCGTAATAAATTTTATTCAGTGTTGGTTGTTTGCTTTTGATATAGAGGGCCTCGGTAATTTGAAGTTTTTATTTATTATTTTATTGGTGCTTTCAACAAGTATTTCTCTGTAATGTGAAGGTGAACAGGAATGTGTCTTTAAATGTTGTGCTTTAGAACTTGTATTTGACAAATGAAGTGTAAGACATCTTGATAATGTAATCGTCAAGCCAATATATGTACTTACATTTTTGCCAGGACATTTAAACGGATATACGATGCTGATCTGTTTCAAATCACTAGATGATGGAGAAGAGTTATTGCGTATGTTTAAGTCGGTTGTGTTAAATTTAGTATAGTATATAATTAGTTTTATTGCTGATTTATTCAGAGTAAAGTTACAATGTTTTAAAATGCATTTGAGTTGACTAACATTTAACAACATGTTGCATTTTCTAATCTCTGCTTATCTCCTTGCATTGTGGACGCTTGTTTACAAAACAAACTACCACAACGGACTATTTAAAAATAATCATAACGGGGCGCCTTCAAGCGGGTTTACATAAATCACCATCGCAAGGATTGCAGTTACTTAGGGTTTGTCTTGATAAATTCCAATTTAACATCAAGAAGATTATTAGAGAACAAAATGATCATTATAAAAATAAATATATAATATGTGTGTGTGTGTCTCTCTCTCTCTCTCTCTCTCTATATATATATATATATATATATATATATGTATATATACATATATATATATATATATATATATATATATATATATATATATATATATATATATATATATATATATATATGTCATGGGAACCTACCCATAATAGAGAATGGACTAGTCTGTACCCCATAAATACTGCGCCTCAAGAGGAAGCAGCAGTCAGACAGACAGAGAGAGAGTGAGTCGGTCAGTCGGCTAGACGATTTACTGTAAGACATTGGATTAGTGATACTTCGAGACAACATAGTTCTCTCTAACCTCACTTGATTGTTATTACTAACACTTCTACTCTTTTGTACATATATTATATTTGTAATATATATCTTTGTTATTCCATAACTGTGTTCATTGGTTCTACCTTGAACCATCGCCGTGATACAAGGACCCTGGACCATAACAATATATATATATATATATATATATATATATATATATATATATATATATATATATATGTGTGTGTGTGTGTGTGTGTGTGTGTATGTGTATATATATATATACAGGGAGACCAAAAAAAAACGGGAATTTTTGAAGTGCGTATTGCCAGACATGAGCAAGTGGCAACACTGCGAGACAGTGACCTTGAGCAAGTAAACATTTTACCATTTTAGTAACGAGAATGAAATTCACAGTATCCCAGCTGAGATGTTGCAGCAGTCAATGAGGAATCTGAACAGCAGATTTCAAGAATGCATTCGTACAGGAGGACGCCATCTACAGGACGTAATTTTAAAAAAATGAAAATTCCATCATTTTTTCTGAAATGGCATGGTTTAAGGTTTCAATTAATATGAATTAAATATTTTTCTTCCATCACTCTTGGTTTTATTGGATTGTTAAAAAGTTCCCATTTTTTTTTGTCACCCTATATATATTAGGAAATGGTTTATGTCTGACATATTTTTAATTTATTTTCTTAAGCGTTATTTTTAAATGGATTCTCATATTTAAGTAGATGTTCGGTTTTTTTATTTAGTAAACAGTATATTTATTTACATTTACTGGCCTGCAAATTCGATAAATCTTTTTTGAAAAATATGCGCTTTCCAGTAGATATATATACATATATATATATATACATATGCAGAAAGTATATATATATATACATATATATATATATATATATATATATATATATATATATATATATATATATATATATATATATATATATATATGCCGAAAGTAAAATGGAAAATAATAAATAGAACTAGAACTTGTAAAACCTGGGATGACCCATGCCCTCTGTGCCTACATGAAAAACTTCACATCATTAGATTTCTAAATAGTGAAAAGTTACTAAACCATAGACATGAGTTAACGGTGTTCTGTCGTCATCAAATGATTTTCGCATTAAATAATTAATAAATAGATTTAAACAAATTAAGTCCATAATTTAAAAGCCTTAAAAACTCAGCCCAATAATTATTGAGAAAAACCCTTTGATAAAAAAAGCCATGTAAATAAACAAATAAACAGATCAAATAGATCAAATAGATACTAATGAAACATAACCTTCTAGTCACTCAACGACTCAAGGCAAGGCAAAAAAAAAGACGCCGTCTGACCGGCCTAAGACCACTTTTGACATAGAATCCCCATTGTAACTTGATACGCATTTTTGGAAGGGGACTGGCCTGTAGATAAAATTCATTCTTAATTCTTAGCCCCTTAAACCACCTAACGTCAACGGCCGAAACTAGCCATTCCCATAGCAACTAATGTTCCAATGATACCGTAGTTATAAACATTAGCTAACCAAAAGATAGCTTATTCCCAAATTCTCGCTTGACAAGGAAGCGGGTCCAGACACCTTAACTCTACATCACTTAAAAATTATGTTAGGGGTTTCGGCTCTCGCTTTTGAAACATGAGAACTCTTATGTAGAGGAGGAATCATATTTTTAAAAACTAAAAATATTATTATAATATAAGCTCTACTTCTGTATGGAGCACTGTCCTTTTGAAAATAAAGCTAAATATTAAGGAACACCGGATTATCTACCTAACGTGTTCTTTCCTATTTCACTGCACACCTGCATATATATATATATATATATATATATATATATATATATATATATATATATATATATATATATATACATATATATATATATACATATATATATATATACATATATATATATATTACATACATATATGTATACATATATATATATATATATACATATATATATATATACATACATATATATATATACATACATATATATATACATATATATATATACATATATATATATATATACATATATATATATATACATATATATATATATATACATATATATATATATACATATATATATACATATATATATATACATATATATATATATGTATATATATATATATATATATATATATATATATATATATGTTTATATATATATACAAACACACACCCACACACACACATATATATATATGTATTTGTGTATGTGTTTTAATAGACGCGGGAAGATTCTCTACCGTATACTGTAATGTGTTTTCGGGTTTTGAGCGGCCACACTCTTTAAATCGTTTGACGTTGCCGTTATAGCAATGGTACTTGGATCGTAGATTTTCTGCCGGAGTTACCTTCCCTTTCCTAAAGAGTGATAAATAGATCTAAAATTATTTTGTCCTTGACTCGTCAGGTGCCAGTATCTACACCGGTTGATTAACTGATTTGTTTATTTATAGCATATCAACAGTTTATGGGTCATTTAATGCTGAAATTTAATTTCCTTGGGAGATTTGAAGTAATAAAACTATGATATATGTTATTCTGCTTTCACAGTAGAATACATGGTAGATGATACTCACCGTTTGTGCATATACATGCCTGTGTGGACAAATTACTAGAGATGGTGCTATATGTGTTTTATGTTGTAATTATACATCGGAATATCGTTCGATTTAAGAAATTGCAGGATACTATATGGATACTATATGGATTGATGCCATGAAATTGTTCTTTCGTGTTTGTTATTTGGTTGGTTGCTTGTTATCTATTGGTTATTGAATGCCGAAATTTAAATATTAATTTAATTTAAATATTTTGTATGTAATTTTATGCTTTCAACTATAGATATTTTGTAAATAATTTTATACAAATAGTTATAAATTTGTAGATCATAAAATGTATTGTTGGTAATTTTACTATAAAAATATTTTCGTATTTTATTGTTGTATTGTTTGTCATTTTGTTATAAAATATATTTTTAGTCATTTTATTATAAAAATTATTGATTTTTGTTTGGGTGCTCACTATTTGTCCATAGCTGTGACCCGTAACAGATGCGACGACCTCGGATTATGTTGGAGCTGAGAACAGCAGCAATTGAGAGTTGGTTCCACACTCATCAAAACCTCCCATCTCCCGATCAGAGACCTGGCTGCCGGATGTAGTTTATCGTCATACCCAGGACGAATCTACACTGGTCAGTGTTTCCTAATGTTTCTTAAAAGTGGAGGTGGGACTCTGTATCATTCTAGAAAATATGTACATCATTTACTTACGGTTTCAAATTCTATAAAGTAGAACCTCAAAATAATTTACAGGTTAAAATTAAAAGTTGAACCTCAAAATAATTTACAGGTTAAAATTAAACGAGAACCGCGTTTCTCTTCTAGGTATCATTGATCTGCAACATAAATTTTACAGTTTGAAATGAAAAGATAATTTTTGAAACTAAAGTGTTTAATAATTGATCAGAATTACAGAAAAATGATTTTCCCTATTTTCTGTGTATATAGAATACTAACCTTCGTTTCTTTTCACATACGATATCAAATGCACGATAATGTTTGCCATGAGTTTTCTTGAATTTCTTCGGCAATATTAATCTTAAGAATTGTATAGAATCTAGCCAGAGATTTGTTGTCATTAGCGAAAAATAACGGGGAAGAAACCACTGTTGAATCCTTTAAAACCAGTGTTTGCAGATAGCGAATTATCTGGGAAAATCCATTTAAAACAGATGTCATCCTCAATAAACGCAAATCTTCGTTTGTAAGATTAAGCCAAGAATCCACATAGAAAGAGCGATATGAAGCCACGTGATTGATTGTTACCTATATGAACATGGATTATATACTCTGGTTGTAAGCGAGTGGCTTTATGTTGACGGTGTATTCGTTATAATATAAATACAAGTTTACGTTCATATATACATATATTTGATTCGCATTTACCTTGATTTACTGACTGATTTGTTTTCTACGGTTTATTCATCCTTTTCAGGTTATTTAAAGTCAGTAAATATTTTTAGAGATTTGGGGGGTGGGGAAAGATAATAATGGTTTAGTAATACGAGGTTTTACTAATTAATCCGATTAACAATTCCGAGCCATTATCCATTTCATCACCCGGACATCCACGCTTACAGCACGTGGTCTTCCGAATCGTTCACCCATCTGCGTACTGATCAGGCTCAACGTTGCTTAACTTCTGTGATCGTATGAGAACAGATGTTTCAACGTGATGTAGTCGTAAGCCTTTGCAGTTCCAAAACGTTTGTAGTCTTTGGATAAAAAAGATCATAAACCGTTTGATTGTCTATAACCGACGCCATATTCACACCAGTTCACTATCAGGTGCATTCACAACGACTGCCAACTCTTCCTTCTTTCTTTTTATGTGTCATGACCTTTCGGGACGCAGGCGATCATGGCCCTCCATCGCTCTCTATCCCTTGCATCTCTCAACAAGTTCCTTTCCTCTGCTTCCTCCCGCCCAGACCACGTTCTGCCATCCACTTGCTTAAGCCCGCCAGGTATATCACTTGTTGTTTTCCCTTGTCTCTCTTTCCCTTAATTGGACGCGTTATTATGAGATTCTCCACGATCTCATCCCTCATTAGGTGCCTCAGAAACTTCAGCTGCTTCTTCCTGATAAGAGTCCTCCTTGTTTTCAACCTAACACCTCATCGTTGCTCACACAAATACTGCACGAACGTAAACTTCAATCAGGTAAAAAAAAAATAATTCAAAAGAAATGAAAAATTCAAGGAAAACAAATGTTATGTTCCTAAAATTGAATATTTTTAACAATAGGCTACTTCTTGTAATATTCCAGGCACAAGGGAGGTGTGAATTCTTGGTACCAAGTTGACATCGTTTTTCGATTCTTTCTCTTATGTGTATATTCATCAAGACAAAATATTGTCTTGGGCTTGTTGTTTCAGCTTTATTTTCAAATTCTCTAGAATATGACGTAGCCATATGAATCGTAGTTAATAGTCTAATGACTCTTGCATCAGTCACTTAGTAATTTAGACATGAATCAGAAATGACTGATGTTTGTATCGTTGGAAAAAATTAAATTATCAATTAATCAAATTCTCTAATTTCTAATGCAACGTTAGTTTTCGATATCCGCCGTTTAATAAGAGTTAAAGGAATGTTTTTTTCATTATTTGTTACAGTACCTCATCTCAGAAATATAGATAAGAAAAAGAAAGTGTCGAAAAAAATGATGAAATATCACAAATGTTATCGACCTTATATACAGAATTTTATACTTTTTGAGAGACATGTAAATTATGTTAGCCATTGCTCCTTAGACTATTTCTATTCTCACCGTCATATAATTATGGCCTTGCGCCACACTTAGCTAAGCTTAATAAATTACAACAAATTTGTATGTTTAAAAAATATACACTGGCTTTGGTGATGCCAGACGATATGAATATAAAAACAAAGAAAGTATTTTTAAACAATGCATCATGATTCAATCAAAACGATGAAAATAGAGAAATCTTAAGATTATTTAAAGATAATATTATTTGTAAGGATACTGGAAATCAGATCAGATTACTTTCAACGTGGCGTATCAAATTTTATAAATTACACCATGAAATCAATTATCAAAAATGAGTTTAAAATAAATGAAAATCATGTTTGTTCTTGTTCTGGTATTTAAAAAAAATTGTCAGATGTGTCAAATATAAATATTGTTGATCTGCTGAACAAGTTCAACAGCTTTTCTCAAAGAAAGAATTTAAAACTAAATTGTTTAAGAACACAGGAAAATGACGAAACAAAATGATTTGAACTACTTTGCATTCGTTAACATTTCTCTACGGGTAAGATATCATACGTGTTATAAATTTTATACAAAAAGCACTTGAATTCATTTATTGATATAGATTTAATAATTATTTAGGTTCTAGTCAGTGTCTATCAGTGCAATACGTTTTATTTTTATAGTAACATTAAGGAGACTGGCTGTAGAGAAAATGCGTAATAGCAGAAGGACAGTAGTCAAGTATTAGCCACAACTGACTAGAGCGTTTTAATCTGATGGTTCCAAAAGAAACTTTTCCTTTTTTACTTCACTTAACGCGAATGATCATCGATCCTAATAAAAATCGATACTCTATAGCCGGCCATTTATTAATATTTTCAACGAAAAGCTTACCTTTTCGACAGACGAACATTTATTATTTTATCCCTATTTTATAAAATTAATACGCCATAAGAGTTCAACCAGTTTAATATTTCACATTTATTCTATATTGTTTATATATATATATATATATATATATATATATATATATATATATATATATATTATTATGCTTCTCCCGTCGAACTCGACGCATGAGGGTCAGACAGAGGGTCAGACAGATCAGTTCCCAGAAACTGAAAGCCCGACAGCCACACAGGATTTGATTATAGTGGTGAAGGCTTTGTGCAGGGCCATCCACACTTTTTGGAGGGACGAATACAGGGACCTGGTGCAACGGATGCCACAAGGTCCCCAAACGACCCTCCGCAGGTTTTGAATTCAGAGTTGTCCTTCTCCTAGACCAGTTGCCATCCAAGGCTATAGAACCAAGTCTGTCCTGCTATTTACCCATAGTTGGAGGGAGAAGAAGAGGATTCACACCTTTCCCAAGGGTATTAGCACGTAAGTGAATGTAATGGAATCGACTGGAATTCGAACTCGGCTCACCGATTCCAGTTTTTCAGGAAAATAGGTTAGTCACTTCTTCGAGCTTTCCGGTACTGATGGGAACTTCCTTCCTAACCTTTTATTTTCGGTGAAAGTGGGATCGAACCTTGTGATTATGCCATTATTTTCATTACGAGTTACATGTGAAATCCATTTAAATTGTTGTTTTATTTGAAAGTTCTCAAGTGTTGCGGAATAGGGCGAAACTGGCCCGATCATTGATCTGAGAAAGAGACTGTATAGCGCCTACCCTGAATTTATCATAAAAAATGTCAGGATGTGGAATTAGTACATACCAAAAACATGATATACCTCAGTTAGTAGAAGAGATAAGGAAATTAAACACAAAGTAGGCAGCGCTTGATGTAGTTTCGCTCAACTCTGTAAATTATTACAAAATCAAAACGTTAACCTGAAAACTCGTGTCATGTTCTTAAATAGCCACTTCAGATTAAGATTTTCATAGGGCTGTGATATAGCTGGCGCCAAACTCTTTCAAAAATGTCTAAAGCTTCAGATGCATACTCTCTGATCAATGTTTAACAATGGCTTCTGTAGATCTTATTGAGGACCATGCTGTTTCGGACCTTGTGAACCGACGCTACAAGAAGACAAAGAACAGAGTATCAAATAACAGAGACCATATCTCTTGAGGACTCTCAACAACAGCAACAACGAAAATGGATAGCAAATAAAACTCGAAGGGATATTAATGATGTATTTAAGGTATTGACTTTCCACACGACTTCAAACAAATGACAAGGAAGGAAACCACCATTAGTACTAAAACAGTGATAACAGCCAGTGAACTTGAGAAACTTATTTGGCGGAATTATTGTTTTATAGAAACCTTTTATAAATTTTAACCAAAAATATCACCGGTCAATGCTCGGCGCTTCTTTTCTTATAAGGAAACGGTTGGCTAATATTTCCATTACTATTATTAATCTTTTAATTAATCTTCTTATCTTCTATGCATCCTGCATATGATGATAAATTACATCTGGCAGCAAGGTCTCTGATCAAGAGGTTTTAAGGAACGTCGAACCACATCTTAATTCCTATTGTTTCAAGGTCCTGGGTGGTAGCATCTATTAGGGTCCCAGCTATGGGCGAATATTTTACTCCGAAATTGGGATCAAAACTCTATGAAAGTATAAAAATACATTTTCATACTAAAAATTACCAGCAATATATTTTCATTTAAAAAAAAAAAACTGCCAGCAATATTTTTTTTCAAATTTAAAACATTAGCAGCAATACATTTAAAAAAAATATTACCAGAAATATATTTTTGTAAAAGAAATTGCTAATGCTGAGAAGACAATTAAATGACCCATAAGGAATTGATATGCAGTAAACCAAACCAAACCAAACTTATCTCCTGTGAGTGGTATAAACACTTCCTAGGTTTATATAATACCGCTTAAAAATCTCTGTTCACAGATCCCGGAATTTCCGGATAAATCAAATTATAAGATAAATCTTCATCTTCACCTAGTGTAAATTATATTAGCAATCGATAGCCACATTTTTTGTCAGGCTTTTTACACTATAAATTCATACATCAACAGATAATTTTAATGAAAATTTAATATTTATTTTGCATATTAAATCAAAGGAAAAGCAAACTTGTTTTAAAAGTCCATATTAAAGAAATATTCGATGGAAGAATAATTATCTGTCTCTTCTGAATTCAATGTTTGATGGCGGCAGGTGGATTGTAGGTGAAATTCTTTAACAATTTGCCTCAATTAAATGGGTTGATTGATCGCCGACTGACTAATCATTTGCCAAGCGTTATCCCTCTGTAATAATCATTCATTGTTTTCAGTCACTTAACTCAAACATTTCGAATATTTAGTTCCTGCGTGCCAATGAAAAGAAAAAAAAGAGGAATATATCGACTTAGCCGAGAAAATGATTTGTAAATACCACTTTCCTCGTTTATTGCGACTTTTTCGAAATTAATTCATGCGCCTTCATTAAAGGCAGCGTTTTGAATAAAGACGACAAGATTTATTGTTCAAATCGGCATTGGAACGCTTGGCCAGCAATAAAGACGTCTAAAACAGAAGGCTTTCAGATAATATAAAAACGCAAATTAAGTTCTAATATAAATTTTCATCCACTATTTATAGATTTTTCCTTCTTTTTTCCTCACTTTATCATTCGATGCATGCAAGCGCCTATTAATCGTCTTTGCATTGTCTTCCTTTGTGTCTTTCTGTCTCTCCGCATGTAATCTACTTTAGGGCATGCATATCTTATTCTACCTTCATATATACCAGTTCCTATATGGGCTCCCCAAGACGGTGTAATAATTAGCAATCTTGTCTCGCTAGAACAATTACGCCAGAGTAGTGAGTTCGTTCCTCACTGGGTACCCCATAATTTCGGCCTTGTGCCACATCTAAGCTACGCTTGGAAAATCACTATACCAGTACCTATATACGTTTCTGCCCGTCTCTCTCTCTCTCTCTCTCTATATATATATATATATATATATATATATATATATATATATATTACAATGAATCATTCATACAAAAAATGTATTAGTAAGTTTGTATCCGTTAACAATAACACATTTTAAAAAAAAAAACATATTTAGATTCGCATTTATTTTTTTCGTTTCGTATGCTACCTGAATTTTACCAAAAACAAAATAATTTCCAAGCCTGAAGATGACTGAATGTACAGTTGAAAGTACTTGCGTATTGAAAGATTTTATACAACTTATAATTTTTAAAAACAACATTCATCGAGTGATTTGTATGTTAATGCATCTTTAAAATTTTGTTTGCGAAGGGATTTCGCTATTTTATACCATTAACTTTACTAATATACTTTTTGTATGAATGATTCATTGTAATATAAATTGAACTGCACCACACACAGACACACACATACACAAACACACACACAAACGTATATATATATATATATATATATATATATATATATATATATATGCAGAAATATAGTCTTAAAGTGTGCTATATTTATGGGGTAAAGTGCTCAATATCAGAGATAGAGCGTGTGTAAATATAAAAGTGGACATGGAAGTCAGCACTTAGAGGCGACAGTCTGTTTCATGCTAGTGCAATCGTCTGACGATTGCACTAGCATGAAACAGACTGTCGCCTCTAAGTGCTGACTTCCATGTCCACTTTTATATTTATATATATATATATATATATATATATATATATATTCATTTGTTTATTTAGGCATAAAATGATCTTTTAGGTCTGTCTGATTTAATAAATTACAAACATTATGTCTGCTTATTTTTATCATAATCCTTTCATATTCACGAATATTTTCCGTATATTACATTATATATACACACAATTAATTTTAATGCTTAAATAATAATCTAAATGTTCATATATGTCATCATTTGGCCTTTATTCCGTTTTCTTATCTGATTTGATGGTATCTTAAGCAATATTATGGTATTAATTATAGGAGGTTAAGTTTTTATTTGAATTTATATGCCTCTGTTTATATCCATACATATACGCACATAATATATAAACTACTGCTTAAATGGTAAAGTGATTATTTTTTTATCTTTTAGTATTTTTAGGGTATTATTCTGAGTTTTGGGGTGTATGGACTATTTTCATTGCAGTTTGAATATATATATATATACATATATATATATATATATATATATATATATATATATATATATATATATATATATATATATATATATATATAATACCGTACACACACGCACGCATCCACACACACGCATACATATGTATTTTAAAAAAAATAGTATAAAGGGAGTAAATTAAATATTTGCTTATATTGTATCAGTTGCCTAATGTTTCTTTTTTTATTTAATAGCCGGTAGTTTATTTCTTTTTTTTATCTTATATATTGTGGTATTAATTATGGAAGGTTAAGTTTTTTTGTAGTTGGCTGTGTGCATGTATGTGTGTGTGTGTGTGTACATATTTATATGTATATACTCGTACGTGCGCGCACAAATACGCGCATAGATGTGTATATTTAATATTTGGTTATTTATTTTATTTTGTTTATTTTAAATTTTGTTTATTTTAGTTTATCTTTGTTTTATTTATATTTGTATTTTACTTAATTTAATGTATTTATTTTATATTTGTTATGGTCCAGGTTCCTTGTACCACGGTGATGGTCCAAGGTAGAATCAATGAAGAATAACTTGAACACAGTTATGGAATAACACAGATATATTACAAACAGAATATGTACAAAAGAAGAAGTGTTAGTAATAACAATCAGGTTAGGTTAGAGAGAACTATGTTGTCTCGAAGTATCACTATTCCAATGTCTTACAGTAATCGTCTAGCCGACTGCCTTACTCTGTCTCTCACTGTCTCCGCAGCTTCCTCTTGAGGCGCAGTATTTATGGGGTACGGTCTAGTCCATTACTATTACGGGTAGGTTCCCATATCAATATTCATATTATATTTTATTTATTTATTTATGTAAGTTTATATCATATTTATTTTATTTTTTTATTTATTTGCTTATTTATTTAATTGTATATTTTTTTTGATTAATTAGATCTTAGATGGAACGTAAATATATATTTATATGCCTGAACTTACCTATTCTTTCAGGTGTCTTGTTTAAATGTTTTATTTGTTTCTAAAACTAAATATTGCTATACATAGTGTTATATTCTAGGTTGTTGGGATGAAGAAAATCAAATGAAAATAGAATATATATATATATATATATGGTAAGGCTTCTCTTCTTGATCTATGTTTTACCTCCATCCCCGAGTCCTGTAGCACCACGCAGCTTTGTCCTCTTGGCAATTCCGATCATGATGTCAACATCTCCAACTCCACCCCCTGCAAAGAACCTTCTACCACTAGAACATCGTTCTGCTATCAACGAGCAGACTGGGACTCGTTCCGAGATTTCATTCTTCAGGCCCCCCGTTCAAGAATGTACTTCCAAGGTCTTCTCTTGGGTTAAAGCTGAATTCTAGGCTTTCACCCCCTTAAGAAAATATAAGGTCAAATCGCGCACCTCCCCACTGGTTCTCCGCTGCTTGCTCATCTGTCATTGCCCATAGGAATTACTTTTTCTACCTTTATCGTAGCGACATGTCTGATTGCAATAGACGTCTCTTTGTCTCTGCCCGTAACGAGTGTAAAACGTGTCATCGATGAGGTAAAGTCTCTATATGCTGCTCGAATGAAAGAACGTATTGCATCTCGCAAATTCGGCTCCAAGGATTATTGACATCTTTGTAAGAGCGTACTTAAATAGCAAACCCTCTATACCTCTTTTATTTAACCAGTTTGAGGTTCTGACCTCTTCTGCCGACAAGTCTGAATGCTTTGCTCGGAAATTCTCATTCAATTCAACACTCGACTCTTCCGGTGTACCCACACCCGATTTCCCCCTTAGAATTGAGGCTCAATTGAGCGACTTGCACATAACTCCGTCATCGGTTCTGGGGATCATCTCTAAATTAGACCCCCACAAGGCTAGTGGTGGCGAAGGGATACCAGCCATTGTTCTGAAGAAATGTGCGCCTGAACTGGCCCCTGCCCTCTCCAAATTATATAACTACTGCCTCAGTGAATCTTGTTTTCCACCCTGTTGGAAGACCTCATCCATTGTTCCTGTCTTTAAGAACTCTGGGGACCCTTCCGACCCTTCTAATTACCGTCCTCTCCTACCATTCTTCCGTAAAGTCTTTGAAGCTTTAATCAACGCCGAAGTGGTTAAGCACCTTACATCCCATAATCTGCTCTCCGACAAGCAATATGGTTTCCGCTTTGCTCGTTCTACAGCTGATGTGCTTACGGCCATAACTGAAATTGTTTTCCAAGCACTTCATAATAACGGAGAAGCTCGTGCCGTGGCTCTTGATATCTTCAAAGCATTTGATAGGGTTTGGCATGCCGGCCTTCTTCGCAAGCTTCAGGATTATGGAGTTACAGGTCGATTGTTCGACTTAATACAATCATTCCTGTCGAACTGTACATTGAAGGTCGTTCTCAACGGATTCTCCTCCAGCTCCTAACCCACGAACGCAGGTGTTCCCCAAGGCTCTATCCTAGGCCCTACTCTGTTCCTTATCTTCATTAGCGATCTTCCTGATGTCATAGGTTCCCAAGTAGGCATCTATGCGGACGACACTACTATTTACTCCTGTCTCAAAAACAAATCTAGTGTCGCCGACAAAACTAACCTGGCCGTTTGTCTTGAAAAGGACTTCCAATCGGTTGTGGACTGGGGAAGGAATTGTCTGGTTAACTTTAATATCTCAAAAACAAAACAAAACTCTATTACTCACCAGAGAGAACCATCCCTGCCTCCTATTAGAATGTCTGACGCTCAACTCAACGAGAGCACCTCTTTGCGACTGCTCGGTCTCACATTGTCCACTGACCTGAGATGGAACCAATGTATTGAGTCAATAGATTCGTCCACCGCTAGGAAAGTTGGCTCCCTCTGCCGCGCCAGGAAATTTTTGTCGCCGGAGTCGATCCTTCAAATTTACAAATCAACCATTTGCCTTTGCATGGAGTATTGCTGCCATATATGGTCTGTAGCCCCTTGTAATTGTCTCATGGTCCTTGATAAAATCCAAAGACGGATATGCAACGTAATTGGCCCTGATCTGGCATCTCGTCTGCAGCCGCTCTCTCACAGACGTGCCATCGCATCACACTGTCTTTTTTACAAATACTTTCACGTAACTGCTCAGATGAGCTGCTTTCGCTGGTTCCCAGACTTCATGAATTTAAGCGTTCAACTAGGCAGTCATCTCACTCTCACCATTTCACTGTCGAAACTGTTAAATGTAGCCGTCTCTTCTACTCTAATAGCTTCATGTCTCGCACTTCTCGCCCGTGGAACTCCCTCCCAATTTCTTCTATTCCTGATAGCTAAAATCTCTAACTATTCAAATATAATGTCAATCGACGTCTCAAGATGCCCTGATCTATCCCCTAACCTTCTCTTCATCCTTTCCTCTATCACTCCTCTTCGTTCTCGCTCCAACTACGTAAACCCCTTGCGTGCTAGTTGCTTCCCGCCTTGCTTGGGGTACAATGCTTAAAAAAAAATAACACCACGCATATTCGTATATAGACACTGATTAATGTTACTATTTCATTAGAATATCTCAGTAGTAATTCTTTTTATATATAAGGGTGCGTAGATGATAAATGTGTAGTTACATGTGTTTTCGATTATATAATATATTGTTTCATAACTTATATCTGATATATTGCAAGGAAAACATGGACAATGTTATCTTTTTGGCGCCTCCATTCATTTCTTGATGCTTTTTCCCTTGAGTCGTGTTGCAGATATGAACAGGTAACCGGTCGTACTGAATAGACTAAACATTTCTTCTGTTTTCCGGGTAAAACAGTCCGTTTGACCTGTAACAAGCAATGGTGTCCGCATTTACTTCTGGAAGAAATTATTATATACGGCTTTGCTTCCAAACCGAGGACATGTTGGCAGGTTTTCTTTGAGAAGAAGTTTAGCATAATCTTTATCCTTCGGCATTTAGTTTATCAAAAACATTATCAGGTGAGGAGAAGACCAGAGCCTTCTCAGAATTGTCGTAAAACTTGTTCATTTTTTAGAGATTGAAACAGAGAGAAAGAGAGAAACAGAGACAGAGAGAATGGGAGAAAGACGTTTGCCGATGGTCTTCTGTCAAAGCAAATTTATATAATACTCAAGTGGTTGCTCGGCTCCGGGTGAGATTAAGGTAAAACGTCTTGAAAAAATAAAGAATAAATGAAATGGGAAAAAAGGGGTTTAGTAAGAAGAAAGAACGAGGATAAATATAGGAAATGAAGGAAAATTTGTAGATAGTAATGGCAGTAGGACGATAAGAAAGAAGAAGAAGAAGAAGAAGAAGAAGAAGAAGAAGAAGACGAAATAATAATAAGAATAAGAAGAAGAAAAAAAGAATAAGAAGAAAACAGAATAATAAGAAGAAGAAGAAAAAAAAGAAGAAGAAGAAGAAAAAATAAGAAGAAAAAGAAGAAGAAATAATAATAATAATAATAATGAGAAGAAGAAGAAAGAAGCAGAAGAAGAAATAGAAAAATAATAAGAAGAAGAAGAAGAAAAAGAAGAAGAAGAAGAAGAAGAAAAAGAAGAAAAAAGAATAATAATAATAATAAGAAGAATAATAAGAAAAAAGAATAATAATAATAAGAAGAAGAAGAAGAAAAAAATAATAATAATAAAAATGAATAATAATAAGAATAATAATAAGAAGAATAAGAAAAAAAGAAGAAGAAAAATAATAATAATAATAAGAAGAAGAACAAGAAGAAGAAAAAGTATAATAATAATAATAATAATAATAATAATAATAATAATAATAATAATAATAATAATAATAATAAGAAGAAGAAGAAGAAGAAGAAGAAGAAAATATTTATTGGAAGCAGAGAAGGAATTGGAGAAAAAGAAAATAGAAATATATGTGGGAAGAGCTGATGCTGATCAATAAAAGGAAGAATTTGATGAAGAATATGAAGAAAAGCGAGGATAATTATGCTGGGGAGAGTAAAGAGAAGGAGAGATGATGAGTTGAAGGAGAAAACAAGTGAAAGACAACGAAATGAAGAAAGGCGGAATAAAATGACGAATAAAAAGAAGAAAAAGACTAGAAGGATTCTAAAGATGAAAGAAGGGGGGAGAAAAGAATTTGGGAATGCCAAGAAATCATTATGAGTAACAAAAGAAATATTGTAACTATAATAATAAAAATAAACATTATTATTATTATTATTATTATTTAAATATTTCTTTAAAGTTGCATTTGTTTTATAATCACATGACGGGCCATAACCTTTGACCTAGGTCAAGCGAACGATGTGATTTTTTGTCGTTTCCAACAAAAAACATCTATTAACAAAAAAACCTTAACTGAACGAAACTAGTCATGCAATATGGATTGTGGTCGTTAGAAGAATGTTTTGAATTTCCTGCCGAAATGGTTCAGCAGGGATTTTGTGGATTTATTGTTGACTTCTTTTCTTAATCAAACCCAAATATTCAACCACAGCAGAAACAGATTTACTTTTTACGTCTCATATTTTTCTATTTCTCCCTCGAGGTCTTTGTATTTGTTTAGCTTTTCAGAAAAGTTTTGCAGAAATATTTCTTCACATGGTACACTAATCCCAATCAGTGTGCGCGCTTTACATATACTGCTTAAAATAAACGAAGCGTCTTGTCAATATTCCACTAAAAATAACATTGGAAGTGATAAAAATCTGTCGGATTAATAAGAAAATCATTCATTTTTTTAGAAATTGCCTGTGAGATTTTTTCCTTAGATTTGTGAATTTTGTTGTGTCATCTAGAATACACTGTAAGATTTGGTTGTAATCTTGTCGGTTAAGAACTCCATAATTATTAGTTTTATTAACGCGTCTCATGATGGTATTGGGGCTTTTGCATAAGATTTTTGCAGTTGATTTGAGTCTGTGAGGATACTATTGTTTTTCTGTGTGGAGAAGTTGTTTCTTTTCAAGCCTTTCGCTTTTAGAAGTTCTCTCAGATTTGGGTACACTTTAATTAATTTTTTCCGTTGACGGTTGTTGGATAGATTGGTAGAGTATTTCGTTTTTCTTTGGGAAGTGTCGTATCTAGCTTTGAGGTGTCAGTTTGGGCCAATATTCAAGAATTCTATTTGGCGTTGCACGTTCGTGATGGAAGTTTAAGAAGTTACTTTTGCCATTGTTTTTTACAATCTTTCCCTTGTATAAGTTGCAGAGTTCTAAACTGCTATTGAGGTTCTTTAGATGGCTTTCAGTCGTCATGAGTTATGTTGTGCTCATTGTGGTTTGGAGAATCTCCTTGTATTTTTGACTTCAGTTTTAAGATACAGTACCTTCTCTTTGCCTATCGTCAGTTGTTGTTCAATGTGGTTTCTCTGGAATATGCTGGTGTTATGTTCCTTGCTGGCTACCATGGCGTGTATATTTGTATATATTCTTTGAAACATCTTTCTTTGAATATGACAGATAAGAAAAATTTAATTTAATTTATTTAGTTTTCCAGTGTTTTAATATTTATCCCTTTAGGTGCAAGTAGGGGAGCGCAAAATTGTTCATATTGCCCATTGCCCCAAGCACCTTTGTCCTCTTCTTTAACTAATTTCAAGGGGTTTGTTTTACCTTTTGTCAATTTCTCTATATGTTCGACTGTTTAAGATTTTTTAAAGTATTTTGTGAGTTGCTTTGAATACTAGTAGGAGAGTCTATTCCGAATGTTTTTATATGTATATGTATCTCTCTCTCTCTCTCTCTCTCTCTCTCTCTCTATATATATATATATATATATATATATATATATATATATATATGTATGCGTGTGTATGCGTATGTCTTTGTATAAATGGAGATACCTTCAAAGACAATATTAGTAAAAGGAATGGCAAAAGAAAAAAATCATTTTTCAGAAAACGTATCGTTCCTTAAGGATCTTTACCACGGCAAATGTCGAAGTTCATATATATTTATTAACAGATGAAGTTATCTTTAAGAAAAATAACATGAGCCCTTCCAAATTAAATTTGAGATCATTCTAAAATATATACCAATATCTCTTGACCTCAACGGAAGAAAGAAAACAAAAGTGAATTAATGTTTGTTGTTGTTAATATTTAGAAAAGTAAATTGAGTCAGTGACTTTCTTTTAATTTTTAAGTCTTAAAAGTCCTACCTAATGTGGGTTTAGGAATAGGCATTTCTTTTAAGGAAGGAATTTTTTTAAAAATCATAGTTGTGTATGATGCAGTTTCAGAACTTTATGTCTTAGTTATTTTCTCACTTAATAATGACAGGAATTTTAGAAATTATTTCTTGTGTAAATAATGGAGTGAATGTAGGAGATATATACGTACATTTTTTAAAAAGTTTCTGTAGGTTTTACCAATATACGTTGGGAAACAACTATTCCAGTTGATCACACACACACAGACACACACACAGACACACACACACACACACACACACACACACACACACACATATATATATATATATATATATATATATATATATATATATATATATATATGCCTACTTCCAAATTTTTAATTCATAGGTATTTTGGTTCTGACCATATCTGTTTTAGTATTGGATGCAGTTTTACTTAATTTAAAGTTGAGATTGAATGTATTTCTTTGAATCGTCTATGTTATAGTAGAGAATATGTATGTATTTTTATCAAATTGGTTATTAGTGTTGTTTGTATCATTGCTATTATTACTACTACTTCTAACATAATAATAATAATAATAATAATAATAATAATAATAATAATAATAATAATAATAATAATAATAATATTTCCTGGTATATACTCATTTTTCTCAGGTCCCAACCAGAGACCTAAGGTCAGAAATGGATTCATGACATTTTACACTGTTCAGTTTTGAAAAAAAAAATCGTACATATTTATTAGGTTGGTGCAAAAATAATGTCGTTTTTTGACGTTCAACTTCATGTGAGAAAACGACATTATTTTTGCACCAACCTAATACATAAATAAAGCCATTCGTAAGGTGTACGCTCTACTTGTGAGTACATTTTGTATTTCTTTAAGGCATGGGCTACCAAGGGTTTCTTCAATGAGTCTATTGGAATCTTTTCCAATCAGTCTGAAGCCTCCAACTTCAACTAGAATTGTTAATGTCCTCATATGCCACATTTTAGAGATTTCCACTTCAAGGTCCTTGTATGTTGATAGTTTTTTATAGATCTTCAAAGACACATTGCAGTCTGCAGGAACTGCCATGTCACGAAGGAGGCACATTTTGTCTTTGAGGTCTCTTATCACGATGTCAGGGCGATTAGCTTTCATTGTTCTGCATGTGTGAATTGTAAAGTCCCATAAATTTGTTACAGGTCCTATCTACATAATCGGGTCTGGGTCAATTTCTTGTAGTTATTATTATTATTATTATTGTTTTTATTTCCTTTGATATCTGGCGTTTACGCATTTCTTTCCAGGTCCTTCCCAGGGACCTAAGGTTAGAAATGGCATCATGACACTTTCCACTGCAAAAAAAATAATAAATAAAAAAAAAAAAAAAAAATAATAATAATAATTACATAGATAAAGCCCTTCGTAAAGTGCGGGCTATACTTGTCAGAACAATTCTTTTGTATCTCTTGGAGGCATGGACTTCCAGGGATCCCTTCAATTAGCCTACTGGAATATTTTCCAACCAGTCCAAGGGCTCCAACTACAACAGGAATTGTTGATGTTCCCATGTGCCACATTTTTGAGATTTCTATTTCAAGGTCCTTGTATTTTGACAGTTTTTCAAATATCTTCAAAGATACATTGCAGTCTGCAAGTCACTGCCATATCAATAAGGAGGCATTTATTTTTGTTTGTGATCTTTAATAACAATGTCTGGGCGGTTGGCTTTGATTGTTCTGTCAGTGTGAATTGTGTAGTCCCATAGAATTGTAACAGGTCCTATCTCCGTAACCGGGTCAGGGTGGTGTTCGTACCAGTTTCCTTCCCATAAGGTTAGAAATGGCATCATGACACTTTCCACTGCAAAAAAAAAAAAAAAAAAAAAATAATAATTACATAGATAAAGCCCTTCGTAAAGTGTGGGCTGTACTTGTCAGAACAATTTTTTGTATCTCTTTGAGGCATGGACTTCCAGGGATCCCTTCAATCAGCCTACTGGAATCTTTTCCAACCAGTCCAAGGGCTCCAACTACAACAGGAATTGTTGATGTTCCCATGTGCCACATTTTTGAGATTTAGATTTCAAGGTCCTTGTATTTTGACAGTTTTTCGAATATCTTCAAAGACACATTGCAGTCTTATTATTATTATTATTATTATTATTATTATTATTATTATTATTATTATTATTATTATTATTATTATTAATATTATTATTATTATTAATATTATTATTATTATGCTATTGTAGATTTTGTAGACTTTCACTCCCACATTGAGTATTAAATAAGGCTAAAAATAATGATCTTAGTCTTGTTATAGAAAATTTTATAAATGTGATGCATTTTATGTTAATACAGTCGTGAGAAAGATTGTTGATAAGATCAGTTTTCTTTAAAGATTTTCTGTACACCTTTAGTTTGAGGTCGTATGTTTTCTATTTAGCATAATATCTAGAATGTGTAAGGCATTTATAGTTTAGTAAAAACTATTGTTATTTAATTTCTGAGCTTAGCAATATGTCAGGGTGGCGAAGTATTCGAATATTCATCAATGAGCCAAAAATAAGAAGAATGTTCGGCGAAACTGTTTCTGAAAGAATATTTTTTAGAAAGTCTGAAAAGAATCATAAAGCAATCATCGCTAAGAAGGAAATGCATTGTTTAAAACATTATATTACTAAGTGTTATTTTCGGTGGTGAATAACACTAATTAGTAATTAATTGCAACATTTTTGCTGTTACAGTGCGCATGTATATGTATGTATATATATATATATATATCTGTGTGTGTTTGTCTGTGTGTGTATGCGCATATAGCGGCATGAGAGAGAGAGAGAGAGAGAGAGAGAGAAAGAGAATGTGAGGTCATTAGGGCAAGTTTGTATCTTTCTCGGTCTTTATCTGACTAGAAATGGAGACAATATTCTTAAGATTAGTGCCAGAGAAAGTAAAGCCTCTCTTGTTTATTTCACTTCTTAAAAGGTGCCTTGAGCAAACGTTTCAACATCAAAAATTCATACGCATCAATAACAAACTTACAACTTTCTCGGGGGCCAGGGAAAAACAGATGTTGACATCTTAACCAAGAGGATAATCTCTTTGTCAACTGTTGAAAAATTAGCAAAAAGCAAAACAAATGCTAGAATTTCTCCGTCAATTTTTGTAGCCAAAAGTATTCTTTCATTTCTAGTTTTAACGATCAATTTTCGTTGTTAGAATCAAATAAATACTGAACTATTAATGTCCCTCAACCGGCATTTCTGACACAACCACTTTCTTGGTGCTATGTTTATTTAGGTCTTTGTGATTATAGTTGTCTCCGACTTCCAATATTTTGTTGTTTTAAACCAATAGTTGCTTTTAAATGTCTTCTCTTTCTCTTTTTATTAATTTGTCCATCAATAGGATCGATGCAGACTGGGTAATTTCTGCACCATCTTAATTCTGCTGTCTCCAATTCGAAGCTCGAAACGATGGCTAAAGACCATCAATTCTGCTTTATTATGTAGCTGATGATTAACCTTTTCTTCTCGCTTTCCTTTACTAACTGATCTCGGTGCTTTTAAAGTTTCCCTTCTGAGCCCGCCATTAACAGAATATCTACGTATCGTCTGTTTAAAGATTATGACTGCCGATCGTAAATGCTGGTTAGTCTTCTGGTCCTCTGAGGATTGCCTCCCTTTCTAGATTAAATAACCCCAGAGAAACGCATCCTTTTCTTAGTCCGAGTTCGATTTTAGTGTAATTCTTCTACACAGGCGGGTGGTTTACAGTAAACGTTGCGAACAAAAGAAAACATTAGGTTTGGACAATAGACGTTATAAGTCGTTTTGTTTAAAATTTAATAGAGATTACCGTATCTGTCTATATCTCTGTTCTGATGTATTATGATGACTTACATTATTTACATTATTCGTACTGGTATCCTCATCTTCATTGCCATATTCATAATTTTTTGTCCGTTGCACGCTCCAGACTTTTTCAGGTGATTGGAATTTCGAACTGAACACATTACTTCGTCCACCGAGATAAATTGCTCTATTTCCAGGTGCCATGCCTCTTCCGGATGTGTCAGTTATTTCCCTTTAACTCAACTCTCCAAATTTTTTGCTTGCTTCAACACTGCTGTGGCCTGGTATTGAACTCACATTCTTTGTGTCTTTGGTTAAATCCAGTGACTAAACCCAAAGATTTTTTAGTTCAACATTAGGCAACAGCAGTGGTGAACCAAAATACATAGAGATTTGAGTTAAAGGGAAATAAACGAGACATCCGGAAGAGGCATGTCACGTGAAACGAGAACAATCTATCGCTGTGGATGCAATAAAGAGCTCGGGTCGAAATCCCCATCACCTGAAGAAGGCCGGAGCGTACAACGGCCGAAACGTTGTGAATATGGCAGTGGAAATGAGGATAACAATATGTGATAGACTAATAATTTATGATATTCAAAATATTAAGACAGGAACCACAATGATGGGATGTGAGTAAAAACAATGATTGCCTAATAAATAAATAAAAAACTTTTATAAAGAAAATTAAGCAAAAATATCTCCCTTTTATTTAAGGAGTTAGCGTTCAAATTTTGAAACATGTCAAAGAGATGACTTCTTGATAATATCTGAATGTGGGGTGCGATCTTAGCGTGCAACATTATTGGGAAGGGCTTGAAAATCACAGAGATTTTTAGTGAAACAGCTTTTTTTTGTTACTAGAAAGTGAGAATAATCTGAAACTCTGTGTAGAGTCACCGAGTTAGGAAATTCATGGGTGCATCGTAAAAAGCAAATCTACAACCGACGCAGAAAGTTAACAAGTACGTAAGAAGGAGTGTATGCTAGAAAGGCAAAGAGGGGGGGATCTATATCACATATTGAAGTTAATATTAGTAAATTCGTTGTGAACAATGGCGGATACCAAATATAAGTTTTAACAAAATTATCAAATAGTTGGCAACTGGTACTTGTGCAAATGTGTTTTTTATATTCCTTTGGAAAGTTTAATATTGTTACGAGGGTAGTTGGTATCTACATATCCCATGCACACACCAACCAAATTTACCAAAATGGTAATTACAATCAGGCCAAGAGGAAAAGGCCGAAAAATGATGTAGCATATTTTTACGTATTTGGACACCTTGAGGCGGTGTAATGGTTAGCGAGATTGTCCCGCAAAAACAATTACAACTGATTGTGCCCAATACTTTCGGCCTTGTGCCACATCTAAGCTATGCTTAGAAAATCATTTAAGGGCACCTTGAGGCGGTGTAATGGTTAACAAGATCATCTCGTTAGAACAATTACAACTGAGCAGTGAGTACGATCCTCACTGGGTGCCCTCTACTCTCGGCCTTGTGCCACATCTAAGGTATGCTTAGAAAATCATTTAAGGGCACCTTGAGGCGGTGTAATGGTTAACAAGGTTGTCTAGCTAGAACAATTACAACTGAGCAGTGAGTTCGAATCTTACTGGGTGCCCCATACCTTCTGCCTTGTGCCACATCCAAGCAATGCTTGGAAAATCACTATATTGGTCACAGCGGGGCGGTTTCCTGTGGCCCCTCCCTCTGGTTAAGCTTGACACTCTTGGTTTGCCTAGTTAATGTGGATAAGTGTTTTTCCCGGCCCTCATTTTTTATGATCCATGTCCACATTCGCAACTTTCCCAGTTTGTTTTTGGTCCGCGTTTTTATCTCGGCTGGATCAGACTTTGTTTTTCCCCATTCCGTCATTTATTTTTACCCTCCCGATTCCATTAGTGAGTGTGCTATTTGATTCTGTCTATCGGCAGAATACAGCAGCCACTCTGATTATTTTGAGTGGTGTATGGGTCTTACTAACATCTGCTTTGTTTTAGGTTTTTTTTGTTCCAATTTCACTTTGTTTTGGGGGTTCACCCCCCTCATTTCATGCTTCATGAAATTTTTATATATTTTTGTAGTTAGAAATTTGAAATTTTTATATCATGGGGTGTTTTTGTAGGTTTCCCGGTGAGTATGTGGTATTGTGGTATATGTAGGTTTGAATGGTGAGGAATGAGTTCTTGTGGTAAATTGAAAAATTGTATTAGATGAATGGGTCATGATCGTAATTAACTAGGAATTGGATAGTTAGCTAAGACCAGTCTCTCCCCACTTCCTCTTTCGGCCATGGACCACAATTATTGTATATTATATACAGTAATAAATATATACTTCTTTACGAGTTGCTTACTTTATTTAAAGTATATGCTGTGTCATGAGGGAAATATGAGGTCTGATTTTTATAATTGTTCAAGACAGAAACAAACTTATTAATTTCCATGAATATTTTCTTACAACATCGAATAGAGATTCTTTCATTGAACGCAGGCTCTTTAATCTAAATAATAATGAAATAGTCTCATAACCTTGATTTTAAGTAGAATTACACCTATAAGATTTTGTTTCAGACACAATCAAAACAGACAATAGAGAATACAAGAATGACTGCTTTAAATAATATAGCATTAAATAATGATTCCAAAGTAAACTTCGTCCTGGGTATGACGATAAACTACATCCGCGTCCTGGGTAAGACGATAAACTACGTTCAACAGCAACGCCTCTGATCAGGAGGTGTTGAGAAGCGTGGAACCATCTCTTAATTGCTGGTGTTCACAGGTCCACCCTGACCCGGGGTGGTAGCACATGTTAGGGTCCCAGCTATGGGCAAATAGTTAACATCCAAACTTGTGTAAAAATAGGTTTTAATACCAGAAATACTTTGTAATAAAAAAATTATTGCCAGCAATAATTTTTGAAGCAAATACATATTCTATTCATACGAATCTATCCTAAAAATGTTGTCGGCATTAAATAAACCGTTGAGGTTGATATGCCGTAAAACAAAATAAGCCACACAAAATAAACCAAAGAATACATATTCTATTCATACGAACTAATCCTAAAAATCTTGTCGGCATTATAGAACCCATTGAGGCAGATATGCCGTAAAACAAAATAAACCAAACCAAACCAAATTAAACTGAAAAGTTTTGAATCATCGGAACCTGTAACATTCTCAAATTGCAAGAAGATATATATATAATAAATTATTAGTCTGTCTATATTTCTGAGATGAGGTATTATGTACAGTATTTACATTAGTCGGACTATTGTCCTCATCTTTGTCGCCATATTAGTCACAACGTTTCGGCCGTTTTACACTCCGGCCTTCTTCAGGTGGTTGGAATTTCGAACCGAACCCTTTATTTCGATCACTGGGGTTCTGTTCTAGTTCCACGAGACATGTTTGATGGATGTCAGTTATCAGTTATTTCCTGGTAATTTTCCCTCTGAAAGTTCTCCACTGCCTGAACCGGGTATTGAACTCACACTCTTTGGGTCTGTCACTGGATCTAACCAACGCCTTTATCCACTGTGCCATGTGTCCTTGAGGACATCTGGGTATGAATTTCTGAGTATTATAAACCTAATTTTTCAGCAACCATTTTTACCAGTACTCATATTGCAATTTTGCTGTTATCATTACATGTTTTTACCAGATCTCATATTGCAACTTCTTTTTTGTTGTTGTTGTTATCATTGCTGTTCTCTGGCACTCCTTATTACTGGTTCCCATATTGTATTTATTTCTATGCTTGGCCGACTCAGGAGATTTTTGTGGCCTAGCATATGTGCTGATTCCTTAAGTTTACGAATTTTCCAATGGTGTTCCCTGTCTATGATCTCAACCCGATCCCACAGGGGACGGTGATCTCCCTTCTCTCTCCATATGTGGTCAGCCACGCCTGATTTTTCTACTTCCCATCGCATTACAGCTTTCTGGTGTTCTTGAAGCCTTACCTTGAGGGGGCGGCCTGTCTCTCCTTTATATTCCTTTCCGCAGCTGCACGGGATAGCGTACACACAGACTTTAGTCCTGTTCTCCTCTATGGGGGGTCTCACTCAAGAGAGATATCTGCGAAGTGTTGTCACGCTTTTGAAGGTTGTCCTGATGTTATATGGACCGCAGATCCTTTGTATTGTCTCTGATAACCCCTTCACATAAGGCAGGCAGACTGTTTTCTGAGTGTTGTTGTCCTCCTCCTCCTCCTCTTGTACCCGCCTATCCCAGTTTTGGGAGGCTGCTGACATGTACCCAGGGTAGTTGTTACATTGTAGGGTACTACTTATACTGACCAATTCCTTATCTAACGTCTCTGGGTCGCCACTTATGACTTTTGCTCGGTGTTGTAAGCAACGGACGATCCCTTCTTTTACGCTGTATGGATGGTGGGAGTTGAAGTTGAGGTACTGTCCGGTGAATGTTGGTTTACGGTATACGGATGTCGTGAACCCATGCTCTGTTCGAGATATTAGTACATCCAGGAATGGGAGTGTGTTGTTACTCTCTTTCTCCATTGTGAACTGTATCGATGGTCTTATTGAGTTCACATGGTCCAGTAGAACCTTGACCTCTTCCTGGTGTGGCCAGAGTATGAAGGTGTCATCTACGTACCTTAACCATATAGTTGGCTTTAGAGATATGGATTCTAATGCTATTTCTTCAAAGTATTCCATGTATATATTCGCCATTGCTGGTGATAAAGGCGAGCCAATTGCTAAGCCCTCATCCTGTCGATATATGTGTGATCCCATTCCGAAGTGTGTTGTTTGTGTACAGAAAGTCAACATCTCCATCAGATTATCTATTGGAATACTGGTCCGTTCTTCTATGGAAGAGTCAGAGGTCAATCTGTCTCTGACTACCGAGAGTGCCTCCTCCGTGGGTACTTTGGTGAACAAACTCACCACGTTCAAGCTCACTATCTGGTTGGATAGGATGGGAGCATCTTTGATTATTTCCGCGAAGTGGGCTGAGTTTCGGACATATGAAGGAATGGTAGCTACAGCAAAGTGAAAAAGGATCCTACTATGAAAATGGAACGCAAGCTGTCACAGATCCTAATCAAGAACAAGGATCACTTCACACCCAAAATGTATAGGCAGTTATCGCAGCGTTACACCAAGCTACCTCACATATACGGTCTCCCTAAGATTCACAAAGACGGTATTCCGCTCAGGCCGATTGTAAGTTGCCAAGGCTCGGTGTGCCACCCTCTGAGTCTCTTCCTTGTAGATATAATTGACCCATTGATCGGAAAGTCTCCTTCATTTTGCTGTAGCTACCATTCCTTCATATGTCCGAAACTCAGCCCACTTCGTGGAAATAATCAAAGATGCTCCCATCCTATCCAACCAGATGGTGAGCCTGGATGTGGTGAGTTTGTTCACCAAAGTACCCACGGAGGAGGCACTCTCAGTAGTCAGAGACAGATTGACCTCTGACTCTTCCATAGAAGAACGGACCAGTATTCCAATAGATAATCTGATGGAGATGTTGACTTTCTGTACACAAACAACACACTTCGGAATGGGATCACACATATATCGACAGGATGAGGGCTTAGCAATTGGCTCGCCATTATCACCAGCAATGGCGAATATATACATGGAATACTTTGAAGAAATAGCATAAGAATCCATATCTCTGAAGCCAACTATATGGTTAAGGTACGTAGATGACACCTTCATACTCTGGCCACACCAGGAAGAGGTCAAGGTTCTACTGGACCATGTGAACTCAATAAGACCATCGATACAGTTCACAATGGAGAAAGAGAGTAACAACACACTCCCATTCCTGGATGTACTAATATCTCGAACAGAGCATGGGTTCAAGACATCCGTATACCGCAAACCAACATTCACCGGACAGTACCTCAATTTCAACTGCCACCATCCATACAGCGTAAAGAAAGGGATCGTCCGTTGCTTACAACACCGAGCGAAAGTCATAAGTGGCGACCCAGAGACGTTAGATAAGGAATTGGTCAGTATAAGTAGTACCCTACAACGTAACAACTACCCTGGGTACATGGCAGCAGCCCCCCAAAACTGGGATAGGCGGGTACAAGAGGAGGAGGAGGAGGACAACAACACTCAGAAATCAATCTACCTGCCTTATGTGAAGGGGTTATCAGAGACAATACAAAGGAACTGCGGTCCATATAACATCAGGACAACCTTCAAAAGCGTGACAACACTTCGCAGATATCTCTCTCGAGTGAGACCCCCCCATAGAGGAAAACATGACTAAAGTCTGTGTGTACGCTATCCCGTGCAGCTGCGGAAAGGAATATAAAGGAGAGACAGGCCGCCCCCTCAAGGTAAGGCTTCAAGAACACCAAAAAGCTGTAATGCGATGGGAAGTAGAAACATCAGGCGTGGCTGACCACATATGGAGAGAGAAGGGAGATCACCGTCCCCTGTGGAATCGGGTTGAGATCATAGACAGGGAACACCATTGGAAAATTCGTAAACTTAAGGAATCAGCACATATGCTAGGCCACAAAAATCTCCAGAGTCGGCCAAGCATAGAAATAAATACAATATGGGAACCAGTAATAAGGAGTGCCAGAGAACAGCAATGATAACAAAAAAAAAAAAAATGTTGCAATATGAGATCTGGTAAAAACATGCAATGATAACAGCAAAATTGCAATATGATTACTGGTAAAAATGGTTGCTGAAAAATTAGGTTTATAATACTCAGAAATTCATACCCAGATGTCCTCAGGTATCAAGGACGCATGGCACAGTGGATAAAGGCGTTGGTTAGATCCAGTGACAGACCCAAAGAGTGTGAGTTCAATACCCGGTTCAGGTAGTGGAGAACTTTCAGAGGGAAAATTACCAGGAGATAACTGATAACTGACATCCATCAAACATGGCTCGTGGAACTAGAACAGTCTACCTCAGTTATCGAAATAAAGGGTTCGGTTCGAAATTCCAACCACCTGAAGAAGGCCGGAGTGTACAACGGCCGAAACGTTGTGACAAATATGGCGACAAAGATGAGGACAATAGTCCGACTAATGTAAATAAATTATTATTCCAGAATTGGGAAGGTTGTATTTAGTTTTTTTTTAAGCCAAAACCGATGTAAAATTCTTTGCAGCCTTTCGAAAGAAGGTATTATTGGTGATCATTGATCACGTGGGTAAATAGATTCAATGATATTAAATTGAATTAGAGCGACGTGAACGCAGACCGTCTCCATCGTAATTTTACCGATTCCGCTTTCCGGTGTGCGCTTCGTGCAAACATCTGACTAACACGCTTGTTAATTAAATTAATCGCCCCGAAAATATTTGTGCGTGTAAGGTCAGTTTAATTTCCCAGATGGCAACATCACCTCAATTGAAATATTTAGTGTTTCGCTAGAGTCCTTGCCCAGCGTTGACAGTCAGTGTAGGTATGCAGTCTTTCGACAGAATTCAGAATTGGATTTCTCAAAGGAATACAAATAAATTTTCGTGGGCGTCCATGCCCTTGAGAGTCAAGCTGATAACTTCCAATAGAGGTAAGTGGTGTATCATTTCAAACCTATCATTAAAATCCTTGGAGAAATTTAAGCATTTTAAACAGACCTACTTTCTGCAATTTCATTGTCGGATCCCACGTAGAGCTTTGGTTTCTACTCATCAAAATTGGGAATTGTCTATGGCAATGCACTCGATATATGGCGTGTGAAAATAAACTTGTCTTATGTTTCTTTGCGCTTATGTAAGCTCAATAAGGGAGGAATGTCATGCCAAGTCGACATTTCGAAACTCAGTAGAAACATGCTAGAAGAATTTACATTAAGACAGTTTTCGTTGAGCTAAATGGTATCCATAGAGTAAGAATTGCATGTAAACTCAGAACAAGGCTTAACATTCTCAATGCAATTCACATTTAAAAGAATAATATTGCAGATATAAAACTGAATACGATACTTTCAACATTACTGAAAATTCAGAAAAACGTTCTATCAAAAAATTAAGAGCCGTTAAATTATTTAAGTTTAATTTAGTTTTAACACAAGGCCACCATTATGTAGTAACCAGCAAGGCTAGAACTAATTACTAATTCTTCACAAACGTAATTTGTTGAAAATAATACCACTGTCGATTAACCAATTAAAGCTTGATCTTGAATATTTTAAAATAGAAATGGTGTAAAATACAATTCAAATCTAATATTTACTGATAAAGAGTCTTATTTTAATAACTAAAAATATTTCCAAATTTACACACCATAAAGGAATTTATATATAAATATTAAGTAAGAAGTAATTTTTAATAAGACCTGGATATCCAATTGAAAATATATTTTCAAATTTTCTGAATTCAGAGTTCATTTATGTTGTATAGAGGAACAAAAAGAAAAATAAAGGTATCGGTTAAGGTACACATGCAACATTGCAAGTTTTTCTTGTTAGTTTTTGGTAAGGCAGTAGCAAAATGAGGCCGATATAGCGTTTAGAGTATGTTTGGGTGACAGTTTTGCACGTTAAGAAAACGGGGTTTCATTTGGAGGTGAAACCACGTAGCAGCGACTGCCAGCCTAAATTTGAAAATATATATATTTCATGCTCATTTAAATAATGTTTCCATTTCATCAACGTTGTCATTGGCTGGAAAGATTTGTGTCGATCGCTCAGCAATTGTAAAACTTTTGCAAAACGTAAAGAAATGTGGAAAATGGGTTCTACATGAATTGTTAAGACGAAGCATTTCTTTCTTGCCAAACATGAAAATTGGGTGAAAGATTTTCGCTATAGATGAGAAATGGGTTAACTCCGATATTCTTTGAAAGCGCTGTAAAGTATTTGGTCAATCCAACAGAAACCTGTAAAATCAATAGCAAATCCCAATTTTTTAGAATGAAAAAGTTATTGCTAGAATAGAAAAATGTATTCTGTTAAGAATTGTTGCAAATGAACGCAAATGTCAGTGCAGATTGCTGCAATTGTCCCCTCGAAAGTTTGGTTTAGGTTTTAGCCTATTTTGTTTTACGGCATATCAACACATCAATGGGTTATTTAATGCCGAGAAGATTTTTAGGATAGTTTCGTATGAATAGAATATGTATTCTTTATAAGAAATCAGTTTGTAGAACAGGTTTCATTGACGTACTTTTGCAAAGAGGGTTTTGTCGAGAGTCAGATTTATCACTTACAATTTTTTAAAAAAAGTTTATCGCTGTTATTTTACCATAAAAATCTATTTTTATACTTTCATAGTGTTTTAACTCCCGTACCTGGGACACTAGCAGCCGGGTTAGGGTGGACCTGGGAACAACAGAAATTAGTGGTTCCATGCTTCTTAAAACCTCCCTTGCTGTCGGATGCAGTTTATCGTCATACCCAGGGCGTTTGGATTTAGTTCACTTCAGTTGAGGAGAGGGAAATTCCATTTACATGATATGGGGGGAGGTAGTGTTGCGCATAACAACGGTTCTATAAGCTCACCTTTGTCGATCGAGCCACCAAAAAAGCAAAGGTCATGTCACCGAAAATGGAGATTCATAATCATTATCATGGAGACATTTTTTTCAATCAGAAAGAAATATTTTGTCAGGAACTAAGAACTATGAAACATGCTGTCATCATTCAAGCAATTGGAAAGAAGAGTCAAAGATCTACACAGTTTGCGACAATTATTTAAACCTTTGTTATTTTTACAAATATATTTTGGCGACGTATCTACGGCCAGGTTGGAATAAAGTCAAGATAATTGAAAAATAATGCAAATAGAAATAAATAAAATAAAAGACCTCACCAAAAAATGTGTAATCAAATCGACGGAATTACTGTAATTCCTCATGTATAATGCGTCTTCATCCATAATACGCACACCTATAATTGTGCTGAAAGTATGAGAAAATGTTTCTACTCACGCATAATACGCACCCCTTGTTTGGTAATGAAACCCTATAATTGTACCTCTCCAATTTCGTTACTGCCAGCGTTTCCTACTCTTATTAAAAAGAATGTTTTTAAAAATAGAATAATATTATTCTAATTTAGTTTTATGATAATTCTTTTTTTATTTTACGGCAATTTTTTAAAGATTTTTTCTATCTGTGCATAATACGCACTCCTGATTTTGCTTATTATTTTTTTTAGAAAAAAATGCGTATTATGCATGGGGAATTACGGTAGTTGGGAGAATACTAGAATAACACTAGAAAGCAAAAAGTAGTCATTTTTATCGTTGAATTCATTTCATATTCGAGATTATCTTATGTTAATTTGGAACGCTTAAGTTTCTTGATATTTTGAAAATTAAGGAGATTACGTAAAGAGGTTGTTTTGTGCATGTCTCCTGAAAGAAATTGGCCAAGGCGACATGTACATCAGCATTAGAAAGCCATAATCTTTACCTGGGATCGAATGTGGCATTTGACAACAACGTGGAATATATAAAGACCTTCACTGCGAGTCTGCAATCTGTCCATTTGTTTATTACTCCTATATCTGTTTCAGTGTTCAACCAAATTGTTTATAGAAATGAAATATATATTTTTAATGTCTTCCCACTTTTTAATATGAACATAAGAATCTGATGCAATCTTTTCTTGAGCCTTGTTGAGCTTTGATGTTTTTCCAAGATATCAAAAAAGAAACGAGAGACGAATGCAACATGCACATTGCAAAAATGAAATAACCTATTGCTCGGAAAGTTGTTTTAAAATAGAAAATATACAAAATCTGCTTAAAAAGGGTGAAATAATACATATTGTTTGAGTAAAAATTTAAGAGAAAAAATTCTTGTTACTCTGAAGTCTTTATTTGGAACATGCTGTGCTTGTTTTCTTGAACTGGATTGTTTTTCATTTATTGCTTTATTTTCTACTTCCACCTGTTCGTTCTTTGTATATTTTAGAAGCTCTTCATTCGAAATTGAGCTTCCTTCATCACTTGTATATGCAAGCAACGAATGTCGGCGTTTTCATCTCATTACTATTTTTTAGCAGACATTTTGACAATTTTGTATCTTCAAGGCTTCTATTGTTTCTGATATTTCATCATCAAATGACAGCTTGACAATTATGCGATAACTCATTCCAGCAACTTCGAGTTTGATTTTCAGGCGAAATAACTGTCTTTCGCCAAGACTTGAGAAATGTCAAAGAAGGTGGCCTTTCAAAAACATCTTAATGCAGTTTTAAAAGAGCAGAAGATATCAGTCAACCACGAAACTAGATATCATGTAGATTTTCACTAAATACTTATTTTCTGTTTCAGACAACAAACTACCGATATTTCCAGCAACGCACACCAATCTGTATAGCACTTATATAAAATCAGAATATTATACATTCGTGTGGGAGGGAAACAACTTTAAAAATATTACATGTGGAGATTTATTAGAAGTAGTCACGAGGATGTCAACAAATTCGGCTCCTTTTCTTCAAATTATGGAATAAATATAAAAAAAAAATGAAATTTTGTTCGACATTTTTAGTTTCGATGGTTCAAAGTATTGTTCTTTTTTCTGAAATGTCTCCTGGAAGAATGACATCTCCTCAAGATTTTGTTCTTATTTTTTGTAGATTTGATTCACAGTTTGATCAAGTAAAGATCAACGTAAAACTGAACGAATAAATGGGAAAATAAAGAAAATGGCAATGTAAAGATTTTTGAACAATTACGTGACAAGGAGAAATTGCTATCAACGAATAGAACGGAAGACGAAAATCATGAAAATTAAAAGGAAGAAAAGATTTAAAAAAAAGAAACAAATAGAAGAAAGGGGGTGAAATGGAGAAGAGAGATCGAAAGGGTAGAAGAAATTCGAAAAAAGATAGTGTGCAAAATAAAAAGGGAAAACATATATAGAAATATTAAATGCATTAACGCAAAATGAAAAGTAAAAGAAAATGAAAAACGAATAAAATAATTAAGAATGGAATAATCAGAAGAGAAATAAAATAAAAATGAAGCAAAAGGTGCAAAGTATATGGTGAATATAAAGACAAAAATAAAAGAGACCATGAGAAAACGTAAAGGAAAAAGAAACGAATGAAGTAGGAAAACTAATGAATGAAAAGAAAGCTTTTAATATAAGGAAAGTGAGAAAAAGAATAAAGAAGGAAATAAAAAAAAACAAATAAAGGGAAACAAGTATGAAATAAATAAAAACAGTAGAAAACATTCAAGAAAATCAAAGATGAAAAACAAGAATGAAAATTAGAAATAACGAAGAAAAGAGGAAAATAAAAAAGAATCCAAGAAAGAAAAAAGAAACTCCAGAAAAGAATTAGATTCAGAAGGATTGAAAAATGAAAAGATGTTTAAAAAATTATCGGGAAAAAAATCATAAATGAATTCTAAAATGAGATTTTTAATTAAAATGGGAAAGAGATTTAAGAATTACTCAGGAAAGATTTCGAGAGAGATAATAAAAGATGTAAAAGAATGAAAAGTAAATCAAGAAACGGTGCAAAACATCGAGAATGAATGAAAAGTTACGTGACTAAAAAGAAAAGATAATACAAAACGAAAAATATCCTAAATAGGAGAAAAATGAAATTAAGAAAGTAAAAAAGTAAAAAAAGAAAGAAAATTAACTTGAAAAATCGAAAAGAAATTAAAAGAAAAAATAACAAATAACTGAATGAAAATAGTTTAGAGAAAAAATGGAAAGTGAAAAATAAATACAGCAAAAACGAAAGAAGACCAACAAAGAAAATTAAAAGAAAAAGAAATGGCCGAAGAAAAAAAGAAACAAAGAAAATAAAGATTGAAATTGAAACATAAAAAGTGAGAAGAAATAAATGTTAAGAATGATTTTGGAAAATAAGAATAAAAAAAGCTGAATGACAGAACAGGAAATAACCTAAGGGCGATATTAAGGAAGAAGTTGAGAATAAAAATGGAAAGGGAAAATGCATAAAAACAAATGAAAAGAAAAAGAAAATAGATAAAGAAAAAAAGAAATCTAAAGTAAAAGCAGAAAACAAAGAATGGTAAAAAAAGAACTGAGGAAGTGTTTTTCAAAGAGTTTATTTGAGTGACGCATCGCCTGCAAGCGATGCGTGTCTGACACATACACTGAAGGAAGAACGAAGATGAAAGAAAGTGTGATTTAATAAAGAAAAGAAAAATTGTTAATCAAGACCATTCAAAGAAAGGTTGGGAATCACAAATGGATGACACCACAAATCATTCCACTGTAAAAGAGCAAGAAACTTTCAAGAAATCCTTGCATTATTTTAGTATTATTATTATTATTATTATTATTATTATTATTATTATTATTATTATTATTATTTTTTATTTTGAAAATGTATTTAACAAATTTTAAATGGATTATCTCAGAGCACGGGTTTAGATTCAAAACACATTCCATCGGCTGTGCAGTTAACAGAATGTTCTTTGAAGTTCGGAGATGAAGCATTGTCAAGATTCCTTTCATGAATCTGACAAGTCTCCGCATATTATAATAGTTTTTTTTTCCCGGACGACTTAAAGCCATGACCGCTGTTGATCTTTGTTGCTACTAATTTCGGCCGATATGGTCTATAAAGCACGTAATGTGTATAATATATAAGAAAAGAGAATCCTATCACCTGTTTGAATTGCTTTGCTTATGATGAGCCATACCGATCATTAAAAATAGATACGACTTTTATTTCATTCTTTATAATGGTCATCTGTAAAAATAAGACAGCATATTTACTAGATGTACACCTTAAGAAACTTAAATAATTCATATGGGGTTATACAATTTTATTAAGCCTTTAATAACGGACATCTAAATGCATATATAAATATATACAAACTGTATAAAAAAGGCGAGGAAAGAAGAAAGATGAAATAATTAAGTGTGGTGGATCAAAATAAAATATCAGAACAAAAAAGAAATAAAAAAGACTAACTAGTTCTCACTGCTTGATCCACAGAACCAATTGAGGGCAAATAGGGCAGTTGTATAAATGATAGTGGGATTCTATTTAGACTCTGCAGCGATTCCTTCTTCTTACAGACGAAACATTGCTTAGAATTAATATAAGTAGCCGCAAAGATTCTCAGATGGTAATCTGAATTCGCTCTGTTGATTATGATAAATCCCTGGTGTAAGATGAGAAACAGTTCCTATTATTTATTAACTGTCGAGTAGATTAGTTCGGCATCGCATTGATTGACCCATTTTTAATTACAGATCACTGAACTAACATAAGTTGGGGCAGACAATGGACTTCAGCAGAGGTTTACAAGTGAAAACAAGATGTCGGTTGGCGGAAAAATAATAAAGCCGCATACTTTGGATGATTTGTCTAGCAAATATTGTGCTAACTCCGCCAAAGCACGCTCGGGCAACTCTGAAAAACAGCAGAAAGAATGAGTTAAAATGTTCGGACAGCCAATCGAATTAGACAGTTTATATCAGAATTAAAGAATTATGCCCGTTTTCTTTCTGCCATAACGATTTAACTAAAACGCTATTCAGTCTTTCTTGTGTGGCCTGAAGTTTTCATGAAGAATAAATATTTTTGTTGTTGTTGTTTTATATATTGTTTCGATCATTATAATCACGGAAGATCAAAGATATTTGGCATTCAAACATCAAATTTATCATGCATGCAACGGATTCTTATTTAAATCTTCATTATATATTTGTTACAGCATTAAAATCATTCGGGAACAGTTTTCTAATATCTTCACTCGAATTATTCAAAGAATTTAGAGAAAAGAAGCTAAGAAAAATAACAAAAATGAATGACTGAATGCAAGTGTAAGGAAATGGACAAAAAGTTGTTTGTTCCTGCATTTATAAATAAAATATAGGAATGGATTAAAGAGGTAATAGTTAAGATGGGAATTAAAATAGCAGAAATCCAGTTCCAAAAACATCCTATCTATCTATCTATCTATCTATCTATCTATCTATCTATCTATCTATCTATCTATCTATCTATCTGTCTCAGCCACTTCATCTATCTATCTATCTATCTATCTATCTATCTATCTATCTATCTATCTATCTATCTATCTATTATCTATCTGTCTCAGCCACTTCATCTATCTATCTATCTATCTATCTATCTATCTATCTGTCTCAGTCACTTCATCTATCTATCTATCTATCTATCTATCTATCTATCTATCTATCTATCTACCTATCTCAGCCACTTCAGCTATCTATCTATCTATCTATCTATCTATCTGTCTCAGTCACTTCATCTATCTATCTATCTAGCTATCTATCTATCTATCTATCTATCTATCTATCTACCTATCTCAGCCACTTCAGCTATCTATCTATCTATCTATCTACCTATCTCAGCCACTTCAGCTATCTATCTATCTATCTATCTATCTGTCTCAGCCACTTCATCTATCTATCGATCTATCTATCTATCTATCTATCTGTCTCAGCCACTTCATCTATCTATCGATCTATCTATCTATCTATCTATCTCAGTCATTTCATCTATCTATCTATCTATCTATCTATCTATCTATCTATCTGAATCTGTTGATATCTATCTATCTATCTATCTATCTATCTATCTATCTATCTATCTATCTATCTGAATCTGTTGATATCTATCTATCTATCTATCTATCTATCTATCTCAGCCACTTCATCTATCTATCTATCTATCTATCTATCTATCTATCTATCTATCTGTCTCAGCCACTTCATCTATCTATCTATCTATCTATCGATCTATCTATCTATCTATCTATCTCAGTCATTTCATCTATCTATCTATCTATCTATCTATCTATCTATCTATCTATCTATCTATCTATCTGTCTATCTGAATCTGTTGATATCTATCTATCTATCTATCTCAGTTACTTCATCTATTTATCTATCTATCTATCTATCTATCTATCTATCTATCTATCTCAGTCACTTCATCTATCTATCTATATATCTATCTATCTGTGAACGATGTTTGACACAAATGAAACGTTGGGCATACAGTAAGTCGCCATCATGATTAATGAGCCTGTGAGAACGCTTGAAGCTACTGAAGCCATTCTTGAACTTTAACAACAAAATCGTCACCATCGTGTAAGCACTTGAATATCGTGAGAAGAGTGCAAATTGATGATACGATAATACAACTGTTGTTCGCTCTGGGACAAAAAAAGACAACGTTGCTTTAGACAGTTATAATTTGTGAAGATACTTGTAATTTTATTATATCTTTAACGATACATATAATAATCTGACCTGCAAATTTATCTTATTTCAGACTGAAGAAGTCGACTGTAACAGCACTTTGAACACGATCTACTAAACATTGCTGCCCATAGTAGACTATTTTGCAGAATGAAATCCAGACGTGATGTCAGTTTCAAACCTCGCTATGCAATCAAATTCTGTGTTGGCAGAGATGGGCATCAAACTGTCCCTCGCTCTACCCACAACCGGACACCTTGCTTTTTGGTTGTTCCCGAAACTGAATGATAACATTAGGGGCAGTCGTTTTGTAGATACTGAGAAGCTCAAATAGACTGTGACAAGGTAAAATAAAATCCTTTTTCATCGTTAGCCTATAGACTTATTGGCGCACCTTCATCTATGAATGTAACTGCCTATACGAAGCAATACTGAAAAGTTTTCAGCTCAAATCACTTTCTAAAATATGGCAAAATCGCCGAACAATCAAAGGTCTTCATGGATGCAACACATTTTCCGCACCCCGTACATATATGATGGTTCGCGAAATTTAAGATTTGTAATAGAATCAAGATATTTATAATTCGTAAAAGGCAATATTTATGCTTTTGAATCAAGACGCCTACGATTCTCACTGAAATTAGATCAGTTATGATACCTGATTAAAGTATACCAACTTTATTGTGCGTTCATTTGGTTAATTCTCTGTCAGGATGAAAGAAATCCGACTTTGTTAATTTTGCAAAACCTTTCATTAACAAAATTCTTTTTATCAAAAGCGAAACGATGATGTAATTGTTATTCGATAAGAGACAAGTGATTGACTCACATGGCAATGTCGCTGCTCGTATCTGCTGTTATTAATTTAGACGTTATTATTTTTGGAAAAATCGATTTTCCTGAACACTGCAAATAAATATAAAATGATTTTTATGCAATATATATGTGAATTGTAATGTCGACTTGTATTTATTGGCATTCGCTAATTACAAACGAGAGAGGTTGGTTGTCCATTAAAGATTTCAACCAAAGAATAATCTTAAAGTTTGTGTTGTTTCTTTGTTTCTTAGTTCTTTTGTTGGACATTATTCTGAGTTGTGAGCGGAAGACAATTAAAATGAAAACGAATATGTCTGGAGATTGTTTCCAAAATATTACTGATTATATATTCTTTGTAAAAAGAATGCCACAGCTCGTTTCAATCGCGAACGAAATATGACGAAAAGGAAATTGAAAGGTTTGGTAGGCTGTTGATTATCGAGACTACACACTTAACCAATCTGATAGAGGAAGAGCTGAAAAAAACATCTTTCTCTTAACATTCTGTTGTTTCCCGTGTGTTTGTTTAGATGTACTGGTCATGTTCAGAAATGAAAACCATGTCAACGTGTTTATCAACCTACACACCATTTGAAATAGACCAATAAAAATCCTGGTCAATAGATTACTCGAAAGAGCACCGAAAATACAATCATTTGGAAAACAAAATTATATACAGTAGGTAGCAGCATACAAACAAGAAAAACAAACTAAAACATGTAACAAAAGTAAATTGTCATTCATTTTTATCAAAGACGAATTTCTGTGTGAGTCTAGAAGTATCAGAAAAATACTTCTGCAGAAAAATGGACGCGTATCATATTTGAAAATAATTGAGCAATTTTAAATAGATTGGGACATTATTCTAAGATATAAATATTTTGGAGATCAGCTTAAATTGCAATGTACAGAGAAACACAAACACAGAAGACAAATAAAAATTCTTAAGAGAATATCCTCCTCGGAGACAACAGTGTATTTTTATCCTCATCACTATATGGTTTCATAACTTGATACTTTTTACAAACAGATACATAATTTTCATGTATATATATATATATATATATATATATATATATATATATATATCAATTTAAACGTTATTTTTAGTGGATACCAATATTTGAGTAAATATTCCGTCTATTTTTAAGCACTATAGTTATTTTTCGTCTACCAACCTGAATATCGAGCAATTTTGTTAAAGAAAAGATTCCGCAAATAGTCATTCCGGTAGATAAATATGGCGAATTAATAAATGAAAAATATATTATTTCTCTATCTCTCTCCATTTCTTTCTCTCCAGATATATATATATATATATATATATATATATATATATATATATATATATATATATATATATATATATATATATTTATATATATATATATATATATATATATATATATATGAGATAATGATATATATTTTAATATATCAAGAAGAGTACTGAGAAAATAGAAATTGTGTGACAAAGTAGAAAAATTTACTTGTGACGTGTTTCGTTCTTCAGGACTTCATCGGACTTAATCTCTTATGTTGGTAGGACTACACATGCGCACGAACGAGGAGTGCTGGCAATTTTATAATTTCTTTTTCCAGCCCAAATCATTTTTTTTTCTTTTTATCACTGTTGTAAGTAGGTATTCCACATTCTGATATTAGAAGATCTGCCCGAAATAATGACATTTTGAAAAGCCAGGGTGCAATTGTTTACAAATATATATATATATATATATATATAATACCCTACGGGTACAGTATGTCTCGGAATTTCATGCACTATGCATTCCTCAGGTATAAATGAGCTGACCGTTATCTGGCTAAAATGTTTGTGTTTCGCGGCATTAGTTGGATAATTTATTACTATTATTGAATATTTACTTTGACTATAAACTAAATTTAAATTTACGTAACAAAAGCCAAACCTTTCAACGGAAATGGCAATTAATGTAATTCATTTCTTTTAGAAAAAATGCCTTTCTAAAACATATAGTAAACCCTAAGTTGTTAAACAAAAGAAGTTAGTTAATGACGACATGCCGACATAGAAACAAATACCTACTCAAGCACGTTGACTTAGATTAATATAGTTATTTGCTATTCAGAACACCTATACTATTATTAATGTTACTCTCATTATAATATTATTAATATTATTATTATATTATTTTTATCTTATTATTAATATTACTATTACCTATTATTACTAAATATTACTATTAGCTATTATTATTATATTATTAGTCAAGAAAGAGTTATCGCTATTAAAACATAGTCTATACCATTTTGACGTATATTGATAACAGCGTTGCCCTGTTTAAATTTTAAATTGAAATTGGAATTTTTAATTTTTAATTTTTAATTTTCAGTTTAAGTTTGAACCTAAATTTAAATTTAGCTTATAGTACAATTAAATATTTAATTATAGTAATGAGTTCTTCAACTAAATCCGTTAGATCCAGAGAGTTTAACCAGATAACGGCCAATTAATTTATACCAGAAATATTTTATATTGCTTGGAACTCATAATTGTACTATCGGCGTAGGGTATTATCTATATTTTTTTAATATAAAGAGCTATTATTTTGCATTGATCACAGTTTTAATTACACCAAAGAATATATATATATATATATATATATATATATATATATATATATGTACATGTGTGTGTGTGTGTGTACACATTAGAATGGATGTTTTCTAAATCTTACAGATTTTGATCACATTAAATGTTATTTTTATGGATACTCGTATTTGAGTAGACGCTCCGTTTATTTATTAAGCAGTAGATTTACTTTTTTTCTATCGGTCTGAATGTTCGATAAATCTTATTAAACGAAAATTAGCACTCTCCGTATATATATATATATATATATATATATATATATATATATATATATATATATATATATATATATGCGCGTGTGTGTCTGTGTGTGTTTGTGTGCGTGCAAGAATTACGCGACATATATATATATATATATATATATATATATATATATATATATATATATATTCACGTGTGTGTGTGTGTATGTGTTTCAGAATTACGTGACTAACTACGATAACGTAAATATGCGGTCTGCTAACATTATTGGTGAGTAGAAATAATTGATTCGCAAAAATAAGGGACTCGTTGAGAGAGAGAGAGAGAGAGAGAGAGAGACAGACAGACAGAGAGAGAATGAAAATGTGTGTGTGTGCGCGCACGCGCGCTCGCTTTGAAATATTCCCGATCGGTGATGGTCAGACGATATTTCCTCTCGTTTGATTGAGGAAGAAACTTAATCTCTTGTCTTTCTCCAATCAACATTTCGAATACATCGAGAACTCCTTAACCACAACGACAAATATTCGAGTTGTATTTCGATATCCTAAATCCAAGGCGGAAATAATTAGTATTTCAACAAATAATGGTATTGGAAGAAAAAAGTAGAATGAAAAAGATAGGAGTAACGGAGAGAGAACGATGGAAAAGAGAAAGAGAGAGAAGAGAGAAGGAGAGAATGGCGCGAACAACAACGGCGAACAAAGAAGGAATATACATGAAAGAATAATATCCCATGAAGAAGAAAATGGAATAGAATTATGTGAAAGTGAAAGAGAAAGGAAGAATAAGAGAGGCGATGTCGTAATCGAAGAATGAGAGAATGAAAGAGAACAACCGTAGAAGAATTAGAAATTGATTAAAGAAGAAGAAGAAGAAGAAGAATGAATAGAGGAAGAAAACAGAATAATGAGTAGAAGAAAAAGACGAAGAAGAAAAAGAAGAAGAATGAGTAGGAGAAGGAGTAGGAGGAGAAGAAGAAGAAAGAGTAGAAGAAGTATGAGTAGAAGAAAAGAATGGGTAAAAGAAAAATGATTCTAAGAAGAAGAATGAGAAGGAAAAAAGGAGAAGAAGACTGAGTAGAAGAAGAAGAAGGGGAAGAAGAAGGATTAGGACAAGAAGAAGAAGAAGAAGAAGAAGAAGAAGAAGAAGAAGAAGAAGAAGAAGCAGAGAAAGAAGAATAATGAGTAGTAGAAGGAGTGGTAGAAGAAGAAGAAGGAGGAGGAGGAAGAGGAGAAGAAGAAGAAAAGTATGAGTAAAAGAAGAGGAAATAGGGGGAAGGAGAAAAAGAAGTATGAGTAGAAGAAAAGAATGGGTAGAAGAAGAAGAAGAGGAAGAAGAAGGAATAGGACAAGAAGAAGAAGAAGAAGAAGGAGAAGAAGAAGCAGAGGAAGAAGAAGAATGAGTAGGAGAAGAAGAAGAAGAAGAAGAAGAAGAAGAAGAAGAAGAAGAAGAAGGAGAAGAAGAAGAAGAAGAAGTATGAGTAGAAGAAAGAATGGATAGAAGAATAAAAATGATTCGAAGAAGAAGAAGAATGAGAAGAAGAAAAAGGAGGAGAAGAAGAAGAGGAAGAGGAAGAAGAATGAGTAGTAGAAGGATCGGATAAGGATCAGGAAGGAAAAATTAAATGGAAACAGAAAGAAAAATAACAGCAAAAAGGAAAGAAGAACGAAAATGACGAATGAAACAACGGTGAAATGAAAAACGAAAAAAAAAGAAGAAAATGAAACAGGAGATAAAATAAAGGATAAGAACTGGTTTAAATAATATGGAAGAATGAAAAGTGGACGAATTATGATGCCGGAAAAATATGGCAAAAGGAAAATGAAGGTTAAAATAGTTTTCTTTTAACTTCATCCTCTTTTTCCATAGTAGCAAGATAAGAAGTAAGAAGACTTCAAAAGGGGAAAAGAAGAAACAAGAAGTATATAATAAGGAATAAGGAAAACGACACCAAATAATCAAAACGGGAATAAATAATAGGGAAGAAAATCGAACAAGAAAGGAAACGAAATAAAAATTATGAAAACTTTTCAAGCAGCTGAAGAGAAAGAAAACGAATTTCCAGTTCTATCGAGAGAGTTCCAAAGAATTCCTATCCAATTATAACATATCAGGAACGCCCACCAGAATTCGGAACTTTCTTTGATTTGACTTTGCTGACGTTTCATTATTTTCCTTGGCAAACGAGAAGGAAATATATAATTTGGATAAGGATGGACACTTCCTTTTATATAAGAACGAATGGAGCCAGTCCACCATCTTCTATCAGAAATGGTACCGGATGCTGCGGCTGTGGTGGTTGTTGGGTCGGGTATCCTGCAGAGTGGGCTAAGAAAAGCAGGAATATTTGATGTCGCACCAGTATTTCTGCACTGTGCTCATGATTTAGTGAAATAGGGTTTAGCGAATTGTTTATGCTGTGACTGGACAATAAGAACATGGCGTGTCTCAGTGCCATGTTATTTCTTGACTCCCAGGGTTGGAAAGATAAAAATCAGGTGCGAAAGTATATACAGGTTAATACAGGTTAATTCACGGAATGTAACATTACCAAAGAACTTCAATGAGAAGTGAAAATGATGATTGTCCTTGTATTGATGCAATTATAAAGCGAATCGCTCTTCTCAATGTTTGAGTTCTATTGGAAAAATCTTCCTTTGTATGGAGACTTGCCGATAGAAATGAGTTTAAAAAATGCCTAGCATGTATCCTTTAATTTAGATGTAAAAGCGTTCATTAGCCTTTCAAGCGGTTTGGAAGCTCTGAGCGGAAATGTGTGGATGAGTAGGTAGTGTTAACGGATACCGGCGCTGAAGGTGGAATCGGCGAAGCGAAGTTAAATTCCGGGTTAATCTTTGCGTTCAATTTCATACAAACGTCTTGATCGGATTTAGATATGAGAGATGGAAACCTTGAATCAAAGAAGAATGAAACAGAAAATACATGACTACCAAACATCATAGAATTTCACAGACAATAAAAAGAAAAAGAAATCTGTGGAGAGTCATGATCATCTATGTCCCGAAGAGACATGGCATTAAAAATAAAAACATGACGTCTCGTCAGTTTTCGCTTTATCTTTTTGCCTATTGCTAGGTTTTTATAATTTCCCGATTACTCAGTGCCTAAAATACTCGAATTGCTCTTAATATCATTGTTGTAGATTCCGGGAATGGAATCCTGCACAAAAAATAAACAATGCCAGTAATTGAGATAGAAAAATAAGTGTATTGACCGTAAGAATACATACTTGAAGTGAAGATTAGTAGTCCAGGAATGCGGGTTAGTAGAAAGTATATGTCCAAGTCTCTGTAAGTGAAGCCGTAATTATCTCTCTCGCTGGACTCTCGTATAACTCTCTGTGAACACCCTGAGTACTGTCTCCGTATCTCTCACCCTGACTCAACGTATCTCAACCTGCAGGTATTCTCTCTGTCAGTGTAAGTATACTTTGGACGAGTCCATCTTGTGTAAAAGGGGTCTGCCCCACAACAATCATAATGTACTATATTAATAGAAAATATATCGAATAGACTATTTTGCTGGTCCAGGTAAAATAGACACCAAGGCTATTTTACCGGTTCCGGCAAAATACAAACCAAGACTATTTTGCTGGTCCCAGTAAAAATGACGCCACGGCTATTTTGACGGTCTCGGTAAAATAGAAACCAAGGCTATTTTGCCAGCCCCGGTAAAATAGTCATCTAACTATTTTGACGACCCCGGTAAAATAAACACCAAGGATATTTGGCTGGTCCCAGTAAAATAGAAACCAAGGCTATTTTACCGGTGCCGGTAAAATAGAAACCAAGGCTATTCTGCCGATCCCGATAAAAAAGCATATCAAGACTATTTTGACAGTCCCAGTAAAACAGAAACCAAGTCTATTTTGCCGGTCCCGGTAAAATAGACACCAACACTATTTAGCCGATCCCAGTGAAATAGACACCAAGACTATTTAGCCGATTCTGGTAAAGTAGACACCAATGCTATTTTGCTGGTCCCAGTAAAATAGAAACCAAAGCTATTTTCCGGTCCCGGTAAAATAGACACTAAGACTATTTTGCCGGTAAGTGTAGTATTTTAGAATAAGTAAGTATTATATTTCGGATCGTCAGCCCAGTGGTTGTGTGAGCTGTGTAGATAGGATTTGAACAACATCGATTCTGTGGCCCGTGACTGTTGTCTTCAGTGGATGCACATGAGGTGTATTGGCTACAGAACCATGTTCAAGGGCAAGTTTTGAATTTGCGAAGTCTGTTATGCCAAAAATACTATTCAGAGACTTGTAAAACTTCTTTTAATAATTGATGATGAATAAATAATTTTAACTTGTGTTTTAACACTTGATGGTGGAAAAGATTTTAAATTGTCTTTACAATTGCTGGTGAAAATAAATAAACTTCTGTGTTAAATCTCTGTGTTGTTATTTTTAACATTACCTCCCTTCATAATAATAAGAATATTTACTATCAATAATAGAACGGTAAAATAAGATCAAAAGAATGTTTGTCTATTTTAGCGGGATTGGCAAAATATCTCCTTCCAAAATATTAGCACTGTTAGAATGTTAAATCATTAAAGCTGAGGAAGGTTTTATATTATTGTTAGCCCAATACAAGTTCCAAGGACCATTACTGAATGAGGTTGGTTTAAGAGGTGCTTAAAGTGAGGACATGCAGGATAAAGAGATCGTTTGACTCTGGACACATTTTGGAACAAAGAAAATAACAATAAAAAGACCAAAAACAATTCAATAAAACATAGCGGAACGTCTAGTGGGACAAGTAATTTTAAATATGGTACACGACACAGTCAATTGCGAACTCAAAACGTCTATAGTTTACAATATATTGTTTCAACAAAGTCTGTATTTTCAATAGGTGGCGTTTGATCATGGTATTTAATTTCAGGCGTGAAGTCTATGAATTATATATATATATATATATATATATATATATATATATATATATATATATATATATATATATATATATATATATGAGTGTGTGTGTGTGTGTGAGTGTGTGCTTGTGTGTGTGTGTGTGCATATATATATATATATTGCACTACAATTCAAATGCTTGAGGGTACCGCTGGCATTTTTTTTAATTGGTCCAAAAAGTAGTTTTATACTTTAAATAAGAGAAAATTATTACACATAGTTAAAAAAGTGAGACATGACTTTTATTAGAAATTCTATTATGACAAAAAGAAACAAAAGCATTTCATGATTAAATTTTGCTCTCATCAAAATTGTAAAGTATATATATATATATATATATATATATATATATATATATATATATATATATATATATATATACACACAAATATATATATATATACACACAAATATAAATACATATATATATACATGTATATATGCACACACACACACTCATACACACGCAAACACACTCACAGACACACACATATATATATATATATATATATATATATATATATATATATATATATATATATATATATATATGCACTACAGTTCAAATGTTTGAAGACACCACAGAATTAGCATGGAATGACCTTGACAGTGGGATTGAAAAAAAGAATGGAATCAATTATATACTTTGAGAAACTTTTGCAACGAATGCAAAATTTATGCTGCAGTAATAAAATCTGAAGGAGGTATGTATGCATGTATGTGTGTGTGTATGAATATAGCTGTCAATATAAATATAGGTGACGAGACACACGTATATATCTATGTATATACGTCAGCCTTATACCCTATATATAATCCTTATATACTATTCAGCATATTCAATTTTGAGTAAATCAAATTTTACTACAACTTGAAGACTTCCCTAATATTTGACATAATGTACATAAGGTAATTGAATTTAATAGGTAGTGTTTAAATGGTCACTTACAGATACATATTAAATTACGCGTTAAGAAGTGACCTAAGAATATATATTTAGGGAAATAATTAGTGATTATACATTCGTACCGAGCAATAATTTTAATTTGCTCTCACCTTTGTCTGGTAATTACGTATAATTATACTAGCTTAATGCCTGGGCTTTTCTAACTAAATTCCTTTTATTACCTTTCGAAATTGTTTCATCCTAACATAGGGTTTTTGGAGATACATGCCAGCTAGCGTATGTAGGTATGTGCTTAAATGTAGATATCTAAGTGTATGTTGTCAGCTATACGTGTAGGTATTATTAACGTGGACAAACGCATGAGAACGCATACATATATATCCAAAATCACTCCAAATTATTACAAACGCTCCTCCAAAACTGGGAGCTCTCATTGACGAGTTTAATACCAATAATTCCGAATTAACTCTCTTTCATTTTACCAAAGTTATCTCTTGATTGTCTTTTCACGTTTTTGTTAATTTCCGTGAATTCCCGTCGAATTAAATTTTGACCGTGTGACCATTAGGATGTAGGTCAGCTCATCGGTCTCATTCTCTCTCCCCCTAACCAGGCTCTCCTCTCTCCATAATATGATTCCACTAACAGTGCATTCTTCTCCTCTTCTTACCTTTCTCTCTCTTTCTTTTTCCAAATAAATAATACACTACAAACTGATACCATAGACAAGTTTGAAAAATACTGCGAATAAAAATTTTAAAATTAAAATTTGTAGGTGAAAATGGTCATTCATTAAAGTTATCTTAATTCCAATTGTAAAGCAAATCTGCTCTGTTTAATGAAAATAAAAACTGAGCTATCTTTTGAATCAGTTTTTTTGAGTTTTTGAGTCAGTTTTAACATATTTCAAATTCTATGTTGCCTCGTTTATACCAACGGATTACTATATATATATATATATATATATATATATATATATATATATATATATATATATATATATATGCTGAAATGGGCACATTGCAACGTATCTTTCTGTATGATTCCTTTGTAGATATTTAATTATGTTTTAACGTTATAAGAGAAAAATAGAAGAAAATTAAATGCATTTTGTTGTTTGATGTTATCTTATCTCTGGAAAGGAAAAAATACAAACAGCAAAATATATGTGCCGTTTATGGAGATGGTGCCATAGTTGAGAAAACTGTTCGTAAGTTTTCATTTCAATTTGAAAATTCAAGAACATCCTTTCATACCTGCTGTCACTGTTGATGACAAAATTGAAATGTCGATTAAAATAATCCAGTTCACACGACACGAGACATCACGGGGATACACCACATATCTCATATGAGCTTTTGTAAGGCATTTGAAAATGGATGGGTGAATCGCTACTAGTTTTGAAGGTTTTATGATTTAACGGAAAAATGCCGATGACACGAGAATTTTAAAAAATAATGTGGAGCGAAGAAGTTCTTGGAGAATATGGAATGAACCACATTTAACCCCACCAAAAGTCGGTCTGGATCCAAAGACGTTAAGGTTGTGTATCAGATGGGATAAGGGGAGGGGGGCATTGCATATTATGTGTTCCTTACTTCAAAATCAAACGTTGGGTTCCGAGAGGTACTCTTATCAATTAGAACTTTTAAAAATCATCAACCGATGACATTGGAACACCAGACCTCACGTCTCTTTGCACTACGGACAGAAATTGGTAAAGTTTGGCTGTCATGTCCTAGTACACTCGTCTTAGTGGTATTATAGCCTTTAATGGTACGAAATGATTAATAAATGTATTGGTTCCCAATGAGATAAAAAATTAGAATGTATACAACTTTCCCTTATTCATTGTGTCAGTTCCCATTATTTCAAACCATTGCAAAATTGATGAATCTCTCAGTCGTCGTGTTGTCACTAAAATTACAATAATTTCCAATGAGAGTATAATGTCTAGAATATCAAATGTTTCTTATGATAGTAAATTCTTTAAGTCATTAGGGTGTCCACGTAAGACGACACTTCTACACAATCGGACAATTCAATCTCTCTAAATGCCGATGCAGTAGCAGGTAATGTGCGACATGTGAACAATTCAGTTTGAAAATCATATAAAGTTAAGCCTGTCTTCATTTACTTTGGCCTGTCGTCAAATCATTCATCAACAAGATCGATTGCTTTTTACGGCTTATCAACCCTTTGCAAGTTATTTAAAGTCAAAAACCTTTTTATATTATTTGGCGATGATAATGATTTACTGATACAAGTCCTACCATTATCCATAGCTGGTAAGAGAAGTAGTGGCTTCATACTTTTCCCAGGAGTATTTGCCTGTCAGTGAATATAACGAACCCGACTGGAATTGAAACTCCGCTCCAATTTCCATATTTGATCTTTTATCTATTATACCACGCACATATCCCTGTCTGATATTCCAAAGCGGTCGCTAATCTAACTGCTGACTGCTCGACGTTGTTTAAGGTCAGCGATTGAAAGTAAAATACGGATATGCAATATGATCCGTCCTGATTTGGGGTCTCGACTACAATCATTTTCTCACCGGCGTAATATGACTTCTCTGTATCTTTTCTATAAATATTTTCATGGCATCTGCTCTGACATTTTCACTAGTGCCTCGACTGCATAAATTTAATCTTGCTACTAGGTTCTTCTTTCACACTTCCCGACAGTGGAACTCCCTTCCTCTTACTTACTTCACTGATAACTATAATCTTCAAAAATGTAAATGTAATGTCAATCGACATCTTTTGATCTCTTGATGCACCTTCTTCTTTTCACCCTTTCCCGAAACCCCGCCCCTATACACAGTCTTTTCCCTTGTATTTCCCTTGCTTAGGGTGAATTGCTTAAAAATGATGTTCATAAAATATATACCGTCAGTGGCGAACAAGTTCGTTGAGAGCACCAGATGAAACAGTTCACGTTAGTGACAATAGCTTAGAACAAACTCCGAATCACATCAGCTCACAACGATGCATTAGTCAGGAGACATGACTAAGAAAGAAAAGAAAACGGCCCCACAGTCATTGCTTCCTACGTTCTCTCTCGTCTCCTTCGTAAAGTCACGGAAAGTCTCGTGTGACCTTATTGTCTTTTAATCTTTTTCGTGATCGTAAGCGAACAGGTATTTCAGTCTGATATGGCCATAGGCCCTCATCGGCAAGAAGAACCCTAAAGTTAGAGTAGCCTTTGCAAAGGATAACGTTGGCTGAACAGATGACGGTCTTCAGTAATGAAAATAAGGCTGCCTCAGACGGTATAAAGCTGAGAGATTCTCTCTAAGATGTGCAATTGGAAATTTGGAGGTGGGTCTCTGTTGGCGTGGATTATGGTTTTTGATAGTTTTCGCGACGCTCATTCAACTTCATGGAAAAACACAAAGGCTCCAATGTATAAGAATATATTATCGCGCATTATAATTTTGGTTATGTGAGAGCGTCTGCCCTAGGACTCGTCTTTAATTGAGATAAAGGCGGCAAAAATAAAACTTAGAATAACGACGTTAATCGTCGATTATGTTGGAGTTATGAAGAGACAGCGAGTGATGATGGTGGCGAAATCTAAAAAGGAAGAGATTAAAACAATGACTGAACAATGTGACAAATTAGTGACACCTGCCGTCGACAATGTACAAAGTTAATTAATTTTCATCGTTTAAATAAATGTACCCTTGCAGATAAAACTAGTAAAACCTTCAGACGTTAGAAAAACATGCATTTCCAGGAATTGGTGATACAACATTTTCTTTAAAATATTCATTGACACTCTTCGTGCGTCTTAGAGACTAATTATTCTAGTGTTCCTAGTTTTATGCCTGATAACTAATAAATAATAACTAATAAATAATAACTAATAACTAATAAATCATAACTAATAAATAATAACTAATAAATAATAACTAATAAATAATAACTAATAACTAATAAATAATAAATAATAAATAATAACTAATAACTAATAAATAATAACTAATAAATAATAAATAATAACTAATAAATAATAACTAATAAATAATAAATAATAACTAATAAATAATAACTAATAAATAATAACTAATAACTAATAACTAATAACTAATAAATAACAAATAATAACTAATAAATAATAACTAATAGCTAATAAATAATAAATAATAACTAATAAATAATAACTAATAACTAATAAACAATAACTAATAAATAATAACTAATAAATAATAACTAATAACTAATAAATAATAACTAATAAATAATAACTAATAAATAATAAATAATAACTAATAAATAATAACTAATAACTAATAAATAATAACTAATAAATAATAACTAATAACTAATAAATAATAACTAATAAATAATAACTAATAACTAATAAATAATAACTAATAAATAATAAATAATAACTAATAAATAATAACTAATAACTAATGACTAATAAATAATAAATAATAACTAATAAATAATAACTAATAAATAATAACTAATAACTAATAACTAATAAATAATAAATAATAACTAATAACTAATAACTAATAAATAATAACTAATAAATAACAACTAATAACTAATAAATAATAACTAATAAATAATAACTAATAAATAATAAATAATAACTAATAAATAACAACTAATAACTAATAACTAATAAATAATAACTAATAAATCAGTTTAATAAACTGTACTAATGTATATCAATGATAAACTAGACAAATTAACTTCCACATTTAAGTAGGAATCACGAGATAGAGGTAGCGCCCGTTTGATCCAAATTTAGTCCTTTGTTTGTGAGATTTGAATGACTTCTCCAAATCGAAAGCCTGAACAATATACCCTCACCTCTTTACCGTATCGAAAAGTTCCACAAGAATACAGATTACATTTGGGTCGGCTTGGCTGCAGGATTTGCCAGAAAGTTTCTATGTTAACATCCAACCGTCTTCCAGGCTCTACCCCGGGTTTGGTCTTTGGATTAACTACAATAGCCTTTTTCGTTCTTGGATATGAGAGCAACGGAACGTAGGTTTAAAATCAAGATTGTCATCCCACTTCATTGACTGCCTTCCTGGGATGGTTTGCTTCACCTACGCGAAGCAGCTATGAGGCGTCAGTATTTCGCCTTCGTCCATTCTCCAGGTTGAACCTGGACTTAAATACCAGAGGCGCGAAGAAAGATTAGACAATGGGAGCTTTTACATTATTTACATTATTCGGACTATTGTCCTCATCTTTGTTGCCATATTTATTACAAAGCTTCGGCCGTTGTACCCAGAGACATTAGATAAAGAATTGGTCAGTATAAGTAGTACCGTACAACGTAACAACTACATGGCAGCAGCCCCAAAAAACTGGGATAGGCGGGTACAAGAAGAGGAGGACAACAACACTCAGAAAACAGTCTTCCTGTCTTATGTGAAGGGGTTATCAGAGAAAATACAAAGGATCTGCTGTCCATATAACATCAGGACAACCTTCAAAAGCTTGACGACACTTCGCAGATATCTCTCCCGAGTAAGACACCCCATAGAGGAGAACATGACTAAAGACTGTGTGTACGCTATCCCGTGCCGCTGCGGAAAGAAATATAAAGGGAAGACAGGCCGCCCCCTTAAGGTAAGGCTTCCAGAGCACCAGAAAGCTGTAACACGAGGGTAAGTGGAAATATCAGGCGTGGCTGGCCACATATGGAGAGAGAAGGGAGATCACCGCACTCTGTTGGATCAGGTTGAGATCATAGACAAGGAACACCATTTGAAAATTCGTAAACCTAAGGAATCAGCACATATGCTAGGCCACAAAAATCTCCTGAGCCGACCAAGCATAGAAATGAATACAATGTGGGAACGAGTAATAGGAAGTGCCAGAGAAAAGAGATAATAACAACAATGTTGCAATATGAGCTCTGGTAAAAATAGTTGCTGAAGACATTAGGTTTATGATACCCAGAAATTCATACACAGATGTCCTCAAGGACACATGGCACAGGGGATAAAGGCGTTGGTTAGTGACAGGACCAAAAGAGTGTGAGTTCAATACCCGGCTAAGGAAATTAGAGGAAAATTAACAGGAGGTAACTGATAACTGACATCCATTAAAACATGGCACGTGGATCTAGAACAGTCTACCCCAGTGAGCGAATAAAGGGTTCAGTTCGACATTCCGATTACATGAAGAAGTCCGGAGCGTACAACGGCCGAAACGTTGTAATAAATATGGCGACAAAGATGAGGACAATAGTCCGAATAATGTTAGTAATGTACATAAATATAGACAGATAGTGGGATGAAAACCTTTGGAACATATATGTTTAATAAGTTCCCCCAAAATTATCGGAATTTTAAATGTATGAAACATTAAGTAAACAAAAAACTAGAAATCAAAATAATAATTTTAAAATAGTCGTACATATATAAAAACAAACACAATTTATTTCAATTTTAGATAAAGAAAGCATAAAGAAAAATATGATCATATAAATCGGTATTTAAGTCTAAAATACTCGGAGATATTGAAGTGATTATATAATAAAATAACTTATATTACCTTTTTGATGGTATTGACAACTAACCTATCAACTGTTAAAAAATTATGGAGAGTAGAAAATACAAAGTTCATAAATATCATTTTAGCTAAACAAGACAGAAAGTAAAAATAAGACAAATAATCTTCAGGTTAGTTGTACAAAAACAAATAAATAGTACAAGTAAATCCTATATCTGGAAAAAGTTGAAGGAAATAATAAACGATACAGATATAACTTCAAATAAATATAATAATCATAATATATATAAGAAATTATATTAAACAATTATAGTACTTCTAAGCAATATTTACGTTTTTTAGTTAAAATGCGTCATTTTTCCGGAGCTTTGAAAAAGAGCCTCGTCTCTCATTGTATTCAGAAAGACAAAATCTACTTCAATGGAAACGTGTGTGAAATTCTTTCAGACAGTCTTCTTCTTTCTAGGATTTCTTCTTTTATGTATTGTCTTCTTTCAAGACGTGGTTGATCATGGCGCTCCTTGACATCCTAGTTACAATCAATAGCTCTTGTGAGTGACACATTTTACAAGTCCTCTTTCCTCATTACCTACGAAATGTCAAACGTCTCTGGTTGTAAATGTGTTATGTATTTATGTCATTGTTGAAAAGAATAACACTTTACGTTTTATAAAAATCTGCTTCACAAAAGGGACGGTCATTCTGTGCATCCGATCCCCCCCCACCGAATTGAACAAGACATAGGATGATAGGAATTTTGAGCGCAGAAAAATACAAAACTTGCATTATTTACATTATTCGGACTGTTATCCTCGTCTTCATTGCTATATTCACAACGTTTCGACCACTGTGCGCTTCAGCCTTCTTCAGATTATTGGAATTTCGAACCAAACCGTTTATTTCGCCCATCTGGGTAGATTGTTCTAGTTCTACGTGCCATGCTTCTTCCGGGTGTCTCAGTTATTTCCCTTTAACTACAACTCTCCAAGTTTTGGTTCAACACTGCCGTGGCCTCGTATTGAACATACAACTCTTTGGATCTAGTCACTGAATCTAACCAACCTCTTTATCCACTGGGCTATGTGTCCTCAAGGACACATAGCCCAGTGGATAAATGGGTTCGGGTCGAAATTCCAATCACCTAAAGAATGCCGGAGCGCACAACGGACGAATCGTTGTTAATATAGCAATGAAGATGAGGATAACAGTCTGTATAATGTAAATATGCAAGTAACCATAATACCTCATCTCAGAGATATAGACAGAGAAATTCAATAGTTAAAGCATTTCGTTCAAGAAAATATTTATATTCAAGCCAGACGAACGGAGATTAAATTTGATGAGTGAAAGAAAAAAAAAGTTTAATTTGTGTTGGAATTTGTAAAAAAAACAAGAACTCGCAAGGCAACTATTGAAAATAATTACGAAATACTTCTTTTCATTCGAAATAAGTCATGTCTACACATTAAAAGGAAGCTTACAGAAAAATCTGATCAAATCTTCTTAGTGATTTCTTAAAGATTTTTTCGTGACCATTGTCTAAAATCTATTTACGTCAATAAGTTTGAACAAAAACTGTATTAATAATTATTCTTTTTCCGATTAAAAACTACAGTATAAACACTAATTCTACAATAATCAAGAGAATTGCCCAATTTATAAAATTTAAATGTATTTTGTTGATCACCTTTGTTATTGGTAAATTTTTAATATTCGAAACTAAGCCTAACCGATATCAGATAAAGAATTTCTCTTACATAAGCACGTCTAATTTGCAAAAGAGTTGTTCACAACAAAATCATTTTAGGAAATTGTTTGCTTTTTTTTCTTTTCGCCTTTATCTAACTGTAGAGGTCAAATATCAGTTATTATCATCCAGACTGGAAAATTAATTTTGACCAAGTTGAACGGAGATTTCATCGAAGACATCTTTTCACCATTTTCTCATTTGTCTTTCTTTTCTGAGACAAGAAATTATTTCTTACTCTTACTTTTCTGGAATTTCCTCTCTGCTGGTTTTTTTTTTTTATCTCTAGTACCATTTCACCTTAATTATTTATCGTCTTTTCTTTTACTTTGTGCTTTTTTGCCGAAATTTTATCTTCGTTCTTTATTTTAAACCTTTTTGCACGCATTCATTCACTCCTTCGTATTCTTTAATAAACCTTTTCTTTTTCTTTACTTTTTCCAGTTCCCTTTTTTCATTGTTTATTTTTGCATTGTTTTTCTTTCCTTCATCATTTAACATTCCTTACTAATTGAACTTTTATTCTTCTTCTACTCTATTTTCATATTTATTCGTATTTTATTCTATACACCCTCCACATTTACTTTTCTTTCTTTCATATTATTTACGTCTTCCTTCCTACCCATAACTCTCTCCCTTCCTTAATTCCTCCCTTTCTTTCTTTCTTTCTTTCTTCCTTTCTTTCTTTCTTTCTTCTTTCCTTCTTCCTTCGTTCCTTCCTTCTGTCATCCATCCTTCCTTTCCTTCGTTCATTACTCCACCCGCCTCTATTCCTTCCTTCCTTCCTTCCTTCCTTCCTTCCTTCCTTCCTTCTGTCATCCATCTTTCCTTTCCTTCGTTCATTACTCCATCCGCCTCTATTCCTTCCTTCCTTCCTTCCTTCCTTCCTTCCTTCTGTCATCCATCTTTCCTTTCCTTGGCTCATTACTCCATCCGCCTCTATTCCTTCCTTCCTTCCTTCCTTCCTTCGTTCCTTCCTTCTGTCATCCATCCTTCCTTTCCTTCGTTCATTACTCCATCCGCCTCTATTCCTTCCTTCCTTCCTTCCTTCCTTCCTTCCTTCTGTCATCCATCTTTCCTTTCCTTGGCTCATTACTCCATCCGCCTCTATTCCTTCCTTCCTTCCTTCTTTCCTTCCTTATTCCTTCCTTCCTTCCTTGACACTATTCTTTACTTTTTCTTTCTGGTTTTCCTTCTTTGACCTTTCATCAGGTTATTTCGGATTTCCCCCCTCATTTGCAACGTTCATTTCCGCCCTTTTCTTTGTTATTCTTGTAATTTCTTTTATTCTCCCTTTTATATTACTTTTCAGTTTTCTTCCACTTGATTTCTCACAGTTATTCTTTAAAAGGAAACAAGCCATATAAGGAAACGAGGATATATATATATATATATATATATATATATATATATATATATATATATATATTAAAAAGAAGAGAGAAACCGCAAATATTTTTGATTGTAATGTGGATTTTAAAAAAATATTATGCTTTATATTCCATAATTTTGCTACACGTGTTTCCAGTCTCGCGACCTTCATCAGGCAAAACGTGGAGATTTCCACATATTATTAAAAATAATTAATTTTTTTCTTTATGTTTTTCGATGTTAGATATTCTCGATATGAGACAATTTCTTCTTTGTGTTAGTGATCCAAACGTCTTTCTTGAACTTGCATTGAAAATTTGTGAGTGAAGGGTTATAAAACAATTAAGATTGGTTCGAGAAATGATGGAGTAGCTATCGGCATGCTTATCTTTTAATGACCCCTATGTGTTCTTAGATCTATTTCCATTTTCGTGTGCTTTTGTCAGCATGCGTGTATATATGTGTATATCCCCTCTCCATTACTTACAAATGACGAAATCAACCTACTGAAATTGGGTCTAAAATTCTGCCCTGCTCCGAAAAGCAAGATAGTAGACATAAAAAAGACCTTAAGAAATTTGAACGCAAATTGAAACTAAAAGAAATATTTAATAATAACGAAAACATTACAGATGAGTCACTGGTAAAAAACAAATCCAATTTATTTCCAAACAAAAATAATAATACCAATGAGCTCAATATATTTTTTGAGAAACTCTGGAACCTCAGACTAGGAGAAAAATCCAAACCATTCGACAACCTTACATACAAACAAAGACTAGCCTTAGAGAGCATCCAAAGAAATAATAATATAATTATAAAAGAAGCAGATAAAGGCAGCGCCATAGTCATCATGGACAGAACATACTATAAAACAAAAATTCTAGAAACACTAGAGGATAGGAACAACTACAAATTAATTGACACTAACACAGACAAAACATTATTTCAAAAATGACAAAACTCTGCACAACACTTAATAAAATATTAACAAAAAAAGAGAAGGATTTCCTAATAAACTTTATACCTAAAACAAGCAATTTCTACGGACTACCTAAAATTCACAAATCGAGTGAAATAAAAGCAGCTATCCGGACACAGAAATCTGAATACATTAGCATCCCAAACCCCAGTGATCTTACATTCAGACCAATAGTAGCAGGACCAGCCTGTCCAACTAGCAAACTCAGTAACCTAATAGACATAATATTGCAACCATTCACTAAGCCAATTAAAAGCCACACAGAGACGATATTCATTTCCTTAGCTGCATACCACAAAAGGTAGATCCGGGAACGCTTATGGCGACTTTTGACATTAGTAGCCTATAGAGCAACATACTCCATTAAGTAGAGAAAAAAGCAATCTCATTCTGGATTGAAAAACACCCAGAAATACTACATCTAAGATTCACTAAAGAGTTCATTATCGATAGTATAGACCTAATTCTAAACAATAACACCTTTGAATTTGACAACAAAAACTACATCCAAACCCTGGGTACTACAATAGGAACAAAAATGGCACAAACATATGCCACCCTAACATTAGCTTACTTAGAAGAAAACCTCGATGAAAGGATAGAACAAATATATGGGTAAAATATAAAAACCCAATTCACTAAATCTTGGAAAATATACTTAGATGATTGCTTCATTTTCTGGAAATCCTCATGGGGTGAAATTAACCACTTTCACACTCTACTTCAAAACTTACACCCAAAAATCAAATTCACGCAAGAATATAATTTTAAAGAATTACCATTTTTAGATATAATCATTAGAAATAAAAACAACCACATAATCGCAGATATCTACCACAAACCTACAGACACCCAACAATATCTTCATTTCAAGAGCCATCACCCAAAAAGCTGCCTAAAATCCTTCCCCTATTCTCTAGCACGTAGGGTTTGTACTATAGTGACTGATAAACACCTCCGAAATACCCGCCTAAAAGAACTACATAAAACTCTAAAAAAACGAGGCTACCCCACAACACTAATAAACAAAGGTTTTGAACTCGCAAAACAAATTCCTCTAGACCAACTTAGAAATAAAAAGAAACGTAACGTCGAACAAACTCTAGCATATGTCTCAACATACAACAAAAACAATCCAGAATTCTTCACAGAAATTACAAAAAATCTAGACCAAATTAGCAAGAATAATAAACTGAAAAATACACTGAAATAATTAAAAGCAAACGCCAATCTAAAAACATAAAACACATATTAATCTGATCCAAATTTAACCAACACACAATACAGGGAGTCACAAAATACAGCAAAAAAAGATGTGGGGTTTGTGACATCATTATAGAAGAAAACCCCTACACTTTTAAAAACCCCAAAATGACATTCATAATAAAAAGAAACTTAAACTGCAACTCCAAAAATGTGATTTATGTACTCAAATGCACAAAATGCAAGAAGTCATATATAGGTATCAGCCAACAACTGAACAACAGGGTCTCCCTACACAAAAGCAACATAAAATTACCAGACAACAGAAAACTTTTCGTGTCACTACACGTCTTCAAATGTAACCAGGGAAAATTTAAAATTATGCCAATATATCAAACAGACAATTATTCTTACCTACAAATACAAGAAAAAAACTTGATAAACAAATTTAAACCAGAACTAAATAGATCATAACACCACACACAGAAGCACACAACATGCACGCATGGTGACCAAATACAGTGATCAAACCACTCACATACATGCACGCACGCTCACATGCGTGTGTTTGTGGGGCACGAATGTGTGTATATATATATACACATATTGACAAAAGCAGGAGAACTACTCACAGGAACGCACACAAACCCCACACAACTTAGGAAGTATGTGTATATGTGTGTACATATATATGTGTGTATGTATGTATACTGATTCCAAGTAACTTGGAAAGTATGTGTATGTACGTGTGTGCATTAAAAACAGGCTTCTACACGAATATGAGTATCCATCAAAAATAATGTTTAATGAATATAAATTTAAAAAAATACATATATATATATATATATATATATATATATATATATATATATATATATATTACTAGCAGCATGGCCCGGCGTTGCCCTTGCTTGATTCAAAAATGTACAACTCATACAGCAATCACTATCACTCGAATAAAAAATTTTTTGCACTTCCTTGCCTTTAAAGGAGTGCCCTTTGCTGTGCTGATGTTACTACATGCCTTACTTCTTGCCTATCTCACACTGCGAATCTTTTCTAAGCTCTATACTAAACATTAAATCTGTTACGAAAAAAGAACTAAATAAAATGAACAGAAGACGATCAGCTTTAAAAAAGGACTCGTAACTGAAAAAAAAAAACGAATGAAAAAAGAAAGTTAACAACAAATACTTTTTCACACCCAAACCAGTTCTGCGCAATCAGAATCAACGTTGAGTTTAAGCATGCGAATGAGCCAATTAGAGTAAAGTACCATGCAGATTTAAATTTTCCCACTTGTGACAAATGCAGCTATCGATTTTTTTTTGCATGCTAGCATGCTAGTTAACATTCGTGTCAGTCAGCTGTTGGCTCTCACGCTGGTCAATAGAATCTTCCTACCTTTTCGTGGCAGTCAGCTGTAGGCTCTCACTCTGGCTAGTAGAAAATGGCCGCAAACTACATGAAAACTGCAGTAGAAGCATGAAAAAATCAATTATTTCCACTATCGATGGGAGTTGGGAAATGCAAAGACGGTCTTGGCCTTTTTTTTACTAACTTGGAGCATGGGCATGTAAATTTTGGTGCAAATCCGTTGAAAATTACCACCGTGAATTCGTTACACACACACACACACACACACACACACACACACACACACACACACACACACACACACACACACATCCTGCCTTTTATAGATAGAGATAGTAGAAAAAGGAGAAACTGTAAGAGCTAATGAGGGATCCGTTAAAGAATAGAAAATATTCGAAATACCAAAAATCTATCAAAACCTATCAGTGTAAGGGAAATACTTGAAGAATGTTAAAATCAAGACAAAAAATATCTATGAAGGAAAACGAAACGCATATATATATATATATATATATATATATATATATATATATATATCGAAAGAGAGATAACGAGAAAGAAGGAAAGTGTCAGAAACAGACAGACAGAATCAGAGACAGAAAGAGTGCTTTTAAATAATTCTCATAATTAAGCAATTACCTATATGACAAGCTAAAAAAAAAGATTATTTTCCACGTAATTACGTCGTAATTTGAGTGCTTTCTCTCAACCGGTGACCCGATATCGCAAACCTTTTCTCGTTCATATTTCTCTCTTTACAAGGTTCACTAAACGGGAAATGAAGCGCTGTTAATCTACATTCATGTTCAGTTTTGTGACTATTTCATTGGACATTTAACTGAACGAACTAATGGATAAGGTAAATAGAGAACTTCCAGTCAGATTTTTACGAAACGTATATGAATATTCTTGTTATTTTTATTGCATAGATTTACAAATGTTATTCATAAAATGAGATCTGTTGATTTCCGTCTTAGAATGTTCACTTTATCGTTTAAATCAAAATAATTCTTGTGTTGTTTGTTCAAGTACATCACGATGCTTCTATCTCTGACCTAAATATCTGGTGTAATATATAAAGTCATTTATTAAGCATAGCTTAGCTGTTGCACGATTATGGAGCACATTATGCGTATCAGACTCGCTGCTTGTTGTAATTGATCTGCGCCACGTTGAAATGTCCCGTGTATAATATATATTGATATGGAGGATGTATAATATATAAAACCAGAGTGTAGATGCTGAGACAAAGGAAAAAAGCTTATACGTCTTTTGGTCTCAGTTTCTTCAGGGTGGAATGAAAGACTATAATGAAATGCGTTATGGTCTTTGAGATGTTAGTGTTAGGGTTAGAGAGGTTAGGGTTAGTGTTAGGGTTAGAGCGGTTAGGGTTAGTGTTAGGGTTAGAGGTAATAAATTAAACCGTTCGTATCTGTTGGATTTTAAATCAGCCTAGTGAAAAATAAACATGTCATATATATATATATATAAAACACACACACATATATATATGTGTGTATATATATATATGTATACACACATTATGAAATAGACAAAGTCCGACAATTATTTAAAGACATTTTTATGTTTAACATTCTTTTTATATAATAAACAGTATTAAATAACATTTACCGGCCTGAATGTCCGAGAAATCTTCATAGAAAATATTCGTCTTCCGACAGGATTCGAACCTGTATCCTATACGGAACCGTCATATCGCCTAACGTGCCTTCTATGAAAGTTTCTCGGACATTCAGGTCGGTAAATGTTATTTAATACTGTTTATTATAAACAGACCATTTACTTAAATACTTGTATCTATAAAAAGAATGTTAAACATAAAAATATCTTTATATATATATATATATATATATATATATATATATATATATATATATATATATATATATATATATATATATATATATATATATATTTGAAACTAAGAATTTAAAAAGATTTGTAGTGTAAAAAATAGAGTTAAAAGAAACTAAATTAGTTTTGCGGTCATTATATTAAAACTTCATATAAACAACATATTAATACGACCAGGAAAATATAAAATATAAAGTGAGGATCCGCACTTTACGAACACGCCTTTACAAAGACACAACATGATCCGTATACACAGGGTCATCTCATTTTTCATTCGGACATTCCTTTCCTGAACCGCGACTGAGATTATGCTTCCCTAATCACACCAATTATAACCTCTTCAATTCTAACGTCGTCAAGATTTATCTTCATACAACTTCATTCAGTAATCTTCTACCTTAAGTAGCTTTTGCCCCTTGTATTCAATGAACAACAGGAAAAAAAATCAAACACGTATTTACAAAGCCTGGCTTCCTAGGCTGGGTTATCGAGTCATTCCTATGGTAATTCATTCGCTCAACTGCTTAACATATTTCCGTGTAGAAGTATCCTGGGAAATTACTAGTTACCAGAGACCCGACGAGGCTAATGTTTGTCTCCAAGATTTCCGTAAGTTTAATTATCTTTCTATTGTTCTGCATCCCAACATTGTTATCGAGTAATTTCTTGGAATATTGCATAATTTCCTGGGATTCCTTTTTACGAAATACAGTTTTCGATATCATCAAGAATATGTCCGACTTCCGAGGCGGCTATCTCCAAGCATACGGAGGTTATATTAAACTCTGATATCTAGCGATGCCAGTTTACTTTCCTTTCTTTTACTGCCCTGTGTGTTCGTTTATTTGTTTAAGATATTTGTGTCTGCCATAAAATGATATTGACAGAATTGGCTCAATATGTTTAAAATGTTATTAATTTGTTTAAAATAAAACATCTTATAATAGACTTTTTAATATTTGTTGTATTTCCAAAATTTATGATTGAAAATGACACATTACTTATTTCTCTTAACTTAGAAGCTGTGATCTAAATGCTAGGGTGGTTATCACTTTTAGCTCAGAAAATGAGTTTTGCTGAACAACTCAACAATTATAAAACGATCGTCTTATTTATAAAGATCATTAAACCCAGACTGGAATTGAATTACCACATACCTTTATTTAGCAGAAATTTTCTAGATACTATATTGAAGATTAATTAAGTACGAATGGACATCATTTGCTAGAAATACCAGCAACAATTAACATGAAGTTATGGACAAAGCAAGACAAGTGGCGGTGGATAGTCAAGTTTGACAGCATAGTTCTTTGATTGACTGACTGATATATTTTTTACGGTTTATCACCACTTTGGTGGTTATGTGAAGCCGAAACATATTTTAGACTGTAAGAACATTTTCTGTGAGTGAATATTGTATTAATATTTTCTTGAGAATAACACTATTTTCAGACAAAGGTTTTACTATTTAACCCATAGTTAGGTATAGTGGATTAATTCATACCTCTCGCAATAATATTTGCGTGTAAGTAGATGTAACGAAACCGACTGGAATTCGAAGTTGGGTCTCTGAATTCTCATTCCGCTATCGATTACACTATCTGTACACCCGACAACATGGCTGCACAATAGTAAAAAATAAAAATAAAGACAAAAAAAACAAACAAAGAAACAAAGAAACAAGATAACACTGGAACATTGGGTTTAATACTTCACGTATTTACGGTCTAGAGGAATAAAACATAGGCTAGTGACTTTGGTGAGATAATAATTGTAATTTCAATTCCTGGGCATGGTGGTACAGAAGTTAGTATCTGTGGAAACAGGATGAACAACTAACCAAGACGATAAATTCCGTGGATAGTATAATGATAACAATTGACACCTCTAAATAATATTAAAGGAACGGTTCTGTTTGAAATTCCCTGGATTTTATCCAGATCGACAGACATCTGAAGATGGCATACCAGCCGAAGCATTGCAATACTGAAATCAAACATGTGCGTTTAAAGTAAAGGTTATCGGTTCGAAAAAATGGTTCGACATGCAGAATTCGAATTTAGGATGTGGTCGTTGTGTTTATTATTGTAACAATTCCCTTAGAAAATGTATGAAAGCATTTCTACTCAACCCACCTATGGGTTAAATTGTACTGCAGTCTGACGATGAGGACAGCAGCTGTCAGAATGTTTGAAATTTAGTGCATCTCGATAAATATATTATATACCAAATTTTATCAGAAAAGACGTTCAGTCAGTTATGTGCCATACGTGATACACGCTTAGGCGATCATGTATCTTTCGATATGACATGATTGACGAGGCAGATCTTTTCCCGCAGCAGTTTGACCTTTCTTTCCCTCGGTAGATTGCCTTTTCTTTCTTTCCAAGGCGGTCCTGCTATTTACCCATAGTTGGGGGGCGAAGAAGAGGATTCATACCTTTCCGAAGGCTATTTGCACGTAAGCGAATGTAATGGATTCCCCTGGAATTCGAAATCGGCACTCCGATTCCACAAACCGAGCCGCTATCCATTACTCCACCGTGCCTCGTCATCTAAATATACATGATCGCCTAAGCGTGTATCGCGCATGTCACATAACTGACTGAAAAGACGTTAGACTTTCGTAATAGACTAATTTTATTATGAATTTGTTGCTATTATAAATATTCAGTTATTTTTATTCTTCTTTTCTTCATTGCATAAATTCTTTGATATTTTGAATGGATCAGTCTCCAGCTTTCTCCATATGAAGTGTACTATCGTAATCGCTTATTTCGGCTCCAGTGCTATTGGTGATGTCACTTTGTCGTGATATGTTCTAAGAAATAACTCTTTGCACGTCGATGCAGACTACGATACGACACTGCGACTATAATAAACTAATAAATCCATGACATATCGCCTTCTTTAGAGACGGAACTAACTAGATTGTGAATGGCCCGAGAGATTAGTTTAGTAAACATCTGTCTGTAGCAATTGTCATCTGCAATGATAAGGTATCCAATAAGAAATCAATATAATTGCCAATGGCCCTCGAGTCTATCTTGTTAAACATGGATTATTTACATCAGGCGCCAATAAATATTTGCTAAGAGTTGATTAGAGAAGTAGCACCCTGGGGAGGGGGAGATAATAATACGAGCGATGGTCGAACTAGACTATCAGATAGAAAACATCGATTCAGTGAACGTTCACAGAGTATTTAAGAATAGGTTAACCTTGCTGGAGTGGAAAGAAATGTGTTCGACACCATATATCAGAACCCAAGTTCAGAACATGTTTCTCTGCAGACATTTTGTTTATTATCTGTAAATTTTCATCACTTCTTGTGAAAGATATTGGAGTGCTTTACTGTTGGCTTCTCCACATTTGCGAATTCAGAGTGAATTATTCTAGACTGATTGTCTTCAAAGCCTAAAGAGTCGAGTTTCTCTTATTTACCGGATAGCTGAGGAGGGAAAATAAATTATTTTTATTCTATAGGTCATAGTGCGCACTTCCTGGTAGACAATTTGTAAAACCATTAAATCTTTTACTGTTTTAATTAGATACATTTCAGCTCTACTGTTGCAGTAATCTTTGCGTTAATCTCTGAAAAGTGATAATTAATCCATCACCTGATTAGTAACATACGCGAAACACTGTGCAGACACTTACTTAAATATTTTTATAATTTAAAGAATGCAATATTACTAACATTATTTACATTATTCGGATAGTTATCCTCAACTTCATTGCCATATTCACAACGTTTCAGCCCTTGTACGCGACACCCTTCGTCAGGTGATTGTAATTTCGAACCAAACCCTTTATTTCGTCCACCAGGGCTGATTGTTCTTGTTCCACGTGCCATGCCTCTTCCGGATGTCTCAGTTATTTCCCTTTAAGTCAAATTTCCATGTTTGGTTCACCACTGCTGTGGCCTGGTATTGAACTCACCAAAATTTGGGACTTGTCACTGTATCTAACCAACGGCTTTATCCAATGGGCCATGTGTAATTGACGAACAATCTACCGCGGTGGACGAAATAAAGGGTTCGCTTCGAAATTCCAATCATATGCGGAGTCCGGAGCGTACAACGGTCGAAACGTTGTGAATGTGGCAATGAAGATGAGTTTAACAGTCTGAATAATATAAATAATGTAATTATCATAATACTTCATTTGAGAGATATACACAGATAATGTTATATTAACCTTCCCAACGAGGGTAAATAAGGCACAAGGCCGAGTTTAACGTGGGTCATCCGAGCCAGTAGCCATGACTCAAAAATCCCGTATAAATGGGTTCGGGTCCGTCTTCCGCCCCAAACAAGCCTCTGCCCTTCGGCACATCATCGTCCGGGTTCCTCTCCGCCCAAGGCAGATTTCGACATTAGCTGCGAACAGTCACAGCCTCGGAAGAACAGTTTATATCACCGTTATATTTAACGCCCCCCACATGATTCGGATGTGGCACAAGGCCGAGTTTGTCGTGGGTTATCCGAGCCCGTAGGCTCGCCCGAAAATATTCCCTTCGAACAAGTATCAACGGGTTCGGGGCCTGTACCTCCCCGGACGAAACTTTGCCCTTCGGCAAAACCTCGTCCGCGTTCCTCTCTGCCAAAGAAAGAGAGTTTGACAGTAAAGAAGGGTCTATATCACCGTTATATTTAACGCCTCCCCCCCCCAAGTGGGTGGTATGTGGTACAAGACCGAGTTCATCGTGGGTTCTCCGAGCCCGTAGTCTCGGCTAAAAATATTCCCTTCGAACAAGTACAAACGGGTTCAGGGCCTGTCTACCTCCCTAGACGAAACTTTGACCATCGACAAAGCTTCGTCACAGATCCACTCCACCGAGGCGGGGAGTTTGACAGTCGAACGGGCTGAGGCACCGTTATATTTAATGCCCCACACTTGGTTCGTATGTGGTACAAGGCCGAGTTTATCGGGGGTTCTCCGTGACCGTAGGGTCAGCCGAAAATATTCCCTTCGAACCCGTATAAACGAGTCCAGGGCCTGTCTACCTCCCCTGACGAAACTTAGTCCTTCGCCAAAGCCTCGTCCGGGTTCCTTTCTGCTTAAGGCAGATAGTTTGACAGTAATGAACGGTCTATATCACCGTTATATTTAACGGCCCCCACGTGGTTCGTATGTGGCACAAGGCCTAATTTACCGTGGGTTCTTCGGGCTCGTAGTCACGCCCAAAATATTTCTTTGGAACCCGTATAAATGGGTTCAGGTACTGTCTACCTCCGCGCACGAAACTTTGCACTTCGTCAAAAGCTCGTCCGGGTTCCTCTCTGCTAAAGACAGAGAGTTTGACAGTAATTAACGGTCTATATCACCGTTATATTTAACGGTCCCCCACGTGGGTCGTATGTGGCACAAAGTTTAGTTTATCGTGTATTATCCGAGCCCGTAGGCTCGGCCAAAAATATTCCCTTCGAACCCGTATAAACGGGTTCAGGGCCTGTCTACATCCCCGGGCGAGATTTTGCCGAAGGGCAAACTTTCGTCCGCGGAGATAGACAGTCTCGTCCAAAAATATTCTCTTAGAATCAGCATAAGCGGGTTCGTGATCTGTCTACATCTCCGGAAGAAACTTTGCCCTTTTGCAAAGCTTTGTCCGGGGTCTTCTTCACCGAGGCGGAGAGTTTGTCAGTCGAACGGGCTAAGGCACCGTTATATTTAACGGCCCTCCCACATGGGTCGTATATGGCACAAGGCCGAGTTTATCGTTGGCTCTCAGAACCAGTAGTATCGGCCAAAAATATTCCCTTCGAACCCGTATAAACGGGTTCAGGGCCTGTCTACCTTCCCGGACGAAACTTTGCCCTTCGGCAAAGCCTCGTCGGGGTTCGTCTTTGCTCAAGGCAGAGAGTTCGACAGGAGAACAGTTTATATCACCGTTATATTTAACGGCTCCTTCCCAGGGGAATCGTATGTGGCACAAGGCCGAGTTTATCGTGGGTATTCCGATCCCGTAGGCTCTGCCAAAATATTTCCTACGAACCCGTATAAACGGGTTCAGGGCCTGTATACCTCCCCGGGCGAAATGTTGCCCTTCGGCAAAGCTTGGTCTGGGTTCCTCTCCGACTCAGCGGAGAGTTTGGCAGCCGAACGTGCTGTGGCAGCGTTTCCCGAGGTTTACTTTCCTACTATTTTATTTTAATAGAAGAGTCCACAATAATCTCATTAGATGGAAGACGCCATAACAAATTTATATTTATTTAAATAATCACACTATCACATTGTTACCTTTAATGTTTGCATTTCATATTAATAAAATAAATGTTTACCGATTATTATTATTATTATACAAATGTATTTACATTATATTAGTGGTCCGCCAAATTTAAAATTATTCATTTAGTGGTCCGTGAAGTTCAAATGTTTGGCGACCGCTGATATAGAAAATATATACGCTGAATCATGATAATATCTCAGGCGTTAATCTGAATATTGACTTGACTTCCCACGCCCGCCGATCTTGAGCCAGGTCAGACGAAATGGCGAGCCACTCACGATTCCATCGTCGAATACCAACTACTTGCGGACCCGATAATACTACTTGGTCATCCTTGATCGTGCTAGCCCACGTCTTCAGCTGCCCACCGACACGTCTTCGCCAGCAAGGAAGAGAAGGAGGGAGAAGTACATCGCGGATGAGCTCTCCCTCCGGGCGTCGAGATGCGTGCTCGAACCATCGGCGACGACGCTGGCGCAGGACGGGTGGAAGAGGACCGAGACTCAGGCGACGACGCAGAGTGGTTGTGGGCACACGATCGATCCGGCGCCATCGTAGAATGCAGCGAAGGCAATCGTTATCGAAAACTTCAAGCCTTCGTAGGTCAACAGCTCTAAATGGCCACGTTTCGCAGCCATAGAGAAGGATAATCCGAACAATAGCCTGATAGATGCGCCCCTTCGTAGCCGCGGAAATCTCTCGTCGCCCCCATAGTGACCGCTTGAGACGCAATATCTGAATATTGAAAATGAATTATCGATTTCATAGTATATAGAAATCGAACCTTGATTGTCCTTTTATAGGTCTTTTATTATGTCTCTCAATATAAAATGATGCAGACAGGATGTGTAATTTTTTCTTCGTTTTTTAAAAATCCTGTAGACGAAACATTTCTTTTGATAAATAATGTCCTTATAGATGATCTTCTCGTGGAGTATAAATACTTTTTTGCAAATACAAGTCGAATAAAAGCTCGACAATTATTCGAGTCTGTCTCGTGAACGAACTATTGTTGTGGAATTAATTCCCATTGTTACCCGAAGTCGTAGTTCGATCTCAGGTTACCAGGTTTTCGAACGCTGATTTTCAAAGCTTATGAATCTTCACAAAAGAATGGCGTAATCCATAAATGACCGTGTTCGATTACTAAGCTTATAAGATATTTAGATGACTTTCATAAGACGTTGGCTTTTTAGTATGTGTCTTGAATGATTCTGGCAAACGGAGAATAAACTTATATTTCTGAATCTAATGTTATCACGAATCATAAATTATACAGTGAACAGGTTTACATCAACGACTAGTGCTATGAGTGAATGTAGTATAAGAAGTAAGATAATTAAATACCTATATTTACACTGACGGAAAATAAAATTGCAACGAGGTGAATGTCTCTCAGTTTACTAAAGATTAAAATTACATGTAATATATATCAGTACACGATCACGTATACACAGCAATGTGGGAATAAATCCAAAGATTACGTGTATATGAAGTGTAATTAAGCCACATATTATTACAATGTATCCTGATTGGTTGATAGCACAAGCCTGTACTCCACCATCCATATGACCATCGCTGTCGGATATAGATTTTCGGGATACATTATTCTAAATGTTCTGTAACATTGGATGTGATAGAGGAAACGTTGTAGGCGGGCTAACTGCACGAACCACGCCTAGTTCCATCATATCTATCTATCTATCTATCTATCTATCTATATATATATATATATATATATATATATATATATATATATATACATACATGTAATAGGAGGACACTCGTATCCGAGGATACCTGTCTACTAAGGCGGCTAGTCAATCTCTATTGTAGACGTTTGCTCAGGCACATTTGCGTTTGTTCATCACTCACAGAGCCAACCTGCGGTTTATACTGCAACTATGCTCAGCAGACCTTAGTTACAGTTTCTGGGAGAGAGTGTGTTGTCTAGCATGTTCAACGATGTGTATAGCGCCACCACATTGAAACCCTGGGTCAGGATAAGTTGTGACTTCGTGCTAGCACAGCTATCGATGGCTCCAAGTATTCCATCCACACAATTTTTCTCGCGCGGCTCGGGTCAACTCGTGGTATTGCTTTCAGGCACTATATATATATATATATATATATATATATATATATAGTGCCAGCTGACCCTGACGATCAGCCTAAGTGAAACCTTGGTAGCTTTGTCTGGCTCATTAGGTTTGACTATATATATATATATATATATATATATATATATATATATATATATATATATAAATATACAAGTATATGATTGGCGTATTCCAATAACCAACAGATACTATTCTAAAAAAGAGTGCTCAATACAGAGTAGAGCAAATATAATTTATTCGAAAATTATAAAATAAATGTTATAAAATCACATTTATGGTGTCTTATCAAGTGATGGTGTTTAACACTTGATAAGACACTAGAAGTGTTGAAATAAAATTAATATTTTTGTAGTGATTTTATAACATATTTATGTTATAATTTTCCAATAAATAATCATATATATATATATATTTAAGAAGGAAAATGTCTGACGATTTTGATGTTCATTGAATGTTTTGAAAATTCTGATTATTCTTTGAGTCGCACTGACATTAATTGAGCAGGCATGATGGTGGATACTAGAGGTTGAATCTGTATTTCGTAGATAATTAAACTCTGTAGGACATCACATGCCATGTCTACGCTGCAATGACAATCGATTACCTGAAAACGGAGAATGGTCTGATTTAGACAGCGCCATTTTCTCTCTCAGGTGCCCTTACGGCATCATTGGAAACATGCAGGGCGTTTTGTGAGACGAGTGAACCTTTCTCCGGCCCCCTTGTTCTGGCAGAACGTTTTTCTTTAAGTACCGTTTCCCCTCGGGACTTAGGCAATCATGGGTCTCCATAATTTTGAATCCTTTTCAGCGCTTAATAAATTTTTTTTTTTTTTTGTTAATTCTCTTCATACCTGTTTCGCCATCTATTTGCTCGAGATCGCTAAGTATGTTATGCGCTGTTTAACTCTGACATTCTTGCCTTCGATTTGTCCTGTGAGTATCAGATTTTCCAAGCCCACTTTCTTCATTATATGCACTAGAAATTTCAACCGTATCTTCCTGATGTTACTTTTCCTTTTTGTTTCCGTTTTTTTTAACTTCGCCGTTGCTCAAATATTCGATCCATGTTATCGCCAGCATCCCTGTAGAACCAGGTTTCTATTGCTTCAGGTCTCTTCTTCATCTTTGAGGAAATTGGCATCCCTGCCACATAGAAGGACGGATCCCGCGTAAGAGTCCAGTACTAGCAAAATTTTTCAGTCTCTTAATACTCTGCTTAGCTTTTGGAAGGCATCTTTGGCTTTTCCCAGTGCGCCTTCGTATTCCAGTGTCACTCTTTCCGATCACTGTTAAAACACTCCCAAGATGTTTAAATGTTTGCACTTGTTTCATTTTGGGTATCTCCAATATGTGTGTTCCAATGAGTTTCTTTACTAAATAGGCAACAGAAATGTTTTCGACCTGTGTAGGAATGCTGATCTTACCACCGACAACGACGGAGAAATACATCGACCTGTCACATTCAATTGGTGCAGCAATTACTCGAAATTAGCATCTACCCTCTCAAAGTCCACAATAACTTTCAAATGTATGCAATCTAACAAATGGCTCTTGTGTGCATTCCTGTGGTCATGCATATTGTTGTACATAATTCTTCCATCATACGAAATCTCTATGCATCACTCTCTAAAGAAATGACACAGGCGGTACCTTCATATTGATGTTACTATGTCGTAAAATGGCCGACAAATAATTTAATCAGAATGCTACTTCTCTTGCATGGGTATTTAAAAGAAGAATCGTCATAGTTTTTCAGTGCGTTACAATTTTATTTTTCGTTATTAGATACATCGGAGATATTACTCAAAATTTCGGAGAATTCAAACATACAAATCCAAAGATTAAAGCTTAAATCCGTCAGTTTCCGAGTGTTACACACTATACCCCAAATGGTCGTACTTTATGAGGTTTACGCGCGCTGTGTTGGTCCCTAGAGATGTTTATTGCCACCCTTCACATCCAACACAAACACACATAAACTGTTGCCAGTCATGTGAGAGCAATGCTCGATTATTCGACAGTGGTCATCATGGCTGGATTCACTAATTTCTTCCATGTTTTCTGGCGTTTTCTCGGTGATTGGTTTCTCTGCATATTCATGATCTAGAACTGAAACTTTGAAATGCGTGTGCCACTTAATAAAATCTAGTCTCGATCAAAAGAATATTCGCGAGAAGCCCGTTTATGCGAGCATATTTCAATTCAAAATAAGCGCACCAAAATAATTGAACACAAGAAGATAATCTGAAACATACCAATAGATTAAGTAGGTTTGGTACCAACGTCTTTTAGCATTTCACTAGAACCGTAAAATTACCGCAAGTGCAGATCATTTAAAAATGGAAAATCGGTTGGATTTTGAAAACAATTATTAACGTGATGACACTTTTCTACATTATGTAAGCATTTTCAAAACATAAAACACGTTATAACTTAGAATTTTAATTTCTGTTTTGAAAATACTTCCGTAAAGTAGCGAAACAGCAACAGTTAAATAAAGAATTCAAGTGTCCAATCGGTTTTCAAATGTAGTAACAGCAGAGAGTAAAAATGTGTAGGGAGTAAAGAATCCGACTTAAAATGAATGCTTGATTTGCCTTAAAAGGAACATCTTCCGTTCACGTGAGAATCATTCTAATTCCAAGTGATGAATTTAAAGCCATTTCTTTCTCGGTCAGTATAAGAAAACGTAATGTGTCAATTAACGCAATATTACACTTATTACATCCGGAAATCTTATTGGAGGTGTCACTCTTTAAATAACTAAGAATTCGCAGTTGAGAAAATTCGTATTATTCGTGTTTGCAAACATCAATTCCTTTTCGTACACGCTGCTGTCCTTTGGCGATATCACACGACACACTTTCATATTACTCGACTTGCCGCTCATTCTTGGTGCAAAGGGAGTAATAAATCTGGCGTATTCTAGAAATGCCACTTTTACCATTAATCATTTACGAGACCAGTAATAGTATTGTTCATGTGTGATATATGAGTACAAGAAGACTTTACAACTTCTACCTACAAAATATTTTTATTACTAAGGACGTTTTTCTTAGTAATTACGTAGTTCTGCTAAAATGTAAACACTGGGGTGCTTCACTGACGGCGATCATTCATTGTAATAAAACTTGTACCAAATCAATATAAAATACATGGGGATTTGTTTTCTTTATGTAGAAGGGTCAGTATCAATTACGGAGAACAATTGAGATTAGTGTAAAAGCAAAATCAATACGTGTCTCCTTAGAAGTCGCCTTGCTGATTAGGTAACGTTGACAGTTGTTTATACGCTAAAAGTTTTATGTAATTTCTCAGGTGTAGATTTACTTTCATTTCTTCCTAAAGATATTTTCCAATTACTTAATACTTTACTCATTTTCTGAAAGGCATCTTTTGTTATCTCTATGAACCTTTTCACATTTTCGGTCGTTTTTACTATATTACACATAAGTAAATAATACACTACTCGTAACATGTGACAAATATGAATTCAATCCTTTTACAATGAATGTTTTACCCCTTCCTTTTGCTTTCCTCGAATGTATTCTTGCGTAGTAAATATAAGTTTGTGATAAATAATTTCACTTTTTCTTTATCAACATCAGCCTACTAAAAATGAAATAAAATTGCATTTTATTCTATTAAATATTCACCACTATTTGCAATGACTTGTTGCCACTTATCAGGCAATTCTTCGACAAGTTTTGAATAAAAGGTTTTCGAATCGGGAATCTGGTTTTCAATAGAGAAAGATTACGTCATCAAAGCGTTTTACTGCGATCGAAAAGGTAATGATTGGTTGGTGTAAGGGCAAGTAAATATAGAAAACGTAGAACAGACCGAGGCCCAGCATGTTTTGTGAGTTATTCTTGCTATATAGAAAATTAAGTTGTTATGGCGGAGAACATTTTTCCTACTGAAGAGCACACGTCACAAATGGTAAACGTATAAATCTGCATTTAATGAATTATTACATTTTAAGATCTTTAAGTAAATAATACACCAATAATCCTACCACACGGACACCATTTCTTTCTTCCATAGAGCTTAGATTTTGAGCGGGCGTGGAGATTTGAAGTTGTTAATTCAGTGACTTTTCTGTTGAACATTACTGGATGTATCCCAACTTTCATCATTCCATAAAACGGAAATTAAATATGACTCAAACAAATAATATATTACCCAAGACAATGCAAAATGCTGTATATATACATATATATATATATATATATATATATATATATATATATGTGTGTGCGTGTGTGTGTATATATATATATATATGTGTGTATATATATATATATATATATATATATATATATATTGTGTGTATTTAGGCAGCATTTTTTTATTCATACATGTTTCATTAAATAATATAGATAAGTGTTGTCTATTTATTTTATGTAAATTCTTTTCAAATCGTCTGATAAGCTTAACAACATTATCATTAAACGAAGAAAGAAAATCACAATATTGATACATATTTTTTAATCCTATCTAAGCTTTCGGGTTACATAAACCATTATCAAAGATGACAATTACAGTACAATATATTAGGCAATACACGGACAAGACAGTGATGATAGTCTGTTTCTGTTTACATGGAAGATTTCCAAGCAACGATAAACTCGTTGTTCGACGTCATGAGTTGCGGAGCGATTTTTGCTTTCAGCGTCTTATATGCACGAGTTTATCGTTGCATGGAAATCTTCCATGTAAACAGAAAATTGGTGAAAATTCAAGCTTTGGGTAGGCAGTAAAACTTAAGTGACCTCTCGAGAGTGGAGGAAGGTGTGGACGATGATATACGGAAGTGGTGCGCTGCTCTGACTACATGCACCCAACCCCCATCTCGGTCGTACCGAGAAGTTTCAAAATGGAATACAGAGCATTACATTTGAGGACGGATTGGCTGCAGGAGTTGCCGATGTTGACAGCCAGCTACCTTCGAGGGTTCTACCCAGGTTTTCCTCTCTGAATTTACTTCTATAGCCTTTCCGTGTTTGGATATAATCGCAAGGCAGCGGAAGTTTAAAATAAGTGTTTACCTTCAACTCGATGGACTACCTTCCTAGGTGGCCGAGGTCAATCTACACGAACCAGTTGGTTATGAGGTGATTCTTTGTCTATTCTTCGCTCATTTCCGGCTGGTCAAAGGCTATTTGAGATGCATGTCTCGCAAGAATCTTATAGACATCTTATATTTTACTAAAACATTTGTATCTATAAAAAAGAATTTATAAACATAAAAATGTCTTAAAAATAATTGTCGGACTTTGTCCATTTCATAATGTGTGACATCATTTGTTTATATGTGGATACGCATCGAGCATATATGAATGTACGTGAGAAAATGATGGAAAATTGTAGTTTAAAAACAGTAAAATCGACCTTGCTAACCGAAACGCTCCTCTGTGGCGAAATCAGTAAAAGCACGTCAGCCTATATGACGGTTCCGTATAGGATACAGGTTCGATTCCTGTCGGAGGACGCATATTTTCTATGACAATTTTTCGGACATTCAGGCTGGTAAATGTTGTTTAATACTGTTTATTATAAACTGAGCATTTACTTAAATATTTATATCTATAAAAAAGAATGCAAAAACAAAAAATGTCATATATATATATATATATATACGATTATGAAAGAGGAGACTTTAGAAACCAATGATAATATTTTATTTCGCAAAATAGCTGACGGTTTCAACAATAAATGGATTAAAAAAAATTCAGATACAGGCAAAAACCGAAATCTGTAAAAATCAAATATTTATATGCATAATATATATATATATATATATATATATATATATATATATATATATGTTCGTGTGTGTGTGTATATATATATATATATATATATATATATATATAGATAGATAGATAGATAGATAGTAAGCTCATGACTGTGGCTAGACGTCCCGTTGCTTCTATTCAGATAATTATTCAACTCAGCAGTCACTTTGGCCGCAGTAGTCCGATGATTTTTGCCACATTGCGTTTCAATGCACATCGGTCCCTATCAGAACGTTTGCAAGTCCGTCCCGAATTACTACGGTTGCTAGAGGTTTTGCCCTGTTTGTTGAATTGCGTCATAGTTCTTGATATGGTAGCTGTTGATAAACCAAACAGTTCAGCAACCTTAGCGATCGAGGCTCCTGCCATGCGAGCCCAAACAATTTGCCCTTTTCGAACTCGGAGAGGTCACGCATTTAGCTTAAATTTAACTAAATTCTAAAAATAAATAAGACAAAGACAGTCAATTAGATAAATAAACGTATTTTACAATAGATATAACCTGCAATTACAAAGTTTTAGTTAGTTCTTAATATAATAGCTCTTTGAAATATAGCAGTGGAATTTGCACCTGTTCCAATTATTTTGTTCAATCCCTGTATATATATATATATATAATTTGTATGATCTTTTATAATGAATACATTGAACTCTTTTTGTGAATCACTTTTAATATTTTATCATATTAGGATTCACTTTCATTATATACCACCGGATTATTACCTGTATATAGACACGCACGCACACGCACACGCACACGCGCGCGCGCGCACACACACGCACACACACACACACACTCTCACTCTCTCTCTCTCTCTATCCCTCTCTCTCTCTTACACACACACATATATATATATATATATATATGTTGTGGGGCTCTCCCCCTTTACACAAGATGGACTAGTCTAAAGTAAACTTTTACTGACAGAGTTGGAGTACACAGACTGTTCACAAAGAGAGATACGCGGAGATACGTTGAGATACGTAGAGTCCACACAGAGAGAGATAATTACGGTTCCACTTACAGAGACTTGTACATATACTTTCTACTAACCCCTGTTCCTGGACTACTAATCTTCATTTCAAGTTTGTATTCTTCCGTTCAATACAATTATTTTCCTATTTCAATTACTGGCGTTGTTTATTTATTTGTGCAGGATTCCATCCCGGAATCCACAACAATATATATATATATATATATATATATATATATATATATATATATACTGACGAAAAATTAATTTAAATAGTCTAAATATGTTTTTAAACCATCCATCATTTACATCATTTACACTTTTCGGACTTTAATGCCGTATTCACGGCATTTCTATCGTTGTACGCTCCGTCCTCCTTCAGGTGATTGGAATTGAAGGGTTCACTTCGTAATTCCAATCACCTGGTGAAAGCCGGAGCGTACAATGGCCGAAACGTTATGAATATGGTAATAAAGATGAGGACAACAATTCGAACAAAATGTAAATTACAATACATCACTCAGAAATAGAGCCAGTAAATACTTAATTAGCTGACAGTATTTGATCAATACCGGCGCTGGTTCCCAAATATATATCTGCCTTTTGATCAGGGGTCACAAAATGATGTCCATTTTGGGTTGCATTATTATATATGGCTTTGTTTCATTTACACGGTTAAGGATGGTTCTCCACTACTTCCTGTCGTTTGTTACTTGATGCAACCTTTGATCCTTTACAACCTCTCCTCTTCCGCCATATATTCGTACAAACACTTTTAGTGGGGTTCCCATTCTTTTCAATTCAGGGGATTGCATATTACGTAACTATTTTTCTTTCTTTTTGTTTCTCAGGACATTTTCCGATGTCTTAATAATTTGCGCATTCTTCATTTTAACGCGCTCACTTGCAATAACCCTGCCTAACAATACGCAGAACATTATTCCTTTGTGCATCGCTGAAAACTGTTTTTTGACGAGTCGATTTGCAACATGAATAGTTTGCTTCCCGGATTAAACGAAAATAAAAGGTTACTTCTGGAATGGGACGAGCAGTATCATGTGACAGGGATTTCTTTCATTGCAATAAATGAATAATTCTAACATCAGATATGTCAAATCAATTTGAACTGCTTTATAAGCTGAAATTAAAATAAAATGATTTATATAAATTGGAAAACAATCGGCTTCGCGAGTCAATACTTCTCGATGAAAGTGAAATCGGTGCATATTGAGTAACACGATTCTTACCTAGCTTTCTGTGTTGCTCTCAAGAGGTGATAATTTTATTTTTATTAATTTATTTACAATACTTATTTGTAGGTTTGGTTTTGACAAAGAGTTATGTGACCCTATCACTTTTAAATACGAAAATATTCAGTGCATCATACAAATTTCAGAATACAGTGAAGGAAGCATTTGGCGAATAAAATTAATAATTACGGACTGCAAACGTAAAAATCACCATTTCTCTTCTTTGGAAACACTTTCGATCTTCTTGTGTCTAGACGACAATCATTGTATTTTCATTAATAGCTAAAATGATTCCAAATTTTTAAATTAAAAGAACAAAATATTTTACGTTACGGATCTAGTTAACGACTCCGTTTTTTTCCAACAATTTTTAGTGTGACCAACAGTAACCCTATTTTGCATTGCGACCTATTATATCGACGTGTAATAAATAAAAATCAAATTCTGTTCATTTTATTTATCATCGAAAATTTTTATGATCTGCACATACTGGAATTGCTTGTAAATTTTTCTATTACCTATTTGTATGAATGTAAAATTATTACATTTATAAAAATAAATTTAAAAGTAAAACAAATATTTGAAAGAAAAAGTCCTTTTAATGACATAGAAGTGTTTATTTCATCATAAGCAGCTGATTCCAGTTATGAGCACAGGAAGGCAATGCTACACGCATATCAGTTGCAGTGTTGAACCTGTTTCTGGTATTCGTCTTAAATTGAGTTAATATGGAAAATCACAGTTCACTCAGGTAAGCAGTTGTAAAAGCGAATAGCAATAAAAGAACCATTTTAATCAATGGGGGAAATTCTTCTTTGTTCTTAACCCAAAACAAGATATTTAAACTCAATGAGAACAGACAATATATATATATATATATATATATATATATATATATATGAAGAAATTAAGTCTTAAAGTGTGCTATATTTATGGGATAAAGTGCTCAATATCAGAGATAGAGCGTGTGTAGATATAAAAGTGAACATAGAAGTCAACACTTAGAGGCGACAGTCTGTTTCTTGCTAGATGCAATTGTCAGGCCACCTTGACTTCTATGTTCACTTTTATATATATATATATATATATATATATATATATATATATATATATATATATTTTAGAATTGGACATTGTCCGACAATTTATTTAAAGACATTTATATTATGTTTAACGTTCTTTTTATAGATACAAGTATTTAAGCAAATGCTCTGTTTTATAATAAACAGTATTAAATAACATTTACCGGCCTGAATGTCCGAGAAATTTTCATAGAAAATTTTCGCTCTCCGACAGGAATGGTTCCGTATAGGATACAGGTTCGATTCCTGTCGGAGAGCGAAAATTTTCTATGAAAATTTCTCGGACATTCAGGCCGGTAAATGTTATTTAATACTGTTTATTATAAAACAGAGCATTTGCTTAAATACTTGTATCTATAAAAAGAACGTTAAACATAATATAAATGTCTTTAAATATATATATATATATATAAACATTTTACATATACAGGGGTTGGACAAAATAATTGAATCACTTCTTATTTTCAAAGAACATTTATTTAATATGGAGTTGGTCCTCCTTTAGCCTCACATGCACATTTAATACGTCTAGGAATGGAATCATACAGCTTCCTGACTTCATCCAGAGGAATTTTCAGCCATTCTTCCATTAACGCCTGCTCCAGCTCTTTAAGACACGACGGTGGAGGATAGCGGATCCTAAATTGTCGCTCCAAAATGCACAACAAATGTTCAATAATATTGATATCTGTAGATTGGGGAGGCCATTCCATGAGTTCTGCCTCACTTTCATGCTCTTCATACCAATTCTTAACCCCTCGAGCGGTATGTAGTGGAGCATTATCGTCTTGGAAGATGCAGTCACCATCAAGGAATAAAATCTGGGCTATTGGGTGAACATGATTTCCCAAAATGTTCAGGTAATCTTTGCTGTTGATTCTACCATGCAGGGCAACTACTGGGCCGAGACATTTCCATGATATGGCGACCAAAACTATCACTGACCCACCTACTTGCTTCATTGTTGGAAGAATGCAGTCAGGGTTGTAAACTTCTTTGGGCTGCCTCCACACATAAAATCGCTCTGAAGTTGGGAAAAGAGAAAAACTGGACTTGTCTGAGAATATGACCTGCTTCCATTGGTCTGCAGACCAGGCATTGTGATCTCTGCACCACTTCAACCTCTTCTGAATGTTGCGAGTGGAGAGAAGAGGTTTCCTTACGACGGTTCTTCCATGATATGCAGCCTTATCGACGAACAGTTTTAGTAGAAACTGGACTGTTCAGATGATTATTCAACTCAGCAGTCACTTTGGCCGCAGTAGTCCGCAGGTTGTTTGCCACATTGCATTTCAGTTGGTCACTGTCAGTATGGTTGCAAGTCCGACCCGTATTGCTACCGTTGCTACAGGTCTTGCCCTGTTTCTCATTTGCATCAGTGTTCTTAATATGGTAGCAGTTGATAAACCAAAGAGTTCAGCAACCTTAGCGATCGAGGCTCCTGCCATGCGAGCTCCAACAATTTGCCCTTTTCGAACTCGGAGAGGTCACGCATTTAGCTTAAAGGTCACGCGGAGGGGTCACGCATTTAGCTAAAATTTTACTAAATTCTAAAAATAAATAAGACAAAGAGAGTAAATTAAATAAATAAACGTATTTACAATAGATATAACCTGTAATTACAAAGTTTTAGTTAAAGTTCTTAATATAATAGGTCTTTGAAATATAGGAGTGGAAGTTGCAACTGTTCCAATTATTTCGTCCAACCCCTGTATATATATATATATATATATATATATATATATGCAATTTTTTATATATATTATTTATATATTATATATGTGCGGTACTTATTGAAAAATGCTCAATATCAGTGATAGAGCTAAAACATTTAGTTGGTTTGATGTGAGTTTGTGTATATATATGTTTTATATATATATACATATATATATATATATATATATATATATATATATATATACATAAATACATATATATATATATATATATATATATATACACACACACACACATATATATATAAATAAATAAATAAACAGAAAGAGAAATATATATATATATATATATATATATATATATATATATATATATATATATATATATATATATATGAAGAAATATAGTCTTAAAGTGTGCTATATTTATGGGATAAAGTGCTCAATATCAGAGATAGAGCGTGTGTAAATATAAAAGTGGACATGGAAGTCAGCACTTAGAGGCGACAGACTGTCGCCTCTAAGTGCTGACTTCCATGTCCACTTTTACATATATATATATATATATATATATATATATATATATATATATATATATATATATATATATATATATATATATATATGATTCGAGCTTAGTTCGGTGAAAAGCTACCGATTACTTTCTGTACTGTCACTACATGTTATAAATTTTTAAAACGTCTGCCATGGCCATTAACATTTTGAGTCAATTTTGACTGGATTCTACCTATTATAGATTAGTACCAGACTAGAATAAACCTAATAATCACCAAAATTGTCTATCGTATACTGACTACTGCAACTAAAATGAAATTTGATATTAAAGTGTTAACTCATAGTATTCTAGGCATCGGAACATGTAAAACTTTGATATGCCATAAAAAACGAATCAATCCATCAGTTTAACCATGGGTAAGATTACGCGAAGTTTATTAAATATCTACAAACGAAATTACGGAATACAGTTACTATACACTAAAGGCTTACATGTTTAACAACATCCCCGGATATACGACCAGGCATAAAATCATAAAATTTAAAAATTCAACCAGGCTGTATTGGACGTTGTACAAAAAAAAATAATCGTGATTATGTTCTCTTTCTTAAAACAGAATTAAATCAATGAAAATTATAAAGTGACAATTAATACAAAATCCGCTTGTACTGTATTTACAACGTAATTCACCGAATGCAGAACTGATTTTCGATTGTGCTCTCATACTTTCTCGATTCGAATCATTGTCGCATTGTATAAACTAAATAAATTAGAAATATTACAAAAGTAACATTAAAACCCTCTTAATCTCTTTGATAAAATCTAGTATGGTTCATACGCATTGTCTGTCGAAAATAGAGATCTGGTATACTTTTCACATAGCGACTAGCTCGTTCAGCGACCAGGCAAGTCGTTTGAATGAAACACTCTATAAGTGAATAGAGGCTGTATTGTAAAAATGCTGATTTTTTTTGTATTTGATCTGAATTATCGCCGAAAAGTCAGGTGCGTGATAGTGTACCGAATAGCTAGTCGAAAAGAGAATTCGACGATCCGAGTTCGAATTCAGCCAAGCTTATTATATTCACTTTCACATATATGCTCTTATGAAAGTTATGTATCTATCTCTTCTAAGCCTAGCTATGTGTTAAATAACAGTTAACTCTTGCCCTGAGATTGCAACCAATCTGGGAAAAGGAAAACTCTGAACTGAAATGTAACCTGAGATCTATTGATCTACACACGCCGATACTGCTATAACTGCAGTACATTTGCTGTAACCAGTGACTCTAGTGGGTTACAGAAGAGAGAAGATACAATAAAACTCTGCTTTTTCAAGGGGAAATATCAACCTTTTCTATCCTAATCGGCTATATACGTCTCAAGATGATATCTGTTAATAATACCAGTTCTTAATTTCTGTAAATAGTCAGACTTGTTCCTTCTCATATAAAATTGCCAGAAAAATTCACTTCAGTTCCTGACAAAATAAATTTTTCATTAAAATCATTTACGTATTTATTGAAGCTCTCATGATCTCAGTAATATTTCTTTTAAATTCCATATTTATTTCGTACATAGGCAATCAAGTTTCTTTCTGTATTGGTTGTCTTTTATTATCTGTGAATTGCTAGAGAGTTTTGTAAAAAGTAGTAAAATGGTTTCTCTACGGCTTTGACTCCAGAGCAACCTTTCTCCCAGATTGATTATCATCCAAGGCTATACAGCTCAGTTTACTCTGCCATTTCACCAGTAGCTGGTTGGAGAAGAGATGTATTTATACCCTTCTCAAGGGCCATAGTACGAAAGGAAACGCAACAAGGCAGAATTTGAAATCAATTCACTGATTTCCAGTCATTACACCCATTGCTAAAATAAATTAAAATATTTTAAGTTTACACTCTTTGATATAATAAATTAAGATATTTTCCTGTACAACTCGGATCGGAAGAGTTAAGAAAAATTGGTGTCTCGTGAGTCGAATATTAGAGGACCATTGTCCATGTCCCCCCCAGGGTCAAAACGAGTTTCTTTTCGTGCATTTGAGGGACGTATGAAATTCCCTAGTACTATTTACGAAAATACGGATCTTACATACCATCGAATATGGTAGGCAAAAATGGCGTTAAATAAGCGTAAACTTGGTTTTCCCTAGTTCAAAAGAAACCAAATGGTCTGTTACGAAAGACGCGTATCAGAAAACTTTAGCACGTATGGTAGCAACTAAAACTAACCAATTTAATGCAAGTTGTACAACTTGAATTGGATTGTAAATCATGAAATACGACGTTAACTTAATTATTGAACTCTCCTCTCAGTTTCAATCACTCGTCGGGAACTTCTTAGATTAGCCGCTGTCAATGCTGTCTCCCAAGTGAATTACTACTTAGCATATTTAGCTTTATAAAGATGTCGGTGATTGAAACTCTTCCGGTTATTTTGTACTCTATGCTTTCCCATGTTTGGAACGATTGACAGATAGTTCTATTTCGAACTGGTGTATGTTAGTGATCTTAGGAAGAAACATGCAAGATCCTTTGTTACGTAATACACGAGAAGTGAGTTTTGCATTGGTAAAAATTTTTACATTCAGAAAGTGATATATATTTTCTTAAAAATGAAAAGACAAAATTGAATTATAGCATTTAATTAAAGATACAATAAAATTATCGAATATAATAGCGATTTACTAGGCGTAGCTTAGATATGGCAGAAGGTCGAAAGTATGGGACACTCAACGAGATTCGAACTTACTACTCAGTCTTAATTGATCAAGCGTTACATATTTACTAAACATTACACGTCGAATGTTCTAAGTGAATGTAATATATATCATTAATCATGGATTAATCTTTGTTAGTTTATCACTTTTAAGAATCAGTTTTATGGTTTCGATTTTAAAAAGAATCAGATTTGTGTTTTTTTTTTAAAAGTCGGCAATACTTTCATCCTATTTTTGATGGGAGGCTTTGAGGAGTATGGAACGACCTCTCAAATGCTGTTGTTCCCAGGTCCACCCTTAACCGTGGCAGTAGCACCTGTTAGGGCCCAAGTTATGGGCAAATAGTGGCCGCCCCAAACTGGGGTCAAAACATTATTAAAGTATAAAAATACATAGTTTAGTAAGGATACCTGCAATACATTTACATAGTAAAAACGAATTTACCAGCAATATATTTTTGAAAAAGGAAGAGAAAAACTATCATTAGTACATTGTTTTTTTAAATTACCAAAGCTCGCAAGAAAATTAAATTTCGGCATTAAATGACTCATGAGGATATTGATATGCCATTAAACAAACCAAACCTTATTTCTTAGAAAAGTTTTTTAAAGCTTTTCACCCCAAGCAAGGCTGGAAGCCACTAGCACGCAAGGGGTTACAGAAGGAAGGTTTGGAGGAAGAGCAGATAGGAGTGGTAAATGAGAGGATGTGAAGAAAGATAGTGGATCGATCAAGGCAAGGGGGTTACAGAAGATTTGGAGCGAGAGCAGATAGGAATAAAAGGGGAAAGGATGTGGAGAAGGGAAGTGGATAGATCAAGGCAACTGGAGATGTCGATTGACGTTACACTTAAATAGTTGGAGATTATATTTGTCAGGGAAACAGGAATACGGAAGGGAATTCCACAGGCGAGATGTGCGAGACATGAAGCTATTGGAGTAGAAGAGACGTGTACATCTAAGTTTCAATGTGAGCAATTTAAGACCATACTACAGCATAAATGAATTAAAGCCTCCATTTGTGCACAATCCATTTTCGATTTCTAATAGAGTCTTTATGTAGTAACCTTTTAAAACAGTAAGTTAAATGTTCTGTGACGTGAAACACATAATACTTTTGCAGTGTTCACCAATAGAGAAAAACAAGAGAGTTATTTGTGAAAAGTAATTGTGAATCAACATTTTACATTTTATTTTCATCAGTAGGCAAATTAGAATATTTTCTTGATAGAAGATAAGATTGTCGCAGAAGAAATAGTTGACCCAACGAGAACAGCACGCAACAACCTTCTAGAATTAGTTTTAGCAGAAGAAAAGAAGAAGAAGAAAAGATTTCGATTAAGATTACTTTATGATCTTTAATTAAATGCCTGTTCGGGTTGGACGGTGTTGCTTGAGAGTTTCTATTTAACAAAACTATGGCTTTAATTATATTCCAAACAAATAATTTCTTAAGAACTTAAGATGATAGAAATTATCCCAAAACGTAAACTTTTTTTTTAATAATTAGTTTGAAAATCAAACAATTCTTAAATTTGTTTTCGTTTTGGTAAAGTCAGTATATTTTTCATAATTTTTTATTTGCTTGTTTAATGGTTTGTGTGATTTTATATATTAAAACACGTTTCAGGAATAAGTATGTATAAAAATATGTTCCATATAATTTAGGAAATATAGTCCTCATTTATCACCAACTAACATTCGATGGTCGGGCATGACATTATCAATGTTACGAGTTTCAAGTAGACAGCTTTACAGTTGTTGTTATGGACACAAAATTTCAACCGGTAACTTTTCGCCATTTCTCTGGCTGAAAGAATCGTTGTCAGTCGGTTTTTCTTTCTTTTTAATTTCTTCAATCAGACGCTACACACTCTTACACACTCACTAGGCTACATCTTAAGATCTTGTATTGATAAGATGAATATGAAAACGTTCATAGATTACTATTAATCAATCGACCATTATTTTCTTGTTTCTCAGGAAGCGAGTCAGGCTAACCAGAAGAAAGTAATGTATAGATATTTACAGAATATGGGAAGCAGATTTTAGAACACTGTATCTGTGGTCATAATAAGAAGTCTTTTGGTTAGAACACTATGAGTACATCTAATAGCAGAAAGTCAGAAAAAATCTTTTTTTTTTCAGAAACAGTATTCTTCCAATTTGGATTTGTCACTCAGGTTCTAAAATGTAACTAAATATTATAAAAACAAGGCAAAAGTTGTGCTAAAAAGAGAATAAAACAATGATTTTTAGAATGGTTCACAATATCCAAGCCAAGCAAACAGATCTACAGGTTGTAAAAAAATGGCTTAAATAATTCAGGTATGAGTTTGTTAAACTAACCGAGCCTTAGCTAAAGATAGTGAAATATAGAAAAAAGAACTTTAGTGCTAGGAAATTAAAACATTTGCTGAAAGGAAAAGTAGGGCTTTGTTTTTGTTTTTTACCGATGATCCTTGTAAGACATTTGAAGAAGGATTGGCTCTATTCAGCCATACTTTATTGCTGTCTACTAGAATATTGAGAAGGGGATACAGTTATAAATAGGCTTGACGTAATTTCAAACCTAGCGCGGATTAACAGCAAGTAGGAAAAATCATTAGATTATAGAAGTAATCGTAAGGAGAAGGTTGGAGTATTGAGGAGAGTTTTTTTCATTGGATCTTCATTGAAATACGTCTGTTAATATTGGTCTGAAAACTAAATGAATAATATCATAGAGAAATTAGAACAATCACTGTAAAAAAGAGCAAATACTAGATGGAGCCTTTGAAACACGAGCTTACAAATAAAGAATGGAAATAGATAAAAAGCAACACCATGTCTACATAGCGCTACTAATATTTTATAACGTGACAGGTTCTATTACTATGCAATATAAAAATGAATTTGACAAAGAGATCGTTGGTTTTAGAGATTTATGGATAACATGCAATAATTATATCTACAGCGATGATGGAAGGCGAAACTTGAGCTATAAATTAAAATATTACTAAAATCTATAGTTTGTAATAGGGGGAAATGCCTAAAGCGATACCAAAACAGAATTAAGCAAGTTATAGTAAATAAAATATTCTACAATTCTACGGACAACGGAAAATGCAGAAAGGCCGAATACTGCTGTCACGGAAATATTCTGGGGACTGAAGGAAAACATTAAAAAGGTAGGATTTTTAAACAATATCAAATGGATTTACTATAGATCAAAAATTGCCGGGAATTTGAAATAAAATTATGTGCGTTAAAAAAAATCGGAGCATTTTTACAAACTTGATGACACCTAAAAAAAAAAAACTACTTCGGTTATTGTTCTTGAGATTCCCAATCATATACGGAAACGTAGCTCAAAATTAAGACCTTGCTCAAGAGTAAGCAGAAAACGAAACATAAGACTCCGATTCAAATAGTTGTTCAACTACAGGTAATTACAGACCTATAATCTGCCTGCCTATAATGCCAACAATTATGACAGGATAATTTGCGGAATCAATATACAACTCACTATCAAGTTGTAGACTAGGCAAGGAATGAAATGAAAAAAATGAAAATGAAAACTATGCTGAAAAAGAACTAGAGGTACACGTGTTGCATTCATGAATGCAAATTTATAAAACAAATGTTGAAACCAGGAAGAATAAAGAAGGGGATATCATTTTATGAAGTTACAGAGAAATTGAACTGAGCAAAGATGGCTATGATAACAAATAAGAATATATCTTAAAAATACAAATACACTATTCTCTGCGAATCTGAAATTCAAATTAAATATTCAACTCGGCACAGAAATGCAAATCTAATACCCAGGAGCAAAGAGAAGGAATTTAGTCAGATAATATCTAGGTACCTTCCATGCAAAGTTACAGAAAAATCTGCTCCTTGTCAGAGATCTGCGAAAGATTGCGGTGCAAAAGAATGCCTGATGTACTAATCATTATTGTCGATCCAGGAAGGGCCCAGAGCAAATTGCAAAATAAGTTTGGTAAACCGGGAAATCTGTAGATAAATTGAATTAATCAAGATGATATTATTATTGTATTCAAGAGGAATACCCCAGAAAGTTCTAGAGCATTAAGCAGATTTGCTGTCTTTTGAGATTTTGAAAACCACTAATTAAACATGAGGTAATAATAATTAATTGACAATAAAAGTTTGGAAAGGATTATTAGTATAATCCAAAACATATAATAGGACCCCCCTGTATGCGGTAAGAAAATGTATTCAGTAAATATACAAAAATAAGAAGGGCTAGAAGACAAGGGTGTGTCTTCTTACCGGATTTATTCAACCTATACTGTGAGTCGAATCTGATAAAATTAGAAGTCCTGCCAGAATTCGTTATTTACGGATACAATCTTAACAGCCTAGAATATTCAGATGACACAGTGTTGGTAGCAGTCACAGAAAGGAAACCACAAGAACTCCTAGAGAAGTTAGTGAATGAAATCTAGAAGAAATTACTAAACATCAGTGGAAATAAGACAGGATGCCTGTGTTTTAACAAAAGGAACAGAGCCTAACATACAAATTACAAATTGGAGATAACAAAATCAAACAAGAACAGCATTTTAAATATCTTGGAAATATTTTAACGGAAGACAGAAAGTACAACGATGGAAGCCAAAGGGGTATTGGGATAACGAAATATGCCTTCGAAAAGATAAGCAAAGTATTAAGAAACCGGACAATCCTGAACTCTTACGTAATATCAGTCCTCATAAATAGCAGTGAATGCTGGAGAATCTCCTCACTGATGAAGACGAGATCTGAAGCAACAGACATGTGGTTATACAGAAGCATGCTGAGAATACCATGGACTGAACATGTGAACAAGGCGGAGGTTTTAGAAAAATTGAAACAAAAAGGTTACTTATAATTAACATCCGAAAAAACAGTTGAAATTTCTTGGGCACATAATGAGAAAAGAGGACTTGGAAAATGTGAAACACACAAGACAGATTTAAGCCAACAGGGTCAGAGGAAAACAACGCATGAGCTCTCTAACGAGTTTCAGTATATGAGTAACAGAACAGAGTTTAGGAGAGATGACTAAAGACAACATTTATTAAGAGCTACAAAAGACGGGAAATTGTGAAGAGCCGTGATTCCGATGTCCTGACGACAAAGGGCACACAGTAGTAGTAATAGTAGTAGTAGTAGTAATAATAATAATAATAATAATAATAATAATATGATGATGATGATGATGAATAGGAGGAAGAAGAGGAATATGAAGAGGAATAATAATAATGAGAAGGAGAATAATAATAATAATAGGGGAAGAGAAGAAGAAAAAGAAGAAGAAGAAGAGGAGAAGAAGAAGAAGTGTAGTAGTAGTAGTAATAATAATAATAATAATATAATGATGATGATGATGATGAATAATACGTGGAAGAAGAGGAAGCAGAAGAGGAATAATAATAATAGAAGAAGAAGAAGAAGAAGAAGAAGAAGAAGAGTAGTAGTAGTAGTAGTAGTAGTAGTAGTAGTAATAATAATAATAATAATAATAATAATAATAATAATAATATGATGATGATGATGATGAATAGGCGGAAGAAGAGGAGGAAGAAGAAGAAGAAGAAGAAGAAGAAGAAAAAGTATTAGTTTGATAGAAAAGATAGTTTTCTTTTTTTCAGCACAATGCATTTTCTTATCCCAGTGGTCTCAAAATAACCTAATCAAACAACTTCTCCGGGAAGATATTCGCAAAAATTATTAATTTACCTGTCCACTGCTCATTTTTTAAAGACATTAACTTGAAGGTAAGTTATCGAACTTGTTTTTGGCATATTCGCCTTTTGACAGGTAGCAGTTAAAGAATCGATTCTAAACATATCCATTTTAGGGGCTAATTTTTGTCTGCTAATTCTAGAAAGATATTAATTCCCTGATTAAGAGCCCACGTTAACTTGTGAGGAAAAACAAGAAAGTGTCATCCGAAGGAGGAAGGAAGAATGTAAGGTGATGTCGAATAGGAATGAAGTAAAGAAAAACAAAGTATATAAAAACATAGAAATGAAATTTAAAAATAATCTCTTGAGAAGAATACCGAAATAAATAAATAATGAAGCAATTAATGAACATGACGATAGCGGGCAGGGGGGAGAAGAGGTACAGAAGAAAATCTAACACTGCTAATAATATGTATGCGAAATACGAGGAGAGTTACAACAAAATAATATTGTTATTAATGGGCCAAAGTGAAATGAACTAACAAGAATAAAAATAATATGAGGGAAGAAGTAGTAGAAGTAGGAGGAGGAGGAGGAGGAAGAGGAGGAGGAGGAGGAGGAGGAGGAGGAGGAGGAAAAAAACAAATTATATATTTGATGACTAATTATGCGAAAATGAGGAACGGGAAATAAAAAGACATAGATAAAAGCAAAAAGACACGATTCTTTAAAATAACTAAGACGGTGCGATCAAGAAAATTAAAAGAAAAAAGTGAGAATAAAACAATGACGGAATACTATTACTACTAATTTTGCTAATAATAATAATAATAATAATAATAATAATCATCATCATCATCAGAAGAAGAAGAAGAAGAAGAGTTTTGTGTAAATGGTTGATTAGGACATATAGCGAAAATACACAATTCAATTTACTAAGAGCTACAGAGGACAGAAAATTGTGGAGAACCATGGTCGCCAACATCCTGAAGTGACACGTCACATAGAAGAAGAAGAAGAAGAAGAAGAAGAAGAAGAAGAAGAAGAAGAAGAAGAAGAAGAAGAAGAAGAAGAAGAGTTTTGTGTAATTGGTTGACAGGACAGGGATTAGGAGATATAGCGAAAAGACACAATTTACTAAGAGCGACAACAGACAGGATATCGTGGAGAGTCAAAATCGCCAACATCTTGAAAGAACACGGCTGAAAGAAGAGAAAAAAAAACAAGCTTGTATGAAATGATTGAAAGGAATCAGAGAAGAAGAAATCAAAAATGAAAAAGAATTGTGCAATAATGTATGAAGAAGTATATATTAGAAGAAACAGTTGGATAGAAGCTGAAATGATAAATGAAGAAAATATTAAAGGATAAGAGATTCAAGAAGACAGAGGAAGGAAAAAAAAGAAAGAAAAAATTCCGTGTCCGATGAGTAGAAAGACTTCCAGAAATAATAAACAGAATTAAAAAAAGAAACGAAAAAAACTCCCTTTTTATTTTAAATATGTTCCCAACTTTCCTTCATTTGCGAAAAGAAAACTTTCCCTTCACGTCGTAGCATTCACTTAATTACGCCGAACACTTGTCGTATACCTCAGCGCAGTTAAGCTGATGCTATTAATTACGTTTCTCTATTTTTAACGCAAAGAACGACTTAATTATATCAAGCTTGTTTAATGAATAATAAACATCGGCCAGTCACTTCTTTTGGTCACTTATTCTCAAAGTGCACCCCGTTTTTAGGATATAATATTTTATGACATAATTTCTACTGGACTTTGAACCGACCCGATAATTCGATTATTTCCCGTCTGCAGGGGCTAAAATGATGTTGCTATACATGAGTTTTCTTCTTTTTCCATTTTGGCATACCATCGATAATCGATATAATATTTTCTTTTTTCCTTTTCCAGAATCAGAAATAAGGCTAAGAATCCGTTTTTGCATTGTACGTGACAGCCAGGGTTTCTGTTGTTCATTTGCAAAATAATAATTGTTAAAAATGTCAAAAGCTCGCTTGCAGGAAGTCGCTGTGAATCGAAAGGATGTAGGATATAGAGCGATAACTTAAATGTAGTTTAAATTTAAAACAGATGCCTTAATTCTTCCATTAGATGCAAAAAATATCTTTTATAATTATACGCACACCCAGAGCGTCCCATATAGCACACAATACACTTAATCATTATAATATAGCATCGTCCCATATAGCACACAATACACTTAATCATTATAATATAGCATCGTCCCATATAGCACACAATACACTTAATCATTATAATATAGCATCGTCCCATATAGCACACAATACACTTAATCATTATAATATAGCATCGTCCTATATAGCACACAATACACTTAATCATTATAAATAATATTGTAGAATAACGAAGAACCATCTTTAGACAGTGATACAAAAATAGGAAAAAGCGAGAACATTTTTTGGTTCTTATTTTTATCATCAGTATATATGGTGCTGTTAGAAAGCTGAATGAAATGAATGTTTAACGATAGAAAAATACAGACGGAGATTTGGAAATTGTGGAAATTTCTTCCTAATTAATTTTATTGTTATTATTTTCATAGTATTTACGTTTTATTTTATAGCAACTCCTTTTGCGATAGCGAGGTAAATCCTTTCTTCTTTATGTTTAACGGTCGTAGCATAACGACCTAACAATGTCAACATAAAACAACAATATATATGATGATGATGATCGAATCTCCCGTCGATTTCGACGTATGAGAATCCGACAACCACATTCAGATATTATTTTTGTGTTGTATGTGACCCTTCAGTCCTGCTAGTGACCTGCATACAAGCCCACATATTGTGCAACAGCGAGGATCGCGGCACATGGCAAGAGGAATTTTTCTTATGCTTTCCGCCGTTGTTTTTCGTTTCTTAGTCACTCAATACAAGGAATTTGAAAATGCCTGATACCACTTTGGCACAAATATTTCCAGCTATTCTTATCCAGGTCAAGTCGCTCGATGTTAGCATGAGACACATTGATAGCTGAGAAGTTACATCTGCGCAACGGCCGTACAACAGTCCTTTGTCCACTGTCAAGCTGGCTATACGTGAGGACCTTAGGTATTCCGTATCATTCATCTTTGCAGTATGATCAGCTCAGTGAAGTTGTGACAGAATCAGGAATGTCTCAGTTCCACCAATGTTGCATTTCCCGAGAAGATAGCATATATATATATATATATATATATATATATATCTATATATATATATATATATATATATATATATATATATATATGTGTGTGTGTATAGAAAGAGAGAAAGAGAGATAGAGAGAGAGAGGCCTGACGATTGCATCTAGCATGAAACAGACTGTCGCCTCTTAATGTTGACTTCTATGTTCACTTTTATATTTATATATATATATATATATATATATATATATATATATATATATATATATTAGGACATTTTTATGTTTAACAATCTTTTTATAGATACAAATATTTAAGTAAATGCTCTGTTTAAATATTTGTATCTATAAAAAGAATGTTAAACATAAAAATATCTTAAAATAATTGTCGGACTTTGTCCATTTCATATATATATATATATATATATATGAAATGGACAAAGTCCGACAATTATTTTAAGATATTTTTATGTTTAACATTCTTTTTATTAACATTCTTTTTATACATATATATATATATATATGAAAGTATGGGGCATTTTTATATTTGCACTCTTATATTATATTTTCCGCCTGCTTTCTAGTTTAAGGTAGTTGGTACAATTAGGCTATTTTATGTAAAAAGATAGGTATCCCTCTTGATATATTGTTTACTTTTGACTCTAAATTTAAATTTAAATAATTTTAGAAAATTAGTTTAATTTTTTTAATACTTCGTTTTCCGAATTTAAGAACGAACGATATCAATTATTAATAGTTAATTCTAATATTTTACGCAACGTTAAACAAGCAAGTCTTACCACGGTTTTGAATCATCACCATGAGAATGCGAACACTATATATATATATATATATATATATATATATATATATATATATATATATATATATTATGTCATTTGCAGACAGTACTGTTTCGCTGTATCACAACTTCTCAGTGCGACTAGACATCTGAATGCTTCAAGCCAAGACCGAAACACGACCGATTTGGTGTCAGTCAGAGTTTCTACCACTGAGCTATCATCACTCGGCAGAGAGAAACAGCTAGTTCTAGAGTATCGTTTTTACGAATGTAAAAAAACGACAATCAGACAGAGGGCTCCAATTCATTTTACTGAAGAGTTTTGCATTAGCGTAGGTGGTTGTTGTTTATAGAATTAGCCTATCTCTCAACAGTGCTCAATTGAAATATATTTTCAAAAGCTTAATTATGTCATTCGCAGACAGTACTGTTTCGCTATAGATAAATAAATAGATTGATAGAGACAGATATATAGATAGATAAAAGATAATGCAAACTTATTTTCTCTTTCTTTATGCAATTTATATTAGATATAACTTATTTCTCGTCAGAATTGTCACTTAAGACTCATAACTATATACATATATATATATATATATATATATATATATATATATATATATATATATATATATATATATATATATATATATATATATGTTTATATATATAAATGTAAGGAGAACGAGAATAATGTAAATTCTAACGTTAACAGCATTAATTCAAAAGATGGCTCAGTACCAAGTAACGTAATAATTATTTCTGGAAAATGAAGGAAGAAAACAAAACACCTATGGTTAACCAGAAAATCCTCACACAAGCCAGAACCTGCAGATCTCTGAATGAACCTTGTTTCTTATGTCTGCAAGAAAAAATATGTATTATAAGCCTTTTCAGTAATAGTCAATTGTTAAATCAAAGATCCGAAATTACCTTGTTTGTAGGCACATTAAAGATCTTACATTACACTCTTGCTAAACGTTCAAACTTTTAACTAACCTTACAATTCTAAAATGTTTTATGCACATGTACAATAATATCAATAATATCAGATAATTAGATTTACATCTATATTTATTTTAAAATGTATATATTTTGATAATAGGCTTAAATTTATAGAACATTTATATTAGCAGTCCACACCTTCTATGTCTTTTTACTTACATCTTAAATTCTGAACAAAAATTTCTTGTAGTATTTTTTAAAATAACTTATGCATTTTACATACTTTTATTAAATTACATAATAAGTTTATCCAAAAACAAGAGACAGAAACTCCAACCTAAACTCGGAATCACTCAGTCTTGTTTCTGACCTAAAATAGTTGTCTCTTCCCCCGTGGAATCTTTTTCGATTACCACTATGACCTTACCCTACAACTATCTTTACATTTCTTCGTCCTCAGTTTTCCTATTTTCTACTTCCTCGTTATATCTTACCTCTCCCTATATCTCCTTTTTTCTTGGATTGTTAACGTGGGGGCTTAAATATCTGAACATTGCACAGTATCAAAAACTTTAGCAGTCACTTCCGCTATCATAACTACTGTTATCTTATTCTGTAACTTCCTGTTCCTCTCCCTTTTTTTTTACCCCTCTCTGTTTCCTTTTAAAGTGTATCTCTCTATAGTTTTTTAAGAAATTGACGTACTATACGAGGTTTGTTTTTTAACAGAATTGTCCATAACCATTTTTAGTTTCCACCAGTCGAGATGCAATAAGGCAACGAATAATTATTTTTGACCACATGTAAAAATCTTATTTATATAATGCTATATTTAAAGACATTTTTATGTTTAACATTGTTTTTACAGAACAAGTATTTAAGTAAATGTTCTGTTTATAATAAACAGTAATAAATAACATTTACCGGCCTGAATGTCCGAGAAATTTTCATAGAAAATATTCGTCCTCGACAGGATTCGAACCTGTATCCTATACTGAACCGTCATATAGCCTGACATGCCTTAACCGTTTTGGCCACTGAAGATCGTTCGGTTGGCAAGGTCGAATTTACTTCTTATAAACTTCAATCTTCAATGAATCTCTCATGTACATTCATAACTGCTCATGGTTGGTGTATCAAATGTAAACAAATGTAAACAAATGACGTCACACATTATAATGTATAATGCTATATATATATATATATATATATATATATATATATATATATATATATATAATGCAAACTGAAAAGTTAATTTAATATATATTTTTACGTTGGAATTATGTTCGTTTTATTATAAAATACTATTTATACTGATTTATAAAGAAAACTGAAATATATTGATTTTATATTTTTGCAAATACCTCCGCTTAAATATGAAGGCATTCTCAATAAACGTTTCCGCAGTCTTTTTGTAAGTTGACAACAAATCAAAGTACTTGTCAACACCCCATAGCGTACAGATATGTCTGCCTTTCGGCTATTCCATATGGTAAAATCGACGTTGAACTGGTGAAAATTCCATACGTATTAGGGAGAACGTGACGAAGTGGGTGATTGTAACACTTACAGAGGATTGTACATACTGCTTTGGAACGTATACAGTAAAATGTCAGGTGCAGTAAGATATATGTGCAATGTCTCTAGATGATAATTGTGATACCTTGGCTACAATTTCGTTAACATTTAATAAAAGTGTAATTTCCGGTCTGACCGCCAATAATATTCAAAATTTCTGATTTTAATTTTTGGTGCCCGGTTAAAAAAGTTCCTAATAAATTATGATTTTCTATTTCTTTAGGCGATTTTTCTTCGGTATGGCTAACTTATCGTCAGAAATCTCATAACCTTTTTAAGGAAATATTTGAACATTTGATGTTATTTCAAAACGTTATCAAAAATTCTGGTATCAATTAAAATGTTATTGTAGCCAAATGAGAAATAGAGTTTTTACAAACTATATACGTTGATTCAAAGAACAAGTTTGAACTGACAATAAAAAGGAACTGAAGAAAATCATTTTATCCATCCACATAAAACAGCTAATGAGCATTTACTAGAAATTTGCTTGTAGCCTCTATGAGATTTTTTTTAAATAGAAAAGCAGAACAGACATAAACGCTAGTGATGCTAAACCAGCAGTGACGTCATCGGCCTTGACTATGGAGGCACCATCTTACCGGTTCCTGAGGTTAACTGACTTTGTTCGTATCTACATCTCAACATACGCAGCCAAGACTTCTCAACGTCTCATCCTAGAGCAAATCGATTTTGAAAACTTTCAATGTTTTCCATCCTTTACATAAGTACGAACTGACTTTGGTAAAATTTCTTCCATTCAATTAAAATGTTTTCAATAATATGGTCTTTATTTCAGCTTGCTGGAAGTATAATAATGAATCTTTCCGGATTATTTTTAAGACTATCTCATCGGAGTCTATAGTATTTGTTAGTTTTCACAATCTCAGTTGAACTTAGTACAAAAATGTTATCTGTTTAGTTAACAATGCTGTTTTAGAAAGAATTGCAATACGGTTAGTCAAGCAGTATTAGTTACATCACTATCATACCGGCCACATCGTCACATTAGCCGTAATGGCATCATCACTTTCTAGGATTTTCCTTGCTATATATAGTGTAATAAATATAGACACTGTAGTTAATATGTGAAAAATTTGACCTGTTTGCATTGTACCTAATTTTTCTAAACGCAAAATTGAGATTTATATATATGATATTAAATCTAGTTTGTATCTATTTACTTAAATTTTTAGAAGATTTCAATGAGCGAATAAATTAAAGTCTTTTTCGACGCCCATAAAGATGACAAAACAAAAGCAACTAAAATAATAATGGCGACTGTATCAGTTTAAGAGAGGATTATGTTTGAATTATATAAGACTCAGATAAATCTAAAAGAGAAAAAAACTGAATGAGCCAAATGTATTTTTTACAATTAAAACGAATTTAATTCCCTACAAAATAAGATATATAAGCAGTTATATATTGGTGGCAATAATTAAGAACAATATGAGAGGCTACAAAGACGTGTTGCCAGTTGAAGCATAGTTTAAATCATCTTTAAATATTGAAAGAAAAATTAAATAGAAAATAAAGAAAAGAAACGAAAAGTAATAGGAAGTATAAAAGACAAGTAATAAAAAGAGTGGAAGGGAATTAAAGATAGAGAAACGACGGAGGAATTAAATGAAGAGGGAAGTAGAAAAGAAAGAAAGAAAGAAAGGAAATAAAAAAGAAAGACGAAGGGAATAGAAAAGAATGAGAAAGGAAATAAAGAGGGGAAATAGAAAAAGAAAGGAAGGAAAAACGAAAATAAAATAAAAAGAAAGAAGAAAAAGGAAATAAAAAGAACAGGAAGAAAAGAAATGAAATAAAAAAGAGGAAGGATGGAAAAGAAATAGAAAAGAAAGAGAAGAAAAAGAAAGAAAATAAAAATAGAGAGAAAATAACGAGAGTAAATAGAAAGGAAAGAAAGAGAGAAAGAAAGAAATGAAATAAAAAAAGAAGAGATATGGACTAGAAAAGAAGAAGGAGAAAAAGAAATAAGAAAGAAAGTGGAAGAAAAGAAAGGAAAAAGAAAAAAGAGGAAGGAAAGAATAATAAAGGAAATAAAGAGATGGAATAAAAAGAAAGAGGAAACGTAAAAAGGGAGTAGAAAAGAAAGAGGAAGGAAGTAGAAATGAAAGAGAAATGAAATAAATATGGAAATTAAAAAAGGAGAAAAGAAAGAAAGGAAATAGAAAAGAAAGAGGAAGGAAAGAAAGAACGGAACTGAAAAGAAAGAGGAAGGGAAAAGCAATAAAAAAGAAAGTGAAAGGAAATAAAAAAGAGGAAATAGTAAAGAAAGATATAAGAAAAAAGAAAGAAATATAAAGAAAGAAGAAGTAAAAAAAGTAAATAGAAAAGAAAGAGAAAAGAAATGAAGATTGGAAATAGAAAAAGAGGAATTGAAGAAAGAAAATAGAAAAGAAATGAATAAAATGAAAATATAGAAAAGAATAAATAAGGAAAGAAAAAGAGAAATAGCAAAGATAATTGAAGAGAAGAAAATAAAGAAATAGGGAAAAAATAGGAAAGAAAGAATAGCCATAAATAATAGCGAAGGAGAATAGGAATAGCTTGGAAGGTGTATGGGGTAAATGTGAAAAATAAAGAAGAAAAATAAATCTAAATAGTGTCGAAACCACGAAAAAGAAAAAAATATCAATGAGTAGGGGATGAAGGTGGAGTAACTGGAAAATTGACAAAAATTATGGACGATAAAGAAAGGCTTGAGAAGACATCCTTAAGAAATACAACCCCGTGTAAGAAAATCCGTCATTTTTAGCAAAACGTTCGGCAAAGGCAAGTAACATAAAAATTCAGTAAAGAAAGAAAACAAAAGAAATCATTGATCCTTGATTGCTTCAAGTCAACTACAAAAGCGCTCATTAACAATACTGTTCACTTGATCGGCTCAAAGTCAGGTTCTGTATCAGTTGACTATGGCTGGTGTTGGTCTTGCGGGCTTAGACTCAACGTTCAAAGTGCTGATTATGTTACACTCTTAAAGCGTTGAGTTAAAATCAATTACCGTGTCCAGTGTCCATCTCTTCCTGCCACAACTCAGGCTGAAAGCTTGGTCGACACCTTTCAAGAATTACCATTGAATCGCGATCAAAGTGACTTTTGATTTCTGATCAAAGTTGTTCAATTATAGACTCTTATTCAACAAGACGCCGTCGTCTTTAAGGTTGCATGTCTTTCGTCTCTCACGGAGTCGAATATTGTTGGAAGAGGGTGTTAATATAATGAGTGGACAGGTAAGTAATGAGAGTAAACACATTACATGTTATTCTGTCGATGGCAAAGGCAGTGATTATGATTATAACGTCGACGAGGAGCATGAAGGATAGGGTTACGAGGTTTTATTTTATGATTCTATTGGATTGAACATTTTTGCCTGAGAGAATAGATAATGAAGCGACCGAATGCGTCATCCATCTAACCGTAAATCGATACGAATGATACATTTTTAGATTGTTAGATATATAGATAGAGGGAAGATATTACGAAAGGAGAGATACTATAAAAAATTGCAAGTGTCTGTGATGAAGCGGACATAGAATCTCAATCAAAAAATCTTCTGAAATTCGCACAGTTCACTTGTGCATATATATATATATATATATATATATATATATATATATATATATATATATATATATATGTATTTATATATATATATATAATCATTCGAAAATCATAACATAAAAATGTTATAAAATCACTTCAAAATAGCCATTTTGTTTCAACACATCTGGTGTCTCATCAAGTGATGGTGTTGAATGGAGAATAAAGGGTTTTAAATGGTTCAAATCAATCAAATACCCCTCGCTAGGGGAAACGCTGAATTTGTGTATATGTGCGTGTCTTTATCAATGTATGTGTATATAATCGCTTATACGTGCCTTTCATTGTATGTATATGTTTTTGGGGTTTTTTTAAGGGTCGTGGACATATTTCCTGTATCGTCGCTTTTTTGCGTCTTTATATATCTAAATACGTCTGCGTGTTTGTGTATTATAATCTGATTATGTGTGTATTGTCTTTTGCAAGATCTCACCGTCCCTAACCCATATCTTCCATTCAAATGCATCGAAGTTGTAACGGAGTTCAGAGCAGCATTAGATCTTAACGTTTATTCCAACTTAATTTCAATAAAAGCAAAATAAATAAATAAAAACATATGTATTTTTTACTCAGTTTATTCTTAATAATTTTATAATTTTAAACTTAATATAGATTAAATTTAAAATTGGTAATTTTTAATTTTTAATTTTATAGTATAATTTAATATTTATTCTATTCTAGTCTAACCCTAACATTAAAGCATTAAATAATTATTATAACCAAAGTTCGTTGTCAAGGTTTTTTGAATTCTCATATACTTGTATTTTGATTGGTCATTCCAGCTTATGTAACATCATTTCCCCTTGCGAGGGGTGTTTGATTGATTTGAACCTTTTAATGCCCTTTATTCTACATTCAACGTCATCACTTGATAAGACAACAGAAGTGTTGAAACAAAATGGCTATTTTTGTAGTGATTTTATAACATATTTATGTTATAATTTTCGAATAAATGATTATATTTGCTCTCCTCAGTATTGAGCATTATTTTAAGAATAGTATTTGTTCATTATTGGAATTTCCGTATACACCAATCCTATATTTGCATATATATATATATGAGACCTAATGAGACAGACACACCTACCAAGGTTTCACTTAGGCAGATCGTCAGGGTCGGCTGGCTCTTTAGTTGTTTACTCGTATCGGGGATTTTTCTTTGGGCCTTGAACCTGTATCTGTGCGATTATTTTCGACAGACTTTCATGTTCCTGGCTCTTTCTTTTTTTAAAACCTTTTTTTCCTTCGTGATTGATTTGGCTATTGTTAAATCAAGAGTTCGAAGGTTTTTCGACACGAGCATAGTTACCTATATATATATATATATATATATATATATATATATATATATATATATATATATATATATATATATATATGAGGTACGGTGGAGTAGTGGATAGCGGCTCGCATTCGAATTCCAGTGGAATCCAATACATTCACGTACGCGCTAATACGCTTGGTAAATGTATTAATCCTCTTGTTTACGCTCTGGCTATGGAAAAATAGCAGGATAGACTCGGTTCTATAGATTGGATGGCAACTGGCCTAGGAGAAGGCAAACTCTGTTTTTAAAAACTGGCGTTGGGTCGTTTGGGGTACTTGTGGCATATAGTGCAGCAGGTCTCTATACTCGGCCCTTCAAAAAGTTTAGTTGGTTCTGCACAAAGCCTTCACCATAATAATCAAATCATATGTGCTGGTGTCTGGAAGGTCGGTTCTTAGGAACTGAGTTGCTTGGCCCTCATACGTAGAATACGACGGGAGAGCCCACCATATATATATATATATATATATATATATATATATATATATATATATATGATAGAAATTGTAAGGAGAATTTGATAATTATAATTAGGTAATTCATTGACTCTGAAAGAAACCTCAACAGAATGCAGAAAGCACTGGACGGCCGTTTCGTCCTATATTTGGGACTCATCAGCAGTGCGCATCCACTACCGAGAATTAAAACCCTAACAGTTAGGTTGTCAAGCAAACATCATACTAACTGTTCCAAAAGAGCTTGATATCTTTTATTTATACAAAGCAATGTAATTATTGATTTAAGAAATCATTTTATCTGATATGGAGAATAGGCTATTTTGGCAGACGACGAAATTGGTTCCATTTCATTGTCTGCCGAAATAGCCTATTCACAATATGAAGTAAAAGGATTTGTTTGATTATTGTATACATATATATATATATATATATATATATATATATATATATATATATATATATATATATATATATATATATATATGTATATATAAACGAACTGTGATGGGGTGACCAACGGACAACTTGTCAGACCACCTAACATCTTAGTCAAGAAAGAATCCAAAAAAAGTAAAGAAAGAAAAAAAAAGAAAAATGACATAAAAACCACGCAATAAATAAAGTGTTTAACGACAGAGTAAAAGACATCCTCACAAAAACGTCAACTCTTAACAAATAACATCTCGAATCGTTACTCAAGATTTAGGCTATCGCAATCTTCAAACGACGAGATGACCACACTCACTCACTCACTCACTCACTCACTCACTCACACACACACACAGACACACACACACACATATATAAAAAATAAAATAGATTAAACAAATATATTAAACAATATATCGAATGTAATTTATTTTCCTAAAAAAATAACTTTGTTTACGTTAGGATGCGAAACAGAGCAGATATGTATATTTCGAGAATCGGGAAGATCTGTGTTCAAAAGCACTATTTTGATTTTGTTTGATCTAATGACAGTTTCCCCTAGGGGACGCAAGTTCGAATGATACCGGAAGGCGCATTGTCGAATTTTAATGTAACTTTCAGGATTTATTCATACATGAATCCAATTATTTTTGAAAATTCTTTTTAGAAAATTTTGCAGAAATATTTTTTACAGCTGTTACCCCTACTTTAGTTAATTAATGAAATTTCGAGAAATTAAATTATCTTCCGTTTTATACTTGTTAAAACAAGTCTCCTTGGAGAATTTATATCATCAATTTCTTTTTCAATCAGTAGACCATTTACCGAAAATCTGCTCTGAATTTCAAAATAAAAAAATCAATCAAACTAATAGATTATTCAATTAGAAAAGCTTTTAATTATGTTTATAAGATAAATGAATAAGATATATTATAGACTTCTTATTTTATGGGCCGTGTCCTTTCAGGACGTAGACGATCACGGTCGTCATCTCTTCCTGTCTCTTGTAGCTCATAATAAATTTTTTATTTTTGTTATTTGCCCAAGACCCTGTTCCGCCATCCACTTACTCATGCCCATTAAGTATGTCACGTGTTGCTTTCCCCAGGCCCTCTATCCGCCTTGTGAGTATCAGATTTTCCAAGCCCTCCTTCTTCATTACGTATCACAGAAATTTCAGCTGCCGCTTCTTGATGTTAAGTATAAGTTTCTCCATTGTCTCATTTCTCTCCAAAACATCGTCGTTGCTCACATGTTAGGTCCATGGTATCCTCAGCATCCTTCTGTAGAACTACATCTCTGTTGCTTCGAGTCTCTTCTTCATCTTTGAGGAGATTGTCCATCATTCGGTGCCATACAGGAGAACAGATATCACGTAATATTTCAGTACTCTCTTCTTTGTTTCCAACGAAATTTCCCTGTCTCTTAATACTCTGATTAGCTTTTGGAATGCATCTTTGGCCATCCCAATACGTCTTCGGATCTCAGTGTCACACTTTCCATCCTCTGTTAGAACATTTCCATGAGATTTGAATTTTTGTACTTGCTTGAGTTTAGTGTCCCCAACCTGTAAATTGCAATTTGGGTTCATTTTTTTGGTGATGACAATGCATTCTGTCTTATATTGTTAAGATTGTGGCCTCCAATAATGAATCCTGGTAGGACTTCTAATTCTCTCAGAATTGCCTCGCTGTAAAGGTTGAATATATCCGGTGAGAAGACAGATCCTTACCTTACACCCCTTTCTATTTTTGTGTATCTGCTGAACCCATTTTTATCCGTATGGAGGCGGTTTGCTGCCAGTAGAGAATTTTGATTATTCTGATGTCTTTCCCGAATATGTCAAGGTTGCTGAATAGTTCTAACAGATATTTGGAGCGTATTCTGTCGAACGGCTTCGGACAGTTTATAAAAAGCAGGTACACGCCATTCTGCATTTGTATTGCTCTTTCTGATAATAGTTTGACCATAAATATCGCGTTCCTTTTGCTGGTGTCTTCAAAGAACCCGCACTGTTCTTGTCTTATCTCTGGCCTGATTCTGCTGCAGGCTCTGTTCATCAGAATTTGGATGAGCTTTGTTTGTTTAGGCTGGTCTTCCGGTGGAATTCATATTTGCTTTCGCCTGGTTTCTTAGGCAGTGCTATGAAAATAGATTTGCTTAGATCTTCCGGTATATCACCACCTTTGGAGATTTCATTTATTATTTATCGAACAAAAGGTTTTTTGACATAGTGTCTATAATATGATTTCGACATATTATAGATTACTAGTGCCAAAACACTTCTTTTTCAATGAATAATAAGTTTGTACAGGAAATTTTTTCTTTTTTAAGTATTAATTAGAATAATTTTTAAAGTTTTAAACCGTTTAAGTGATATTGTAATTATGTAAAAAACATATTTACTAATCATAAATTGAAAAGCTGAATACAAATTATCACATTTCAATATTTTTAAAAGAATTTTGAATTTAACATATATATATATATATATATATATATATATATATATATATATATATATATATATATATATATATATATATATATATATAAACGTGCTGGCTTCTATTATATAACATTAACAGAAAATAAGAGCGATAGTTATAGTACATTTATAGTCAAAAACATTTAAAATTCAATAAAACATTAGATTACGGAGAATATTTTCTTAAACTTTTAAGATTACTGATGTGGACCCGAAGTAGGGGCCACGGAAGGAAAACACGGAACACGGGTTAGAGGTAAGAAAGATATATTAAACAGAAAAGTTACAAAGAATAGTGTAAGCAGAGCTTACTATCCAGTGGTGTCCGATATTGGTATCGTACGCGGCTGCGCATTACTGGTGCTACTCCCATGATCCTACCATTCACATAATAATATAGTACTGGGAGAGTCCATGATGTAGGGAAGTATCGGTCTCACAACAATTAGAGTGCTTAAAATTCTAAAAGCCGCTTAGGTTAATTCAATTACTTTTGACGCCTAAGGCCCCCATAGAACATCATTAGGCAAATATCAATCTGAAACTGTGAAACCTGTAAATAAACAGCTATTCTCTGGATATAAAATACATTTTTTCCGATATTTCAAACTTAAGATAAATAATACTTGTTTCAAATAAGATTAATTATATTTTTTTTATTAATGCATAAATTTGCTTTTTTGTTTTTGTAAGTCCGGATGTCCATACACGACATTATCAGAAAATAAAAGCGATGACTATAGTAAATTTAAAGACAAAATTTCGATAATGTTGAATCTTCAATTATGTTTCACAAATAAAGCCTCCGTAGAACAAAATTAGATCTGCTATTACCTGTCCAAACACTTAAACAACGATAATGTTGGTTAAAATCACTACTATTGCCAGGTTAAAAAAAATGGATTTCTGCTGTATTTTAAACTTAAAATAAATAATAGGTTTCAAATTAGATTAATTATAATTAAAAATCAGCTAATATAATTCAATTAAATTTTCAGAAAAGTATATTTTATTAGAAGAGTACTACAATACAATAAAAGCAGACTAAAAATGGAGATAATCAGCTACTTTACAAAAGAAAAATATATCCAGTCAACTTAAATTAATTTTAAAAATATGTCAAAGTATTATACTTCTGGAAATATTAAATTTACTCCATTAACTTGTAATTAAAACTAAAATAAAATCTACAAGAACGATTTTTTTCATTTTTTAAATTCATTTTAAACTTTACGTATCATTTGATATTTTGTGTTTTTATGGAGCTACCGACTCTAAATTCTCTATCTCCTAAAGACTGTGTTATTATACATATGAGACATTTTAGGTAATATACATATACCCAGGATATATATATATATATATATATATATATATATATATATATTATATATATATATATATATATTATATATATATATATATATATATATATATATATATATATATATATAAATAAACATATATATATATATATATATATATCCCGGGTTTTTTATATATATATATATATATATATATATATATATATATATATATATATATCCTGGGTTTTATATATATATATATATATATATATATATATATATATATGAAGAAATAGGATATATATATATATATATATATATATATATATATATATATATATATATATATATATCCTGGGATTTATATATATATATATATCCCGGGTTTTATATATATATATATATATATATATATATATATATATATATATATATATATATATATATATATATCCTGGGTTTTATATATATATATATATATATATATATATATATATATATATATATATATATATATATGAAGAAATATAGTCTTAAAGTGTGCTATATTTATGGGATAAAGTGCTCAATATCAGAGATAGAGCGTGTGTAAATATAAAAGGGAACATAGAAGTCAACACTTAGAGGCGACAGTCTGTTTCCTGCTAGTGCAATCGTCAGGCATGCCTTACGATTGCACTAGCATGAAACAGACTGTCGCCTCTAAGTGTTGACTTCTATGTTCACTTTTATATTTATATATATATCTATATTTAGTTTACGAAAAACTAGGTAATCCGTATGGGTAGACCCAAGGAGGATCAGATCCATAGAGCACAATGTAAATCAGAGCTTATAATTTAAATAAAGTCTAGTGATCCTCGGTCCACTAAAAGCGCTGTGGTGAAATAATTTATCAAATGGAACCTTAAAGTGGTCTGTTTTTATTTAATATATATATATATATATATATATATATATATATATATATATATATATATATATATATATATATTTTAAGCGTATCACCCCAAGCAAGGCTGGAGGCCACTAGCACGCAAGGGGTTATAGAAGGGTTGGAGGAAGAGCAGATAGGAGTGGTAAAGGAGAGGATGTGGAGAAAGAGAAAGACAGTGGATCGATCAAGGCAAGGGGGCTACAGAAGATTTGGAGCGAGAGCAGATAGGAATGAAAGGTGAAAGGATGTGAAGAAGGGAAGCGGATAGATCAAGGCAACTGGAGATGTCGATTGACGTTACACTTAAATAGTTGGAGATTGTATTTGTCAGGGAAACAGGAATAGGGAAGGGAATTCCACAGGCGAGATGTGCGAGACATGTAGCTATTGGAGTAGAAGATACGTCTACATCTAACAGTTTCAACGGTGAAGGGGTGGGAACGGGATGCCAGCCTCGTAGGACGTTTAAATTCATGAGGCCTAGGGACCAGCGAAAGCAGCTCCTCGGAGCAATTACCGTGAAAGTATTTGTAAAAAAGACAGAACGAGGCAACGTCGCGTCTGTGAGAGAGCGACTGCAGACGAAATGACAGATCAGGGCCAATTACATTGCACATTCGTCTCTGGATCTTATCAAGAACCCTGAGGCAAACAGCAGGGGCCCAGACCATATATGGCAGCAATACTCCATGCAAGGGCGAATGGTCGATTTATAGACTTGGAAGATCGATTCCGGGGAGAAACATTTCCTGGCTCGGCACAGGGAACCAACTTTCCTTGCGGTGGATGATGCAACTGAGTCGATGTATTTGTTCCATCTCAGATCAGCGGACAGCGTGAGACCGAGCAGCCGCAGAGAGGAGCTCTCGAGAAGTTGGTCTAAAGACATTCTAATGGGATGCAGGGATGGATCCTTGTGGTGGTTAATAGAGAGCAGTTTTGTTTCAGAGGCGTTAAAGTTAACCATCCATTTCTCGCACCAATTCACAACCGATTGGATGTTCTTTTCTATTTGATCTGCCAGGTTAACTTTGTCAGCATCACTAGATTTGTGTTTGAGGCAGAAGTAAATTGTGATGTCGTCAGCATAAATGCCGACTTGGGAGTCTATGAATATGAGGAACAGAGTAGGGCTTAGGATGGAGCCTTGAGGAGCACCTGCGTTAGTGGGATAGGAGCTGGAGATAAATCCATTGAGAACGACCTTCAATTCACGGTTTGACAGGAATGATTATATTAAATCAAACAATCGACCTGTGATACCATAACCCTGGAGCTTGCGAAGAAGGCCGGCATGTCAAACTCTATCAAACGCTTTGGAGATGTCTAGGACCACAGCACGAGCTTCACCGTTATTATGAATAGCTTGGTAGACAAATTCAGTGATGTCCGTAAGCACATCGGCCGTAGATCGGGCAAAGCGGAAACCATACTGCTTGTCTGAGAGCAGATCATGGGATATCAGATGATTAATCACTTCGGTGTTGATAATGGCCTCGAAGACTTTGCCGAAGAGGGGTAGGAGACTGATAGGACGGTAATTAGAAGGGTCGGAGGGGTCACCAGAGTTCTTAAAGACAGGAACAATGGTTGAGGACTTCCAGCAGTCAGGAAAACAAACTCCTTGAGGCAGTGGTTGTATAATTTAGAGAGGGCAGGCGCCAGTTCAGGCGCGCATTTCTTCAGGACAATGGCTGGTATCCCGTCACCACCAGTAGCCTTGTGGTGATCTAAGTTAGAAATAATGCCCAATACCAACGACGGGGATATGTGCAATCTGTTCAAAAGGGCCTCGATTCTGGGAGGGAAATCGGGCATGGGTACCCCCGGAAGAGTCCAGCGTTGAATTGGAAGAAAACTTCCGAGCAAAGCATTCAGCCTTGTCGGCAGAGCTGGTCAGGACCTCAAACTGATTGAACAGGGGAGGAATGGAGGCTTTGCTACTGTTCAGAACGCTCTTGCAGAGGCGCCAATAATCTTTGGAGACGAATTTGCGGGATGCAATACGTTCCTTCATCCGAGCAGCAAATAGTGACTTGGCATCGTCGAGGATAAGCTTACACTCGTTACGGGCAAATGTAAATAGGCGTCTGTTACAGTCAGACATATCACTACGAAAACGGTGGAAGAAGTGGTTCCTATGGGCAATGGCGGCTGAGCAAGCAGCTGTGAACCAAGGGGAGGAGCGCGGTTTGACCTTGAATTTCCTTGTGGGGATGAAAGCGGCGATTCCAGCTTTAACCCAGGAAGAGACCTCTGAAGCACATTCTTGAATGGGGAGCTTAAATATAGCATCCCAGGGGACATCGCGGAGGAAATCACGAAACGAGTCCCAGTCAGCCCGTTGGTATATATATATATATATATATATATATATATATATATATATATATATATATATATATGTATGTATACGAATAATAGTGACGCCTTTCACACAATAAATATGTATATAACACAAACCTATCAAGAACTATTATTATTGTAAGAGTTTTGCCTACTGACGGGAACAGAAATAATCTCCGTTTTGGAACGATATAAATCCCTAAACAAACAGATCGAGGATCACTTCCAAATGCAGACAGGAAAATGAATTTCTACTACGCTACCTACACCCGCATTATGAACAAAATATAATTAAAATCCCATATTCTAAATCATAACAGAAAGCAAGTGAAAATATCCCAATGAAAAATAAATAAATGACATTTCGATGGATAAAACCTAAATATATCCAATAAGAAATCAAAAAGACAGGATTTTCAATATCCCAAAGTATTAGACGAACTGGAAAGGTTCAGTTCCCTGCTAGTCTATTAAACCCTCGGTGACTTATATAAATACTTAAGCAACGAGTAGTGACAGGTGAGTTGAAGATCGATTGAAACGAGTCTATATGATATGCAATGTTTCTAACAATGTGCCCACTCTCTCTCTCTCCCTCTATCATTATCTCTCTATATATTCATATAACAATTGGATGACCAAATCGTTTATTTTTTTATCTACTTTAGGTATAAGACTAAAATTATTTTGTGAAATATTTAAACAATAAAATGTTTCTACTGCTTCTGTAAATTTCGTATGTCTTTAATTCTTCGTTGGATTTTATTTAGTTTTCATTTTTTGCATCGAAATGAAGCAGAATATTTCATTTATTCAGGGTACGCCATTTTATTTTTTAATTTCGCGCATGCACGTTATTTGTTTTTTTTATTTTGCCCACAGCCGAGTATAGTAGGGTCAGTTGGACGCTGTCTGTGAGAAAAAGAGCACGATGACACAATTCACTACGCCAGGAATTTGAGAACGGCACACGGTGCTGCTTGGTGTTCGCATTAAAATCAATTGGGATTTAAGGATTTACTTTATCGCCGGTATTACTTCACGTAAGAATAAAGTTCCCACAATTTTAATAAGTATCAGAAGATTAACGATTATAATTACCACTCAATTATTATTATTATTATTATTATTATTATTATTATTATTTATTTTATTTCCTTTGATTTCTGATGTGTACTCATTTCTTTCCGGGTCCCAACCAGAGACCTAAGGTCAGAAATGGCATCATGACATTTTCCACTGAACAATTGAAAAGACACACAAATAGACATATGCTTTACATAGGTATGGGCTGTACTCGTGAGAAGATTTTTTTGTATTTCTTCTTCTTCTTCTTCTTCTTCTTCTTCTTCTTCTTCTTCTTCTTCTTCTTCTTCTTCTTCTTCTTCTTCTTCTTCTTCTTCTTCTTCATCTTATTACTATTATTATTATTATTCCCTTTGATTTCGGGTGTATAGTCATTTCTTTCCAGGACCCATCCAGTCACCTAAAGTCAGAAATGACATCAAGACATTTTCCACTGAGAAAAATAAACAAAGATCACATACATTTTACATAGATAAAGCCCTTCGTAAGATGTGAGCTGTACAAGTCGAAATCAAGGTCGTTGTATTTTGATAGTTTTTTTGAAAATCTTCAAAAAATGTATTACAGTCTGCAGGGATCGCGTGTCAATAAGAAAAACACATTCTACTTTTGTGATCTCTGATCATGATGTCTGGGCGATTATCTCGGATTGTTCTGTCGGTGTATTGTGTAAATAAAGTATTATAAATTGTTACAGGTACTATGTCTGTAACCGGGTCTGCGTGGTGTTCATATTAATTACTTGCAATTTCCTTTCCGTATGCGTTGCAGATTTTCCAATGTAGAACCATTCGGTGGATTTTTGTGTGAAGTAAAAAAATATTATCATTATTATTATTATTATTATTATTGTTGTTGTTGTTGTTTTTGTTGTTGGTGGTGGTGCTTGATATAATGTTCAACTCTTTGATATTTCGGCCGAATGGCAAAGTCATGTCTCAGCTCAACTTAAAGATGACACTTTATTCAGCACATGGGCTTTTCAACGCAGGGCTGACAGCTGCGTTATCACAAGGCATCCTGTGAGACAGAAAGATTCCTGGAAATAGTCCTGAATGCTCAGACCACAAAAGGGACAGTTCCAGCTGCCACATGGTACATTTCGCTGATTGACCTATCAAGTTTTAGCCCGCTATATTTTTGCTTGCTCCACATTCACAATGTTCTTCAAAGGTACAGTAATGTCTACCCATTCACGGTTGCGTTTGTGTTATATCAGGGCGATTGCTGATTAACCACTTGAGGCAAGACTTCCTGAATATTGCTCTAGATAATTTGTCTTGGCGTTGTCTGTACACTTTTTGTGCCACCAGAGCGCAGCCATTGACAATGGGTTGAACACTTTTAGTAGCATTTACGCACACACACACGAAAGCACCACTATTTAAGAAGAAGACGAGATATTAAATAAAAAGTTTTATATATTTTACTTCATTCATTATCGAGTCTATCCTGCTGACTTGGACTGATATTGTTTAATGAAAATGGAAATAAAACTATTAATTTTTTGTTTGCACAAAAGACATTTTCAAACTTAAGCTAAATATTATCAGTGATAAATCATTGCTACCTTTATTCACTGGCGTCTTCTCTCCCTAATTAAGAGTGTTTACTTATTTATTTCTAATATATCTTTATGCCTTTCCACTTCTGAGAGGTTTTTGATGTATTTACATTAAGTTTAAACAGTTTTCATTGTCACCGCTTACTATGTAGTAATGTTAATAACGCTATTAACTGTTTCCTTATAAGATGATGTAGTTGGGTAAAATTTATTCAATCCTATACTTAAAACAACTTTTCAGGAAAATAGTTTTCTCAAGACATGTAAGTGTTATTGCTCTTTCCAGTATTGATGGGGCTTCCTTCCTTGTCTTAGGTAGTGATGAACATCAGTATCTTGATTATGTCATTTTCTCACCCCGAGTTATAGGTGCTATCCATTTTAGATGTTGCTGCTGCTGAAAGTCATGCAGTGATATAGTTTCTCTGAGCTCGTATAGTTCTTTGCGATTATCTAACGCCACTCCCCGAGTTTTGAATAATGGATACTTCTGGCTGAGACCTAAAAACTTCACTCATTCGAACAAACGATTAGAGAAAGCCGCGTTTGTACAGTCGACAGTTTAGATATTTGTGAACGAGTTGGACACCATACATGGCATCCATATGAAAGTCAAGATCTGGCGAGAGTGAATCGAATGTCTAATTATAGAATTTATAGCATTGTATTGTAAAGGTTGGTTCATAAATCTGAAGCTGTGTAACTTAGAGGCTTGCAAGAAGAGAAACCTTGTAATCTGTATGAGAAATCTAAAATAATGCACGTATTTATTTTCTTTTAAATAGAGTCATTAACTTGGAGGTAACGTCGTCGTCGCCGTCTTCTTCTTCCTCTTCTTCCTCTTCTTCTTCCTCTTCTTCATCCTATTCGCATCATCATCATCATATTACTACTACTACTACTACTACTAATCTTCTTCTTCTTCTTCTTCTTCTTCTTCTTCTTCTTCTTCTTCTTCTTCTTCTTCTTCTTCTTCTTCTTCTTCTTCTTCTTCTTCTCTTCCCCTATTCTTCTTCTTATTATTATTATTATTATTATTATTATTCCTCTTCTTCTTCCTCTTCTTCATCCTATTCATCATCATCATCATCATATTATTTTTATTATTATTATTACTACTACTACTACTACTACTACTACTACTCTTCTTCTTCACTTCCCCTATTCTTCTTCTTATTATTATTATTCCTCCTCCTCTTCCTCTTCTTCATCCTATTCATTATCATCATCATCATCATCATCATCATCATCATCATATTATTATTATTGTTATTATTATTACTACTATTACTACTACTACTCTTCTTTTTCTTTTTCTTCTTCTTCTCTTCCCCTATTCTTCTTATTCGTCTTCTTCCTCTTCTCCACTTATTCATCATCATCATCATCATCATCATCATCATCATCATCATCATCATCATCATCATCATATAATTATTATTATTATTATTATTATTATTATTGTTATTGTCATTTCTACTACTACTGCTACTGCTACTACTCTTCACAGTCCTGATTCTTTACCCGTCCGTTTTTTTTGTATCCAAAAATACATAATTTTATCAACTAAGGAAAGGAAATAATTTTGCAGACGATTGGAATTTGAAAAGCATATCGATTTCTCTGTATTTGCTTACATCTTTCAAGCTTTGCTTCTTAAAAAGGTGTGACTTTTATCAAAATTGTTTACTCATGAAAGGTTCATAGCACCGAATATCTTCTGGCTCCTGTATGATTTACACATAGACATTAGTTACCAGTGAAAATTACGTTCTACTCATCGAGACATATATCTAATAAGTTGATAAGATGCAATGTTCTTTATTTATATATAAAGCCATAAAAATGGTAAATTTGTGACTTGACAAGGACGAAAAGCAGACATGACGTTTAAGAACATTATGAAAAAATCACTAAATTGACATGTAAAGTCTTCCTGATTAGAATGATGGAAAAGTATGAATGGTGGAAATGAAGAATTGAGGAAAGAAGGAATGAAAGAAAGAGTAAAACATGCAAACAAATAAACAAAGTAGATATGATGTCATATAAATTATATTTAAAAAATACCGTACGATAGCAAGGTAAAAAAGAAAAATAACGATTGAAATCATTAAAATTGGAAAGAAAAAGTAAAATGCGAAGAGTGTAAAAACGTCAAGAAAAGCGTGTAATATTAAGAGAATAAAAGACAATATACAAAGAAATATAAAAGAGCTTCGATGAGAATCCAGATAAGAATGGAAAGAAAGAAGGAATGAAAAAAAAAGAGAACGAAAAGAGTCGAAATAAAAGAAAAGACAGAAATGAAGAAAGAATGAAAGAAAGCGGAAAAGAATTAAGCGAAGGAAAGAGGACGAGAAAAGATTAAAACTTAATGAACCACTCAAGCAGCCGACAAATAAAACATCTTTTTGCGCGGTAAATGGATTATTGTCCATGTTGGCGCCATTCAAAATCAGAGAGAAAGTCGAAAGTTAGCAAATGTAGAAGGAAAAGTGCAAAATCTTGAATAGGTTTTTAAACGATGCAAAAAATTAGAATTTGAAAAGATTTAGTGTAAGAAAAGAAGCAACAACAGCCAAAAAATTGATAACGAACCTCCACAAAATTCTGAATAAGAAATGAAAGCTTCAAGGTATCCAAGCTAAATTGATAACCTGCGCAGATGTCGTATTTTCTACTAACTGTCATTTGAAACGGTGAAGTAACAAAAGGAAAAAAAAAAAACAAGGCCAAAAAAACATTTAAAACTATTAGACAAAAAGAGAGACATATTGTCTCAGGCTAAAAGGAGATTTAGAGGGACTGCACACCCTTCACTTCCGGTTATACTTGATCTTGAACGACAAATATTTATTGATATTATTATTATTATTATTATTATTATTATTATTATTATTATATGGACATGGTCGAGTGGTTAAAACATTCGCATTCTGACCTGGGTTCGAATCTCACCATGGTCGATTTTCGAGGAAGGAGACTTCCTGATGTTATCAAACTGGGGAGTCGACCCCAGCGGGCGGCGCCTTTGGGAAGTGCCTGAAAACCATACCACGTGTTGACTCTAGCCTTGTGAGTGAAATTGGGGAGACGGAACTCAGGTGGGCTCTGTAGGTGTTGAATAAAATCAAATGCGGCTGAGCAAGCGTCTGCAATAGGGATTATTATTAGTAGTATTAGTAGTAATATTTCTGGAGGATCTGAAAAGTAATGTCACACTCTCTTTAAATTTTTAATATATATATACGTATATGCGTGAACATTGAAGTCAACAGTTAGAGGCGACAGTGTCTCATGCCAGTCGTAATCGTCAGGCCACCTGATTGCATCTAGCATGAAACAACTGTCGCCTCTAAGTGTTAACTTCAATGTTCACTTTTATATTTACATACGCTCTAACTCTGATATCTCTGATATTGAGCACACCTTAAGACTATATTTCTTCAATATATATATATATATATATATATATATATATATATATATATATATATATATATATATATGTATAATTATATATATATATATATATATATATATATATGTATAATTATATATATATATTTATATATATATATATATATATATATATATATATATATATATATGAAGAAATATGACGATTGCGATTGCATGAAACAGCCTGTCGCCTCTAAGTGTTGACATCAATGTTCACTTATATATATATATATATATATATATATATATATATATATATATATATATATATATATATATATTGTGATATGTATTCATACTCATTTTGAGTTGAATGATCGTTCTCAAGTAACAAATATTCGTTAAAACCAATTTGGAAAAATGAGAGAAATGAATTACGTCGATTATATTTTAATTTCTTATCGAAATCCCGGGCTGAGATTATGAATAATGGCCCAGACTCTTTATGTGTTTTCGACCTCAAGTTTTTGACTGTCGTCATTAATTGTCTAGAGTTAAATTGTGATGACATTTACATCTATTTTAAGCATGATGGGGTATTTTTTATATTTGCACGTGTTTAGTGTCACGTCAATGGGACATTATTTTGAATTTGAATGTTTGGTATATCATGCGAATATTGCCTTATATGGATAATAGAGAATTTCAAATAGATTTTATATTGTCTTTCTAAATTATACGTGATTTTCTTGTTTTAGGTTAATATGGATAGGTTTTAAAAGTCGCCATCTTTATTTGCAGCTTATTTTAATAAGTATGTTCGCGTTATTAACAAACTAGCATTTCACAGGTGCAACTAAAATAATCAGAATTTTGGGGGTGGAATTTTTTACGGTTTATCAACCCTTTGTGGTTTATTTAAATCCGAAACATATACTGGATTGAAAGAAATATTTCACAAGGGAATATTGCATTAACATTTTTTTAACAGAATAACAACAAGTTCACAAATTACAAGTCGTTATATTTAACCCATAGCTGCGAGGATGAAATATATTCATACCTTTTCCCCAGAGTATTTGTGTGTAACTGAATGCAACGAACATGACTGGAACTCGGCTCTCATTCGTGTTCACAGTCCATTGCACCACCCGCATATCCCAGGATATCGAGAAAGTTCAATATTTTTTGTACTTATATACATTAAAATATTTTCAGCATGGGATATTTTTTTCATCAATTTCCTCCAAATGATGGATTAATCTCTGCAGGATTTAAATTATGAAGAGATTGCTTCCGTGCATTTCTGGTTGTTGAGTATAGCAAGCTTCCGACAGGTTTTTCTCATTGTCGGATTTAAAATCCTGCCTAAGTCTTTAAATATGGCGCGTTAGATATTTGAAACGATTGAATGTGTTTCATGTCCTGTGAATATGATATTACTTTGTTATTTATATGATGTTATGCCAATAAAAAAAATAGCCCTGAAAATTTAAATACATTTGAAATCGCATGTTCCTAAATTCGAAGTAATTTTGTTAATTATTGACTGTTTTTACTTAATATGAATAGCTTCTATCATTTTTTACCGTTTGTGCATTTTTCTTTAAATTAAATATTATTGTATTATAAGCAAATATCTTTCTATGGCAGTTTAATATGAATAGCTTCCTAAATTTGTAACCGTTTTTACTGTTTGTTTAAGTACTATTGCATTATAAACAAGACATTTTCTTATATCATTTTAATTATATATACTTATTCTTTGGACCGTATCCATTTATATCTTGACTCTCCACAACTTCCGATCTTTTGTGATCCTTATTAAAGTTCTTCTTTTTTTTGGCTATATCTCCTAATCCCCATTCCGCCAAGCATTTACACAAGCTCGCTGGGTAAGGTAAAGGCGGTTTTTCTCTGTCCCTCTTGTGTTGAATCTGTCCTGATTGTGTCAACTTTTCCAAATCACCTTTCCTCATTATGCGACCCTAGGTATTTTAACTGTCACTTTCTATGCAAAGTATAAGTGGCCTTTTTGTTTTCGTTTTCAAGAAAACTTCGTCGTTGCTCACGTGTTTGTTATTTTGTGTTGGTTGATTTTGTTTAGCGGCATATCAACCTCTAGGGTTCATTTAATGCCGAAATCTAAAAGGTTTGAACACAATTTTATGGTTGTGAACTACAGATAAAATGTATTGTTGGTAATTTTGCTATGAATAGTTATTGTTGGTAATTGTTTTATATAAAAATCTATTGATGATATTTTTATCATAAAAAGGAATTTTTATACTTACATAGCGTTTCGTTTGGGGGTTCATTATTTTCCCATAGCTAAGGCCCTAACAGGTGTTATCACCACGGATCAGGGTGGACCTGGGAACAAGAGCAATTAAGAGGTGGTTCTACGTTCCGCAAAACCACCAATCTCCCGATCAGAGGACATGCTGCCGGATGTAGTTTATCGTCATGACCAGGACTATGTTCACGTGTTCTGTTCATGATAACTACAGCATGTTAATGCAGAACCACATTTCTGTTTCCTCAAATCTCTTCCCAATTTCCGGTGAGATGGTCCAGCATTCACTTCCATATAGGTGTACCGATATTAAATTTGTTTGGGTTTACAATGACATTTACCCGTTTCTTAATATTTTGCTTAACTTTTGAGTGGCATCTTTCGCTATTACAATACTCGTTCCGTTATCTTCAATTTTCTATTAAAACATCTTTTGGGGTATGTTTCTGGTTTGCATAAGGGTTTTGAAACTAGTAGTATTTTTATATCAACTTTTGCTACTATATGTTACATGTTGGTAGCGTCTATGTTTCCAGTTATCTCGTGTTTTCTGATGTAATTTTCTGGTTTTTATTTGCGTCATCGCTGGAAAGATTTTGGTAGTTTGCGGACAATCTACAGAGACGGGAAAGTAGAAATATTCACTTTTCTCACCAAAATACACTCCTAAGCAAAGTGTAATTTCTAATTGCAGGTACGTAAACAATTTCCCACTACACTACCTACAACTAAATATTTCAAAGGCTAAATATCCTATGTTCTATTTTAAATAAACTTATATTAAAATCAAGAATTGTAAACGTAGACAAGAATAAAAACATGAATAAAATAAATAAATCCTATTTAGAGAGTTTAAAGAAAGAAAGAATATATTAATTTGTAATATTATTAATGAATAAAAAATATAAATAAAATAATTTAACGATAAATATATTATTTATTTAATGTTTTAAAAATAAGTTAAATTAGGAAGAATACAAACATAACCAGATATATATTTAAAAAATCTTATAAATCTTGTTATATATCATATTGGTAAGCATATTTGGGTATTTTTGTAGTGGAAACAATTTTTTTTATATAATTAATAATTTAAAATTTCGATTTATAAAACTCCTTTTTTTACATTCTTTTAGATTCACTTCATCTTTCTTATAACCCCAATTTGAGGGCTTAAAGTTAATATCTGGGTTGAATTTGTGGCGCTTCTCACCTTTTAAGGCAGCTACCTTCCGCCCTACGTTTACTACAACTCGGGCAGTCTGTCCTGACTAGGCTTCGATATGCGTAGGCTCTATATCAATTTTTCAACTGCTGTCTTTGTTACATATTAAATTTTATATCTCTAGTTTCGACACTGAATCAAGTCCACCGTCTGGGTTCAACAAGACTGACGTAATTGGCGTCAGCTGAAATAGAATATACTCATGAGGTAACTGTGGATTTCTCTGTTGTGTTATATATATATATATATATATATATATATGTATATATATATATATATAATTCGACACTGAAGTCCACCCCTAGCGACGACAGTCTGCTTTATCCTTAAACGCAATCTGCAAGCCTGCACATTGCGTTCAAGCATTAAATAGAATCTCGCTGCTTGGTGTTGATCCCAGTTTCTAATTTTATATTTGCATACGCTCTATCTCTGATATCGGTCACTTTCACCCATAAATATATCAAACCATAAAACACTATTTCTATTATCTATCTATCTATCTATCTATCTATCTATCTATCTATCTATCTATCTATCTATCTTTATATATATATATATATATATATATATATATATATATATGTGTGTGTGTGTGTGTGTGTGTGTGTGTGTGTGTGTGTGTGTGTAAACCAGAACGAGAGAACAAACTCACACAGGGAGTTAGTTATGAAGAGACTGAGATAGATAGATAGATAGATAGATAGAAATGAAAAGAGTTAGCAAATGAACAGATAAATAGATAGATCGACATGAACAGAGTTATCCAGTGAACAGATAGATAGATAGATAGATAGATAGATAGATAGATAGATAGATAGATAGATAGATAGATAGATGCAAATAAATAAAATACGACTGACATTAAATGACGTGAAATCGTAAGTGATGGAAATATATTATTATTCCAAGAATAATTTGGGATTCCCTGATTTAGTATTTGTTTTTTTTATTGATAAGGAAGTCGATCCACCCAAAGCTTTAAGTTTGGCATCAGAAATCGAAATTGCTGCACATAAATAACTTGAAAATTGAATAAAACTTTAATGCATCACTTGATCGATAAGCCAATTCGTGCAAATGTATCGATTATTACGTTCATCGATCTTTTCTCACACTCTGTATTAGCTTTGCTTAAGGTATACAGAGGAAGATCAGTGCTTCTGTGTGTAGACAGATGAATGAATTGGATATCATTTTAGGAAGAATTCAGAAAATTGTCTTGGGGTGGATAATATCATTCAAATAAAGCATTTCTTACGTGACTCTTCCGGAACTTGATTACTTACAGGATTTGGCATAAAGGCTCTTACAAAAGTTCAAATGAAATATATTTCTAAATTTTTAGTCATACCATTGATACTCGCCAAACTACATATATTATTTGTTTTCTTTCAACATAAAAACGAGCTGACTCCACCTGAGATTTTTAAGCTTGAAATCAACTTCGTAGCTGTTTATCAAAATGGCAATCGATCGATACAATGAAACATACTTTACTAGAGACAGACCAAGACCAGGATATCCTCTCACCTCCAGAACGCCAAATCTCATTAAACAGTTGCTTGAAAAAATCAGACCTAATGCAAGAAGATCAAAGAGAAAATTGTCCAAGCAGGCCGAAACATTGGAGCAAACCGTGCGGAGGCTGTGTCGTAATCATCTTGGAATTTCACCTTACGAGATAAACAAAGACAGCTTCTTTCAGTAGCAACAATGAAGAAGAGGCTTCAACGAAACGGATTCGTGATGACACGCTACAAAGCATCACCATCACTGATGTAAAACTGTTTACTATAAAACAGACTTTTAATTATCAGAATTATCGTATCCTTTCAACAAATCGTCGGTTCCTACCGCTTCAGAAAAATACTTCAGAACTCCAAAAACTGCACCAGTTATGGTTTGGACAATCATTTCTGAAAGTGGAATGTCTCCTTTTGTTCTCATGCCTCATGGTTTAAAGATCAACAAGGGCGTGTACATAAAGGACATCTTAAAATGTGCATTCAAGCCGTGGTACAATTCCATTTATGGTAATGAATAGTGGAAAATTCAACAAGCCGGATCGATTAACAGCAGTGATACTGAAACAATTCTCCTGGCTTCATTATCACGGACCTATGGACTCTCAATCACCAAATATCACCGCCCTTGAAAATTGTTTGTGGAAGGTTCTTGTGAGTGAGGCCTGTTCTACTCCGCGCCACAATATTGAAGCTCTGAAGTCTAAATTAAAGAAAGTATGGGACAAAATAGCCATGGAAACTCTGTGTACTGCCATCAATGACTTTTCCGCAGACTTCGATGTGTGGTGAACGCTAAAGGGAGCCATATTGAATGAAATTTTAGCAGATTAATACTTTGTATTAAAATTGTCGATTTATATAATTCCTTTTTCAGGAGTTATGGCGTTTCTCTTTTGCAACAACATTCATGCCGCGTCCTTTCTAAGAGAAATGGAAAGAATATTTGAATATTAATTCTATCAGTATTTTATTTTCTGGTGAGTGTTTTCTTTGCTATTTTTCATAGAATATTGTTCTAATGTCTAGTATATGGTCACAGTTTCACCAAATTTGTGCCATAGCCTCACTACTCTAGGTTTAGATGCCGTATTACGTAACATGTAGTTTTTTACGCGTTAAGATTAACAGCTTCGCACGCAACCACTTTCGAATTCAGAGTTGTCCTTCTATACTGTTTACCAAGCGAGGTTAAAAAGCCCTGTCTATCCATCTATTTAATTCATAGACGGAGGAAGACAAAAAATTCATACTTTTCCGAAAGATGTCTGTGCAAAAGTAAACTCACTAACCTCGCAACGCCGTTTCCACTTTCAGTGCCGATAGCCGTTAAACTACACGCACATCCTCAGTTCTAAGCAACATGCAGAGATTAATATAAGTACAATATTTTATCATAATCGTTTCACCCCAACAAAGGTAATAAAAGTACCTAGGTTGCAACGGGGTAACTGAGAGGGAAAGAAACAGAGGAGTCAATAAAAGAACAACATTCAAGGAGACAGAAGATAACGATTGACATTGCATTTAAATTTTTGATGATCGTACTTGACAAGAAAGCAGGGAGCCGTAAGAGAAATCCAGAAGTGAAAATGTGTGGGAAAAGAAACACTTAGCATAGATATTACGGTTACAAGTGGAAATTTCAACAGTCAAATTATGAGACCTAGCTGCCAAACTAATCCTGCATTTATCCGTTTAGTCGAAATACCAAAGAAGAAAACTTTTAAGAAAGATTACTGTGAAACTATTTATAGAAGAGGAAAACTTAAGTTACGCCATGGGTATAAAAAAAAGACTGTTTAGTATGTTTAAAGACATAGAGACATACACAAGGGAGGAATGTAAAAAATGAAACCCCGAGAAAGAAAGTTCTTTCAAATTAACAGAAATCTACGGCTTGCACAATTTGCATCTTCCCTAACATTCAAATATCAATGTTTACTTAAAACATTTTACCTTGATCTATAAAATTATATCTCAGAGAAATAAATGTGTTGTAAACACGGACTTTGCCTTCTGTGCAACTGGTGAGGCCTACACGATCTCGGATCATTGATGAAACAAGTCTCGTTTGTGATCTGTCCGTTTGATGTCTGCACAATACTTCGAGCGATTCGGCATTGGTCGGACACGATGCATAGGCTGGATTTTCTCCTAAATGCAGCGGGAGACAGTTTAACTACAGAAAACAAAGTATTTACTATTTGCATATTGTTTACTAGTAGGACACAAACGTGCGATATGTATGTTTTATCTCCCTCGACATACACACACAAACACACCCACGGACACACACACGGACACGCAATTGTGTGTGTATACATGAACTTGTTAATATATATATATATATATATATATATATATATATATATATTAATTATTTCTTAGAAATACAAACGTTATATTTTCTTGGTGACATATTTGAGTGGACATCCTTGATTTTTCAAACGGTACCTGAATGTTCATATGTCTAGATAATAAAATAATTGTCCCTACAAAAGGTCGATGTTAATTTATCTGTTTAAAAAACAGAACTGTTCATTCAAACACAAGTACCCACTTAATATAGCATTTATAGTAAAAATAATAATAATAATGTAAAAATAATCTCTCTCTCTCTACCCACACACACACACACATACAGCCACACACACACACACACAGACACACACAAGTATATATATATATATATATATATATATATATATATATATATATATATATATATATATATATATATATATATATATATATATATATATTTATAGAAATGAGAGAAAGAAAACATGGAGTAAATTTCCATTGTTCCTAGCATTTACTTATAAGAAATTGCTCAATACGAAGTAGAGCAATATATTATATTTATTTTTATTATAAGAGATCATAAAAAGACATATTGAAATCGCTACACAAAAGGTTTCATATTTCAATTCTATGATTGCACTTCTTCAGGCGATGGTAAGTAACTGGTGATTAAATGATTTTTAAGAAAATTTTAAAACAAAGTGTTACGTCTTTTCCAAAAGTTAAAGTGTGTGTGTGTGGGGGTGGCATAAGGTCAGAATTAAAAATAGACTTGTGGGTATGTCTTGATTTACCAAGTAAATGTCAGATCAGCGCTAAATAGAAAAATAAACTCATCGGGTGGAGTTGGGTGAGTTATTTTTCGTGACATGGTAACTCAGAACAGAGACAGGCTATCATTGACAATTTCGGAAAATATGTCAGCGACAAATGTATTGTTTTTGTAGACAAAAATCACATGTTCAATTTTTTAAAAGGATTTTGTGGGGAGGGTAGGTTAATCAAACGCAAAGTTAACAGAACTTTTTTTTTTATAAATTTTAGATTCATAAAGCTTCTTAAATTGGCCTATAGATAAAATTTAAAACGTTGAACATATATAAAAATATTAATAATACTAACTTGATCACAATACATAACAATATTAAAATTGAATGAAAAAATAATTACCCATAGAGGGTGTACCATTATATACTAATAAATTATGGCTATGAGAAATAGCAATACGTCATTTTAAAAATTTAACTATATTTTAAGGTAAAAGATAGAATGTGTCGGCAAAGTACATTTATTTCACTTCTTTAGTTTAGCAGGGATATTTTCAGCAAATTTGATATTTTCTAGTTTTTCATGTAAATATAAGAAACAAAGTCCATTTAAAGATTTATAAATTTGAATTTTTTGTGTAGCGATTTCAACATGTTTTTATTATAATATCTCATAATAAAAATGTTACATATATATATATATATATATATATATATATATATATATATATAGTTTAGGAAAAACTAGGTAATTCGTATGGGTAGACCCAATGAGGATAGAATCCAGAGAGCTCAATGTAAATCAGAGCTAATAATTTAAATAAAATGCCACTCCATATTAAATTAATACTAAATTTTAAGTAATAGAATTTACCAATGTAAAAGTAGTCCCTAATCAATCTCATAAATAAAATTCAAACTGATAAAGATATCATCTTAATAATCACTTACTACTAGATGTAAACTTATATTTGAGAAAAGATTTCTAGTGTTTTAATGTAAACTCTACATACCTCTTAATCGACTATTTCACATTAAATCACCAAAATGTCCGTAATAATGTTTTTAAAAAAACTTTAACATATAATTAAATGGCTTAGACTGTTTAAACTGAAAAATTTACGAAATCTCAAAAAAAAAAAAAAAAAAAAAAAAAAAAAAAACGCATATTCCAATAGAAGTTAATGACACTTGTTTACAACCTCTTTCTCTTTTTTTCTCTCTTTTTCTTTTTCTCTTTTTTCAATATAGATTTCCCTCTATCCCACTTCCTAATCAAGATATAACTTCCGTTAACAGATTTAAAGTGTCAATGTCTAGATTTCAGCGAATATTTAAATTTGAAACAATAGAAATGTTACATCTAACTCAACGCTGTCTCTCTACCTCCCTACACTGCCCCACTTCGTGAGTTTCCTTATTATTGCCCGTCATAAATGTGTAAATATATTTTCATTTTTTCATTTCAACTTTGGAAATAAATCTGATGATCCACTGTCCTTTGGAAGGGCTGTGGTGAAATAATTTATTATATGGAACCTTAAAGTGGTCTGTTTTTATTTAAAATATATATATATATATATATATATATATATATATATATATATATATATATATATATATATATATATATTGGATTAAAAAATAAAACAAATTGACATATTTCGGTAATTTCCTTTTATATTCCTCCAGACCTTAACAAAAATATTCCATAAAATTAGTGACGCATGTCAAATTTACAAACATTTTCATATTTGTTCCTTGCTTTAGCATTCTGCTGAATTTAATACATATTTTTCAATTAATACACGCACACATACACACACATATATATATGTGTGTGTGTCTGTGTGTGTGTGTACGTGTGTCTGTGTGTGTGTATAACCATTGCCAAACATTGGCAGGTTCGTCGAACGGCAGCGATGTTGGCTTGGCTACATCATCTGTATGCCTCAGTCGTGCTTTCAACAGCAACATGGAAACAGGCAAAAGGTTCTTTATCCAGTTATAAATTTGGGCTAGTAATCAAGCAAATTGGCGACGTGTTGGCATGAACTACATTTTAAATCATGGGAGTAAGACTGGTTCAGTAGTCAGATGATCACCTTCGAAGACCTCACAAGGAGGAACCTTCCATTGAAGCCATACTAAGAGGTTGAAAAATCACGAGCTTTTTATAAATTCTGATCTATAGGCCATAACAGTACATACTTATTTAGGAACATTATATACAAGGTGTTCCTAACGTCTAGACATATAGGAAATTTCATTATTTTTTTTACCGCCACAGATGTAACATGGTTTTGTCGAAAGAAGAAAGAACTTACCTTTTTTTTTCTAGGGTATGCTAAAGGGGAAGGTGCACTAAATGAAAATCACAGATGCAACACACTTGATTGAACGCATAAAGAGTGAATGTGATAAAATAGATAACAATGTGGAGTTATTGCATCGTGAATCTTGCAAAGCGCGTCAAACTTTGCATCACGAATGATCGAAATTATATTGTAGATGTTATTTGTTAATATTCCAATTCAGTTAAATGTTGTTGAAAATTTACTTTCTTGAAAATATGCATTTTTACCTATGGACACCCTGTGTATTTCACGCTTGATATCATTTCATATAATTTTCTGAAAGTCTGTGGATTCTGTGTTTGTATTTATCTAGGTCTTATCCTCAGCGTTAGGTTTTAACTTTGTGTTTGGCAGTTTTTATTTTGCTTTAAATGTACTGAATCATTTAAGAAAAATGGCAAAATTGCTAAAGCCATTTTCTGAATGAACAAGCCACTTATTTCCAGGATCTTTCCTCTTCGGCATATCTCAAAAGAATTGAGGCTGTTTAAGCTTTGGAAATATCTATTTAGATTTAGCTTCCAGACTTCTGCATTAAAATGATGTAAAGTAATTCCTGATGTTTCACTAAGTTGACAGGACCTTTCCCATTCATAGGTTATGATGCTATAAATATGACTGGATTATTTTATCGCTTCAGAAAATATCTGACATTTTTTGCTATGTTTTATCTCTGTAAAAAGTCAGATTAGAATCAGAAATATTGTTTTGTTGCCATGTCTGTATTGCAACTGTCTAAACCTCAATTTCCAGCTTTGAGAGATTTCAAAATCCGTATTTCCTATGAAAGCAGAACGTGCCAACCAGACAACTTTTTTCCCAAGTACTCCTTGTGTGTGAATGCTAAGTTATGAGTCAATTGGCATCGTTCCTGCTTATTCTCATAATCTTTACATCCTAATTGTTTAATTCATATCACACACGTCAATGATCATAACTATTTCAACAATAACAATCTACTTTGAATGGCTCTCGAGACATATATTGTGTGAAAATTATATGAAAATTAAAAAAATATTTCTTTATTTAGAAATATGTATTAATTTTTGGTTTTAAAGTTTGAGTTTGCCGATTTAACCGCGTTTGCAACACTGCGTACGATATTCTGGGATATTTAGTGAATAAACTTGTAATTTGAATTCCAGAAATTTGATGTTAATACTATCATTTCGCTGACATTCTCAGGTTCGACAAACCTTTTTTTTCCATTTGATAATGATTCGGTCAAGGCATCATTTTAAATCAAGATAGCTGTAAAAAGCAACATCACGATCGTGACTAGCCTAAAGTAACATAGATAATTTCGAGAAAAATCAAATTATTTCTTTCCAAAAATTCGACCGACGTCAAGGTATCACCGTAGTATAAGAATACAATTTGGAGATACCAATGAACTATATAATACTTAGGTTTATTTACTTTTATCTTATTTTTACTATCTGTCTATATTTCTGAGATGAGGTATTATGTACACTATTTACATTATTCGGTCTATTGTCCTCATCTTTGTCGCCATATTTAGTACATGGTTTCGGCCCTTAAGTTCTGTCTATATTTCTGAGATGAGGTATTATGTACACTATTTACATTATTCGCACTACTTTCCTCATCTTTGTCGCCATACTTATTACAACGTTTCGGCCGTTGTACGCTCCGGCCTTTTTCGGGTGGTTGGAATGTCGAACTGAACCGTTTATTTCGCTCACTGGAGTAGACTGTTCTTGTTCCACATGCCATGTTTTAATGGATGTCAGTTGTCAGTTATCTCCTGTTAATTGCCCTCTCCAAGTTCACCCCTGGCTTACCCGGCTATTGAACTCACAGTATTTGGGTCCTGTCACTGGATCTAAATAACGCCTTTATCCACTGTGCCATGTGTCTTTGAGGAAGAAGAAGGCCGGAGCGTACAGTGGCCGAAACGTTGTAATAAATATGGCGACAAAGATGGGGACAATAGTCCGTCTAATGTAAATAGTGTACATAATACCTCATCTCAGAAATATAGACAGATACCGAAATAATTCAATATTGTCAACTTTAAAATCATGGCCCATTTTCAAGAATCCCACATAATCTTCTCGCATTTGAATCCGACTTGCTCTTGGTATGAAAGGATTTCAGCTGTTCAATTCTCCAGCTCTCCTCCGGTGACATGAAAAAACAAAATACATTCCTCTCTTCCCAATGACTTTAGACTTGACAAGCACCAAATATATCGACAGATATATGTTGATGAAAGAAAATCTGTGTAGAAAGGTTTCAGTTTTTGGATCAGTATCTGGAATGTTACTGACTATACTCTCAGAGTCAAAACATTTACATTAAAAATTATCAAAACGCAAGTTCTCTGGAGAAAGAATGAACTTTTTCCTCTTTCTTTATGGACTGTATATTTAAGGGAAAGCAAGTAATAGATCCACTGAAAAGTTTTGGCAAAAGCATATAGGCATACTAAGATTTTGTTTTCCAGAACAATAATTGGATAATTAAAGAGTCTAACAAAATTAAAGACGATACATTTTCAAGAAGTTGTAGATTACTTTGATTTGGTTCTGTCATATTTTGAAATATTTCTTTGCATTTCATTTTACTCATCTTTACATTCAAGCATTCTTTGCTTTTGTGGCATTTTTTCTTGAAGATCGTCTCTATCTTTGATATCTCCTTTTATTTTGCCCTCGTGCTGGTGTTTTGATAACGAAGATGTTATCAGTTGAATTCCTAGATTTGATTTTGTTTTGAAGGGTTACAATCAATTGCGTAAAGGTCCGTTCTCAAAACTTTGCCCCCGTTGACTGGTATCATTTCTTACAGCAAAAAGTGTTTCAACAGCGCTTCTCTTTTATCACTGTTGACTTTCATATTGGCAAATCTGGTCTTGCAGTGCGCACCGAGTCGCCGGGAAGAAAGTGTGAGGATTTCTCGAGAAGTTCAGGCCGTGCGTAGCATGATGCGATTGCTAACAGTAAATAGATACGAAAAAATAATTTGAATACAGAAAAGACATAGCAATGGGAAAGACGGGCGCAAATTGAAAGAAGTAAATTGAGGCGGGAAAATAGGTGGGGATAAAAAGTAAAGGAAAATCCAAAAATGAAGAAATAAGGAATGGCAAAATGTATAAAACGGAACAGGAACAAGAGGAAAGGAACGAAAATAAGATATAAATGTTCAAATAAAAAATATAGTTTCTTAAAAATGTTGAAGTATTTTTTCTACAGATGAAAATGCGAAAACATTAAAAGTCATTCGTTTTAGGATGAAAAACGTTCAACAATGTTTCTGAAATGTGTTAAAACATTTTCATGTGCAACGAAATAGTGCATTACTATTTACAATTCCATGATAGAAATCTTAAAATATATTTAATAGAGTGAAAAACTCAAATGTTAGTTAAAATAGAGCGAGTATGAGGAAATATAAAATCTGTGAGGATTTGAATTAAAATATATAAAATTCTGCAATTAAAGTGAAAGAGAAATAAAAAGAAAACGAAAGAAAAACGAGATCATAAAAGAAAATGAAAAGAGGAAGACAGAAAAAAGAAAAAAGGAAGAGATAAAAAAGGAAGAAAGAAAGAAAGAAAGAAAAATGAAGAAAGAAACAGAAACAAGAAAAATAAAGAAAGAAAAAAGGAAAGTAGAAAAATAAAAAAGAAAGAAAGAAAAAATGAAGAAAGGAAAAAAAATGAAGAAAGAAAGAGAAACAAGAAAGAAAAATAAAGAAAGAAAAAGGAAGATAGAAAAAGAAAAAGAAAGAAAGAAAAAAGGAAGAAAGAAAAAAGGAAGAAAGAAACAGAAACAAGAAAGAAAAAGAAAGAAAGAAAAAAGAAAATAGAAAAAAGAAAGAAAGAAAAAAGGAAGGAAGAAAAAAGAACAAATGAAGAAAAAAGAAATAAATAAAAGAGAAAACAGGAAGGAAGAAAAAAGAAAAAGTGAAGCAGATATGTAATCATCTTCGAAATTTATAGCTGAAGCATTTTCATTACTATAAGTTTTGTTTCCCTTTTTATTTCTCATGTTTTTATTAAATTTATTGCATGCTACTTACATTATTTACATTATTCGGACAGTTATCCTCATGTTCATTGTCATATTCATAACGTTTCTTCCGTTGTCCACTCGGGCCTTCTTCAGGTGATTGGAATTTCGAAACAAACCCTTTAATGAATTATTATTAGTATTATTAATTAGTCCACTGTTCATTTTATTTATTAAACTAATACTATTTGATGTAATAGTCTATGCATTTCTTAGATGACTTACTGTTAATGATTCTTAATGTTTCGCAAGTATTTTAATTTCATCACGACTTATACCAGGCGAAGTTTTTTAGTAAGCATCTATATGACTTGATCGACACTACAAATATATTCAGCTATGATGTTTGTGAATCATTCTAAAACAATCTTTTGATCATGAATATATGATCCTGATCATATCTTAGGTATTAAATATTATTATTACCGGCTTAAGTGTTTTCATAGTATCAATTCGATAACTAAATATGCCAAGGAAAATAGCAGAAATATAATAAAAATATTCAACCTGTGGATTTGAATCGGCAGCAGGCAGTTATTCCGAAAATGAGTAAATTTGATACATCATTGTCCCGATACATCTGTCACGGGCCTTATAGCTGCAGAGAGGCTATTAAAGAAACATAGAAATTAACATATTCACTATTGTATTCTGTTTGAAGCAAATCCATCTGTCGTTCACATATTCATCACCAAGTTGAAGACACGGACATCTGTTGGTCTGATCACCTCTCCCTATTGAAATGCTGATTAACCAACAAAGATCATTTCCGTCAGATTTCCTCCATCTTATAATTGTCCTTGTCTTTAGTCCAAAGGTCAGACTCTGTGGAAATGACAGCCTGTTATAAATCCAAGCGCTACTGACAACAGCCCGCCATACCAATCACCGGCCCCCTTTCTCGGGAATTTTCTGCGCATTGGGCATAAACAATTACGTGATTACAACCTGATTACCATATGATTAGGACGTAGACAAGAAATTGAATGAAATTGACGGCTCTTGTTAATTGCGAATCGATTGAATATCGTGCCATGCTAAATGGATCGTTTTGATGAGGGACAATCAGGATGGTATGCACACGAATATGTTGAGAGACTAGGCAAAAGATTAACGACAAATATGATCGGTTGGCAGAAAGTGATTTCTATCTTTATTTGAATGATAATATCTGTCTATATTTCTGAGATGGGCTATTGTAATTATTTACACTATTTACATTGTTCGGACTGTTGTACACATTTTCATTGCCATATTCACGACGTTTCGGCCGTTGTAAACTCCAGCCTTCTTCATGTGATTGTTTTTTCAAACTGAACCCTTTATTTAATCCACCAAGGTAGATTGTTCTATTTCCACGGGCCCTGCCTCTTTTCGGTGTCCCAATATCAATTATCTCCCTTTAATTCAGCTAACCAAGTTTTTCTCACGTCTGCTGTAGCCAGGTATTGAACTCACATCTCATTCGGACAAGTCACTGAATTCAACCAATGCTTTTATCCACTGGGTCATGTAACCTTGAGAATATTAAAATTGACAAAACTGTAGTTTAATAATAATAATAATAATAATAATAATAATAATAATAATAATAATAAGCTACACCACAAATAGTTCTCGTGGATTTCGATCTTAATTTATTTGTGGTGTTAAAATATATGTCTTATCTTGATTAATTCTTATGGCCTGCAGTAAATATGATTGCCAGTTGCTTGACCTGAATCATGAGCAGAGTGAAAGCACCATGTCCGTGTACCAAGGAAGTTGAACTTTAGTTTGAAAAATGAAGCAACCAAGGGAAATTGGAAGTCACATCTCGATACTGGAGAAGACAGTCAATCTGGGAGCATCTCAGCTGACTGAATAACCGAAATTTGAAGGTTTTTCGAACTGGGTCCCGTTCACAGGTTTATGCCTTGTTTTTATGACAATCTTTCACGTTTGGCTTTGCAGCATGTGTTTGATATACCCTTATTAGGCTGGATGTCATGATAGCTACAATAGGATTCGTATCTTTGTGTCCCATCGCAAATTTATTGGTGTTTTTATCTCCCATTCTATAATAATCAAAGTAATCCTAAAACTAGGTGCACACATGATCAGCCCACGCGTCTTTGTTGCCGCTTATCTTGTTCGTTGCCAGTTTATGTTTTTGTTCAATGTTATAGAAATATTGATTCGTTTCATCTGCTAATAAAGACTAAGGATTGTGCCAATCTTTTAACTACATTTTCTCTTTTACTTTTCTTTGATAGTTTGAACGTTGACTTTTCACATATATCAATACTTCGAAGTTTTCAATGATTTGTCTTTCGATAGCCAGGAAACAAAGCATTTCACTTGGTATCATTATTTTGTTTTCATCCGCCTTGTCTTTCTGTCTTTCTCTCTCTCTCTCTCGATATATATATATATATATATATATATATATATATATATATATATATATATATATATATATATATATATATACATATGTGTGTGTGTGTGTGTGTGTGTGTGTGTGTGTGTGTGTGCGTGTGTGTGTGTGTCACAGGGGAGTAGGTGGAGTAGTGGATTGAGGAATCAAAGAGTCGCGTTCGAATTTCAGTCGAATCCATTACACGCTAATACCCTTGCGAAAAGGTTCTAATCCTGTTCTTCTCCCTCCAGCTATGGGTAAATAGGAGGACAGACTGGGTTCTATAGCCTTGAATGGCAACTGTTCTAGGAGAAAGACAACTCTGAATTCAAAACCTGCGGAGAGTCGTTTGGGGACCTTGTGACACAGTGCACCAGCTCTCCGTATTTTACACTTCAAAAAGTGTTGTTGATTCTGAATAAAGCCTTATATGCACATTAATATATATATATATGTGTGTGTGTGTGTGAGTGTGCATATATATATATATATATATATATATATATATATATATATATATATATGCACACTCAAACACACACATATATATATATATATATCTTTTTTAACTGGATTTCCTTTCGTTTTTTAATAGATTCCTTGTCTTCTACTTATCATTTTTCTTTTCTTCTTTTTTCTCATTATCCTTCCTTTATTTCTTTTCCACTTAGGATTATTATTTAGATTTCTTAGTGAGAAGACGCAGTCGCTTAGGGTTTAGAAGAATCGTTAATAGAACAGATACTACATTCGGATTCTACCAAAAACAAATGTCTAACAGTTTTCTCGCTCGGAAATGATACTTATTTTGACATTCATCATGAAAGCCATAAACACGGTTTGATTCCCACAACTGACTTTACTGTTCAGTAATTCCTATATTATTATATTAAGCAGTAAAGAAGAATACTTCTCGTCAAAATGTCTATATTATTTTCAGCTTTCAAACCTGAATATATATTGATATCCACCTATTTATAAATCCTCCTTTACGGTTCAAATCAAAGTTCCTATAATGATCACTAATTTTAAATGTATAGGTTCTTTAAAAGCTTGTTTTAGTCTGAACAAATCTATCAATATCCTCATCCGCCCACGCCATAGTAGAGTGAAAACGGCTAAAAAGTGGGGGGAAAAAAACGCAAACGTTTTCGAGCAAGCATCTATTAAGAAGAAAACCACGTTGCGAGAGTATCACTTTCTTAAATTGTCCATAATCACCTGGAAAGGCCATTAGAATTACTCAATAACCCACTCAGTTTTGAAAATGGGTTACAGACCAATATCTGACATCTGAGAAGGAAAAAGAGCTCTTAAATTTTGGGGAAAGACAGATTATCTGACATCGACCCCCATTTGCTTACAGCAAAAATCAACAGGGTGTTTACTTTTAAATTGCCGCCGAGAGCTTTCGTGTCGTTTTAACATGCTCGGGCTTACGAATTGCTTTTACCCAGTGCCAGATATATCTGTAAAATATACAAATGCGGTCTGGAAAATGTGTCAATCCAAAAGAATTTGAATGTCTTCCTAACTGAAAGACATTTTTATCCAAGAAAATTATAGACGAGTTAGTTTTGAATTCTTGTAAGTCTTACTTTGAGGAAATTTAATGAAGTCGATTTGAAAACCACCGCATGATTCAAAGGTTTTGACAGAAATTAGATTATAATTCAAAAATTATTTAACAAATTGATATACGCTTACTTAAACATATATCACTTCCTACCAACGTAACCGAGCTGCCCTGTGATTTTTTTTCTATAGATATTTTCGGGGTAATTTTTCTGGTGAACTTTCCTGTTTGGTACGTAAACTTTACGAATTTAAGCGCAGTACTAAATTAGAGTGTAGGTCTCATTTTCTACAGTTGAAATGGCTAAAGATGTAATAGTAATTTCAATGCTAACACTTTCATCTGTCGCATTTCTCGGTTTTTAGAACTCACTTCCTGCTTTTTGCCTTCCAGTCAACTTTGATATTGAAAATTTAAATACAATATCAATCTTTATCTCCTTTCTTCTTAATTCGTCTTCTTTTATTGTACTCAGTCGCTAATAATGTTGTCTTTTTCTTATATTCTCTCGCACTCAGTAACCCCATCTTCTTAATGACTATCTTCGGATGAAAAGAGTAAAAAGATGATTATATTTCCGTGGCACTGTGAAAGAAATCGATTGTAACGTTCGGTGAATGATTCGAATGATTAGTTTCCAGAGTTCTAGGTGAGGATTAATAACAAAATTTCAGTTCAGAATTCTAGCAAACCCTAGGAAGGAAGGAAGGCAGGAAGAAAGAAAGAAAGAAAGGAATGAAGGAAGCAAGGAAGGAAGGAAGCAAGAAAGGAAGCAAGGGAGGGAGGGATGGAGGAAGGAAGGAAGGAAGGAAGGAAGGGAGGGAAGGAGGGAGGAAGGAAGGAAGGGAGGGAGGGAGGAAGGAAGGGAGGGGGGAAGGGAGGGAGGGAGGGAGTTAGGAAGGGAGAGAGGGAGGAAGGAAGGAAGGAAGGGAGGGAGGAAGGAAGGAAGGAAGGAAGGAAGGGAGGGAGGGAGGGAGGGAGTTAGTGAGTGAGGGAGGAAGGAAGGAAGGGACGGAGGGAGGGAGGGAGGGAGGAAGGAAGGAAGGAATGAAGGGAGGGAGGAAGGGAGGGAGGAAGGAAGGAAGGAAGGAAGGAAGAAGAGTCGATTGGCTTAAATAAAAAAAAGGATATAAACAAAGCTGAATATATCATTTCGAATAATTCTTAGACTAATTTTTCGAATAATTCTTCGAATGATCAAGAAATTCAAAAAACAATCGGAAATCTGAAAATGTACGACCGGAAATCTAATGATTAAAATAGCAAAATATTGATTTCTTACATCGAATAGTTCCTGAAATACTGACAATAATTAATCGCAGAATTTCAGACAATATAAAGAATGTCGAAGAGCCAGCCAGCCTTAACAGCGTAATGGAAATAGCATAAGTTAACCTATTACTAGAATAATTCATAACAAAATATTATTACTTCTCCTGGGAACATTAGACAACGTAATTTACCTAGTGAATTTGTTTGATACTCTGAAACAATAAAACCATTGGGTATATGAGAAGGAGGCTGATTTGTATGAAAGCCAATGTTCAAAGAGATTCTTTTTTAATATTACGTTTCCATAGTTATTAATTACACGTACAGGATTGTGTATGCTTATCAAAAAACTCATTAAAGATGTGCTTCGACGCATAGGATTTACTTTTGATTAAAAAGTGGTCGGTTTTATATTTTAGTTAAAAAAAACCCAATCAAAAAAAAAAATGTGAAATGAGTAACAAAAATATACCAGTAAATGAAGCCTTAGTATAAAATACTTTAGACTTTTATTATTCACCTACTAAGTAAATTATCATTCGATAGTACGCAAGTCAATATTGTGACCTTGTTTCAACAGTATGTGTTCTGACGTTCGGTAGTCCGAGAGAAATGGTGGGGTTATAGCAGTATTGTTTGTCGTTTTATATGACAACGTTGACTAATAGTATATTACGAATAACATCTATCTTGATAAAAAAGAATTGCTATTGTAAACATAACTGTAACTGTTGTTGCAGTTTCAAAGGGCAAAGACGATTCACTTTAGTCGAAAAGCACTAAGGAGGCAGGCAGCAGTTGGTTTTGGGATACTACTTGAGATAAAAGCACGAAGCAGACAGTTGCCTTTTGGATATTGTTTAAGGAAACAAACTTTTTTCCATTTTTAAGATTTTACAATAATTGACTCAGTAATACATTCGAGTAAATCAAATACTGATCTCTTAGTATTCACAAAAATATTTAAAATTCTATAAATAATTTCTGATAGCTAATCCATACGCACATATACAAATAGGAATCTATATATATATAGAGAGAGATATACATGCATATATGCACACACAAACCCATACACAAACACACACACACACACACACACACACACACACACACACACATATATATATATATATATATATATATATATATTATTTTTTTAAGCTTATCACCCCAAGCAAGGCTGGAAGCCACTAGCACGCAAGGGGTTGCAGAATGTTTGGAGGAAGAGCAGATAGGAGTGGTAAAGGAGAGGATGTGGAGAAAGATAGTGGACCGATCAAGGCAAGGGGTTACAGAAGATTTGGAGCGAGAGCAGATAGGAATGAAAGGTGAAATGATGTGGAGAAGGGAAGTGGATAGATCAAGGCAGCTGGAGATGTCGATTGACGTTACACTTAAATAGTTGGAGCTTGTATTTGTCAGGGAAACAGGAATAAGGAAGGGAGTTCCACAGGCGAGATGTGCGAGACATGAAGCTATTGGAGTAGAAGAGACGTCTACATCTAACAGTTTCAACAGTGAAGGGGTGGGAACTGGATGCCAGCCTCGTAGGACGTTTAAATTAATGAGACCTAGGAACCAGCGAAAGCAGCTCCTCGGAGCAATTACCGTGAAAGTATTTGTAAAAAAGACAGAGCGAGGTAACGTCGCGTCTGTGAGATAGCGACTGCAGACGAGATGACAGATCAGGGCCAATTACATTGCATATCCATCTTTGGATCTTATCAAGAACCCTGAGGCAAACAGCAGGGGCTCCAGGAGAGTCATAAAGAAATAATTTATACAAAGAATTAATTAGCAATGTTAATGTGATTAATGGCGAAATCACTTCGTTAACAAGACTTATTGAGACATTAACGTACTTTCAATTTCTTGAATAATACGATTCTTATCTTTGAGTCGTCAGATGGAATTGACGAGCCAAGTATTTTCAACAATTTCAAATTGTAATCTTCTAGGCGCAATAATTCCTAAAAAAATATTAATGGGCGCAATTTTTCCGTATACAGGCAAAACACTAAAACGAAATATGTGTAGTGTAGGCCGAAAGATTTTTTAAGAAATATGCTATTTATTGACAGTTACATTGGGGGGGGGGGGGACATGCGATGGCATTAATCACATTAACATTGCTAATTAATTCTTTCTATAAATTACTTGTTAGTAAGTCTAATATAAATTGGGGGAGACACGATTGAGGAGTCGGAGAGCCGAGTTCGAATTCTCGTCGAATCCATTACATTCAATATTTACAATACCCTTGGGAGGGGTGTGAATCCTCTTCTTTTCCCTCCAGCAATGGGTAAATAGCAGGACAGACTGGGTTCTATAGCCAGTTCTCTGTATACAGCCCTTCAAAAAGTGTGGATGGTTCCGCACGAAACTTTCACCACTATAATCAAATCTCATGTGCTGTTATCGGGCTGTCGGTTGCCTAGGAACTGATCTGCTTGAAAACTCATACGTCGAATTCGACGGGAGAATCGAAAATATATGTATATAATAATAATAATAATAATAATAATAATATAAATATAAGTCATTATACTCGTTTGGAAAAAATGTTACATATTTGGCCAGTGTATCCTGACGATCCATGTAGGTGAACCGTAGGTAGGTTTGTCTGGCTCTTTAGGTTCATATATATATATATATATATATATATATATATATATATATATATATATATATATAGTGTTTGCGTGCGTATGAAAGATTTACAGATATAATCTTTTTTAAATTTTACATATATATATATTTTGTTTATTCCTGTTCCTTTTTAGTTTTCAATTAATAAATAACGTAGTAAAAATTGTTTTCCTCTTCTTTTTTGAATGCGATGAACGCACAGATAAACATAAATAAACGTAATAATAACAAGCAACAATAAAATACTCAATAATAAATAAATAAAAAAACACACGCAAAACCCTA
>OZ038488.1:122865723-122875723 GCA_964036315.1 Acanthosepion esculentum | reverse complement strand
TTTATTACTGTATGATATTTCTATTTACTTTTATTTATTTATATGATTTATATGATTATTTATATATATTATTTCTATATATCATTTATATGACTTTATTTATTTATATAATTATTTCTATATACTATATATATATTATTTATATATATTATTTATATGATATATATTTATTTATATGATTTATATGACTATTTATATATTTTTTTAGATATATTATTTATATTGACTTATATTTATTTATATGATTTATATGATTATTTATATATATATATATTTTATATTTATATATATATATATATTATATATATATTCTTTATATGATTTATTTGATTATTATATCTATTATGTATATATATTATTTATATGACTTCTATTTATCTATTTTATATGATTATATATATTATTTACATATATTATTTATATGATTTATATGTATTTATTTATTTATACTGATATGATTTATTACAGTATTTATAGTATTGTATAATATTATAGTATTATGTTGATATTTGTCATAATAATAACTATATTTACATACATTACATGTATGATATTTATACTGATATTTATTACGCAATTTTAATTCTTACAAAAAGTATGATACCAATGACCTTGCAATATGAGTACTTGAGATACCTAGACCAATGACACATCATTGTTATGGCAAACTGGTAGAATTTCCAAACTGAGCTGGGGAAGTTTGAAACCCGTGGTCGGGAAATCCAGGAGGTGATAGATCGTTTTATTTTAGTTTTGAAATAAGGCGAAAAGTTCGCGAAAACAGTGGAATGGTGTTTCTGGTTTGGGTGTGAGCCTTCCTCGCCACGTGCCGTTGTTCCAGCCTGAATGGATAGATTGGTAACCTGTCGACATTAGTCTCTTTATCTTCCTCTCATTCCCTTCTCCCTCAAAGAAACGGATCCTAGTACTGTGTCCCCACCCTTGTAATAAAGCGAGTAAAACGAAACCTGGATAAAATTGTGTCGCAGCGTTGGGGACCCCCTGAAGAATTGCCGATACACCACAAGAATCAAGAGACGGCGAGCGATGCAACATCATGAGAACGCTACATTATTTGACATAGTTCACTAATCGTAGGGGAAACTGTGCCCCTGTAATTATCAGGTAGGATGTGTGAAATATATTATCAACGTTGAGAGTTTCTACGGACGTCACATGAACAATTATTATAGCATTGGTTCGGACTTAGCTGAACTGAGCAAATATCTCGTGTATCATCTTCCGGGCAAGTTTTAGCAAGCAATCTTCCATGCGAAAACTTGCATTATTTTAACGCAGGACAGTTTTGTTTTGCGTTTTATCACCATGGCTGATGTTAACGTTCTGTGAAATAACTCATTGCAAATTCTCGGTCTAGAGTTTCCCCTTGATATAAATTGAACTGATTATATTGTGTCAACTGCTAAATCTGTTGCTAGGAAAGTTGGTTCAGTGTAAGGCTAGATAATTCTTTCCTTAGAAGCTATATTGGACATTTATAACTTTACCATTCGTTCGTGCGTTGAATATCCGAGCCACATCGCTTCTGTTAGAAATTATTGAGAAGACCAACAGAAGAATGACCAATGTTATATCAGCTGACATGGTATCACCTCAGTTAGTTTCTCACTGCCACAATGCTGCTCCTCCGTGACTTTTCTGCACCTATTTTCATGTCGGTTGTTTTGGTAAAGTTTTTTTTATCTTTGGTGTTGCGACTTTACCAATTTCAATGCCGTATAAGACTTGCTGCTTCCTTCTTTTACTGTTGAAATTACCAGATGTAACCAAAATTCTGTTAATAAAGACTAAATAAAAAAATTAATCAAATTTCCCTTGTGTGTCATATTTAATGTTTTATTTCATGTCACCCACCACCACCCTCTATAAAATAATATATATATATATATATATATATATATATATATATATATTAATATATGTATATATATATGTACATTCATATTAATATATATTAATATATATATTAATATATAGTAATATATATATATATTAATATATATATATATATATGAATATATATTATATACAATATTAATATATATATATATATTTATTAATATATATATATATATATATATATATATATATATATATATATATATATATATATATATATATATATATATATGAAAGTGAAGTCTGAAGATCCAGAGAAAAGTAAAATTCTCAGATGAAATAAATTATTACAAATGGAGCCTTAAAGTGGTCTGTTTTTCTTTAAATTAAATTATTCGCTCTGACTTGACATTGAGCTCTCAGGATTTTATCCTCTTGGGATTATCCATACGGATAACCAAGATTTTCATTACTTATATATCTATATCTATATATATATATATATATGTGTGTGTGTGTGTGTGTGTGTGTGTGTGTGTGTGTGTGTGTGTATGCTCCCGAAGTCAAATCATCTCCCATCTATAATAAAACATGTACCTTAATCCATAGAAAAACGAATAAGTAGAATTGGAAGAATATTCTATGAAGACAGCAATTGTTATAATAAAGCTTTAAAGAATTGTGGCTATAAATGTCCTGGCATTGATTATACAAAACAATGATAATAAATCCCAGAGAAAAAATAGAAATAGGAAAATCATTTGGTACAACCACCCTCAATTCAAACAAATGCTTAGTAGTAATTTGGGACATAAATTTCTTGCTTTAATTGGAAAACATTTTCCTAGAAATAATACACTTAGCAAATTTTTAATAAAAATACCTTAAAATTAAATTATAGTTGTACTGAGCATTTAGAAAAAAATTATAAAAAAGCACAATAATAAAATTTTAAATAAAATCTTAAAGCAGAATCAAAAGAATAGTGATCCGGAAATAAGAATAAATAATAGTAAAGAAAAATTAAGTAACTGTAGTAATCCTCTCAGTTGTCCATTAAATGATAAATGTCTCACAGAATCTATAATTTACCAATGTACTATCTCGACTATTGAGAATCCTAATATTAAAAAAATATATATTGGCTGCACTAAAATTAATTTTAAATTAAGATGGAGCGAAAACCTGTCTTCCTTAAAAAATAATGAGTATCATAACCTACATCCCTAAATATTTTTGGTATTTAAAAGAAACAAATAAAACACGCACATTAAAATGGAAGTTATTAAAAAAACGGGAACTTTTAGGTCTTTAAATGACCCGTGTCCTTTTTGCCTACATGAAAAGTTATATATTATTAAGTTTCTGAAAAATAAAGGTTTATTAAATCAAAGAAAAGAAGTAACGTCTTTGTAGACATTGCATTATGTTTTCTTTAAAACATAATTAATTATAAAATAATTGCATACATATATATTATTTGATTATAATATGAAATTAAGAAAATGAGTAATTAAATTTCAATATTCTAATTTTAACAATACCGTATCTAGTATAGTAATAAATATAATAAATATAGTATTTTAGATCTTTATAAATAAAAATATAAATATATAAAATATGATGTAATCATATTTGAAGCACCTTTAAGAAAATCTCAATGAATTTTATAATATAAAAAATAAATAAATAAAAAATTAAATAAAAATGCTAATGTATTATAGTGTATCTTATGTATGTCCCTAAAGAAAAAGAAACAGACAGTGATGGCATGTTTTCATATAAGGAAGCCAGTATAGACAGGCGGAAATTACGAAACCACACCTAACACTTAACCTATATTTACTTTGCCATCTTAAATTATACTTGTATCCTGATTAGTCAAAAGAGCTTATACCCTTTAAACATTTTGTAATCCCACTCCCCTTCAACTTAAACTATATGATACTACTTAGCTTAAAAAGGTAAATCATTTTTTCTCGAAAGTTACTCATCATCGCTTGAGAATGGAACAAAAACTGTTAAATTCTGTGTCGCAATGAATACATATTTTTAAATAATAATATTATACTCTACTGTGTATGGGGCATTGGTTTTAAAAATAAATACTAAAGAACTGTGGATTATTAATCTGTCTGAACGTTCCTTTTATTTTAATATATATATATATATATATATATATATATATATATATATATATATATATATATATATATATATATATATGTATATATAGTTGTGGAATGGACACACCTCTCCAGATGAGGACTTGGAGTCGTTTAATTACATATAGACTGACACAGAGAATCGTCAGTATATAAGTAGTAAATAAATAAAGAGTTCGACATCTAGACTATCTGCTTACAACTTATTTCAGTAAGACTACATCGACTCCAAGCGACATTCTAATTCTTGATTGTATTATCTTCAATCAATGCAATATAGACATAAGAATCTTGACAAGAATTCGAATTCACACGAAAATAATATTTTTGTTTCCTCCCGCTTAGCATAAATAGTTGGCGAAATTCAAATTTTACGGGGAAAGAAATGGTGGAGTTTGTGTATATTCAAAGTACGACGCGGAACTCAATTAACTTCAATGCTGTATGATTAGGAAAAAAGCACTTTTAAGAATTAGATACACTATGGAAGTATTGAAAATATTTATTCAGCAACTATTACAACAAATGCAACAAGAGTGGTTTGAATATCAAGAACAGATAAAAGCAATGCTGGAAAAGAAATCCTGGAAACAGACAATGCGTCAGTTTCATTTTCGCAAGACTCAGTCGCTAATACAATTAGTGAATTTAGTTACGTCTAAAAAGAAAAAATTACATTCATATTGTACTTCAGAATGAATGAGGCCATCTTCAGAAAAAATGTCAAGGAAGTTCGGATGAAAAGAAGGTACATCTTCTGTTACGAAATTGTGCCACGCTGAACATGAAAAATATCTTAATTTCACTTTGCCGAATACTCAAGAAAAGTTTAAGGAAACAGTGTCGACATTATCAAAAATATTTGGTGAAATGAATTCACTGCTTTATACACGTTTGCAGTGCTTGAACCTCAGTAAGTGTGACAGTGAAGATTTTTTTCACATATGCCGGTAAAGTCAACCGTGAATGTGAGAAATTTAAACTGGATGAATTATCCCTAGACAAATGTCTAATTTTCCTTAAAGGTCTGAAATCATGCAACGATACAGAAATACATTCTAGAATATTTGCAAAAATTGAACTGGATTCAAAGTTAACGATACCAACTGTTGCGGTAGACTGTCACAAGTTTATCAATTTAAAGCACCATACTGCGAAAATCGGAAATCCAGAATAAAAATACTGCCAAACTTAACCCATGCGATGTCTGTGCTACGCCTTTTTCAGAAAGGACTGTCTACTTAAAACTTTAAAAAAATAAGTGTGGAAAAACAGGTTTCAAACGAAGCAATTGCAAGTTTAAAAGTAAACAAAATACACATATTAACTTGCTGAAAGTATTGCTACTAACTAAAAATCGGAAAGTTCAAATAATAGAAAATTCTTGATAGTAAAAATGAAAAATGGTATGGAGAGATTTCAATTGTAGCGATATTACAATTATTGCCGAACAAAAGTGGAACAGAACTGGCAAGCCTAACTTGAGAGAAAATGATAATGTTGCAAGAGGAATATCGGGCAAAGATTTTTGGGAGGAAAACCACGTGTAACATCTCTCTTGCGGGTAAGACTAAAGATGTAGATGTTTACGTATTAAAAATTTCCAACTCGAATTTATTAGGCGTCTATTGTTTAAAATTATTTGAAGTATGGAATTAGTGGATTAATTCATTCTTTGGAAAAATTAATTATTCGTCAAAAGGCGATTACAGCTAAAGAAACAACACTAAAAATTAATTCAGAAACATTTTCTCAGAATGGTTGGGGAAGTTTACAAAGTCAAAGGCATTTTTCTTAATTATAGGAAAATGTTGTACCAATGCTTAAGCCTGAATGAAAGATACCCTTAGCTGAGTTGGAGTCTATTAACACCGAACTTAAAGTTTAGAAAACCAAGGTGGTATTGGGAAAAAATAGATTATTCACAATGTGGCACGCCAGCGGTTTATATTAGAAAGAAAAATAAGATTCGTTTATGTGCAGATTTTTCGACTGGGTTGAATGACTGCCTCCTAAAAAAAAGTACTGCACGACCGACCTCTCCTAAAATTTCATATTTCCAGATTCATTCGCCAAAATCTAATATTTAATGTAGGCATTTCGTAGTCTGGAACAAGAACCCAATATCGGGGCCACTATCAGATGGAAATTATTAAAACAGTAATTGCTGAAAATTATTTTCCTCATATATATATATATATATATATATATATATATATATATATATATATGATTAATGTATATTTGGCCAGCAACCTTTCTTTCAAATATCTTATGGACAAGAAAAAATTTTATAAAATTTTTTTGAGGTTTTCCACAGTTCTTATATTTTTCTGTTTGCTGCGAGTGAGGGACTACATATATATATATATATATATATATATATATATATATATATATATATATATATATATACATGATAGAAATTGTTAGGAGGATTTGTTAAATATAATTGAGTAATTCATTGAGTCTGAAAGAAACCTCAACAGAATGCAGAAAGCACTGGACGGCCGTTTCGTCCTATATTTGGGACTCATCAGCAGTGAGCATCCACCACCGAGAATTGAAGCCCTGACAGTTAAGTTATCAGGCAAACACCATACCAACTGTTCCAACGGGCCTCGGTGACGAAGAGGTAGCAAATCAGACTCAATAGAGCGCCGCTCGCTCGCATAATCCGTGGTGGAACTCAACTGAAATTCTCTGTAACCATAGGATTGTGCCGCCGTCATATATATATATATATATATATATATATATATATATATATATATATATTAAAATTGGACATAGCCCGACAATTTATTTAAAGACATTTATATATTATGTTTAACGTTCTTTTTTTTTTTCTTAAATACTTGTATCTATAAAAAGAACGTTAAACATAATATATAAATGTCTTTAAATATATATATATATATATATATATATATATATATATATATAGTTTACGAAAAACTAGGTAATCCGTATAGGTAGAGCCAAGGAGGATAAAATCCAGAGAGCTAAATGTAAATCACAGCTAATACTTTAAATAAAAACAGACCACTTTAAGGTTCCATATAATAAATTATTTCACCACAGCGCTGCGGATGGAGTTAGCTAGGATTCTAGCAAACCAAGCAAAATCCAAGCGCAGCATACTAGTAGAAAATACAAGCATAATAGCCTCATCCACATGTAAAATAGATTAAAAATAATGGAAGCAGTAATAATAAAAAAATGAAAAGCCAACACTCAGTAACATTAACGATGAGCACGGCCACTATTTACTGACCATGTTCAGAAAATAAAAGATTCCTATAACTTCAGACACATATATAAAGAAATCCGACACATTAAAAATGAAAAATAAAAAGTCGTCCTTGAAAATGTCTGTAATGTCTTTACACACTCCAGAATAGTAAACACTTGTACGAAGACAACAAAAAATAAATAAAAGCCTAATCGAAGTACCCTGTCAGTGGTCTTTAACGAAACTTATATAAAAGATGGAGTGCTGCCCAAATAGACTATCTATCTATCTATCTATCTATCTATCTATCTATCTATATATATATATATATATATATATATATATATATATATGAAATGAATCTTTTTATCTGATATTATTTCTTTATTATTATCTTATTTATAATGGATACATGTATTTAAGTCGCTATCCCTATTAAATTCTGAACCAGTGAAATACAATCTCCAACTATTTAAGTGTAACGTCAATCGACATCTCCAGTTGCCTTGATCTATCCACTTCCCTTCTCCACATCCTTTCATCTTTCATTCCTATTTGCTCTCGCTCCAAATCTTCTGTAACCCCCTTGCCTTGATCAATCCACTATCTTTCTCCACAACCCGTCCTTTACCACTCCTATCTGCTCTTCCTCCAAACCTTCTGTAACCCCTTGCGTGCTAGTGGCTTCCAGCCTTGCTTGGGGTGATAAGCTTTAAAAAAAAATAGTACCCAGTGCAGATTGAAACAACAGAAAACGAACCTGTATCCGGTATTTAATTAGACTATCTATTTCTACAGCCGAAACGATCTTTACCAATTCTGCTGGTGAGGTCGCCTAGATAAACCAGGGTTTGAATTACTTACGAAAATAAGGGGATACAAATTCCATTGCTGTTGTCAATACAATCTTTCTTTAGCAGGTTTTCTCGTTCCAGGCCGGTTGTAGGCAATTTCACAGGATGGCAACTCAACTACGTGTACCCACTAAAAATAAAGTTTATCGTAATATATATATATATATATATATATATATATATATATATATATATATATATATATATATATATATGTATAGATATATATATATTATCATTTTATCATATAGACAAAAACAGTTAACTCACTACAAAGATGCATTTCAGTTGTTCTCACCATTCTGCATTTAGTTGCACCTTGAACCATGTTGGTTCTCACCAGTCGAGGTGCAATTGAAATGCACCGAAACGAAGTTGCATCTTTGTAGTGAGTAAACTGTTTTTGTCTATATGATAAAATTATAATAAATAAATAATTATCGCTTTACTATCGGTATCGAGCCCTCTTTTGAATTAATGCTGCGAACGTTAGAATTTATATATTACTTTCGTTTTCGTTCTATCGGATATATATATATATATATATATATATATATATATATATATATATATCGAGAGAGTGTAATGCACTGAACTCAAGGAAGATACAGCCTGATGTTTGTTCCTTTTGTCCGATATTTTTAATATTGTTCCATGTACCACTCAGTTTAGACGTTTATTGAATGAGTTTCTTGTATGGTTCTAAGTGGAGAAGGCAAGAAATGCATATTATAATGATATCTAGAAAAGACAAAGGTTGAACCTAGACTGGATGAGGTTAAAACTGTGCAAATCGAAAGGAATAAGAATTGTGAAAATATCTTGGGCCGAGGATTGTTCACTGCATCTTTGTCAATATACATATATATTGCATTAGCGACCCTTTAAATAAAACTGTAATTAATATTACTTATTTATTGACATTTGCGTGAAAAATTATAAAATAAATGTAAAATATTATTAAAGAAGAATATTTGCATACTTAAGTGGTGTGTTTTGATATTAAATTATATAAATGTATTCACATATGTCCATTCTTCGTTATCCAATTATATCTTATTCATAAATTCCCATACAGGTTGTTCATGTAATTCCAGAGCTTGTAAAGTGACCGAAATATTGCGAAAAATATTAAACTGTTGGAAAAATTATTAGAACGCCTTGTCAGATCCTTAACATGTGTGCATGTACATATGGAGCTTCAGTTGCTAGGAGTAATACAAATATATTCGAATCTAAAAATTACATTGTTTGATATATATATCTATGTATATTCTTTAAAATCAGGAGGTCAGTTGAATCCGCTACTTTGGTTTCAAACTTACGGTATCCTCAAGCGGTTTGTAATCTGATGACCTCTTATATATATATGACGATTGCGTCTTGCATGAAACAGCCTGTCGCCTCTGAGTGTTGACTTCAATGTTCACTTTTATATTTATATTTACATATGCTCTATCTCTGATATTGAGCACTTTATCCCATAAATATAGCACACCTTAAAACTATATTTCTTCATATATATATATATATATATATATATATATATATATATATATATATATATATATATGTATATATATACAATCTGAGGGGGGCCCAAGATTTGGCCTTCATAAAAAATGGTAGGGGGGGTAGATGTGATAGACAACAATAAACTACAGAAGAACTCAAAATTGATCGCTGCATTAAAGTATTGCATTAATATTTAAGCTTACCTTTACGACACTTCTCCTGCCGCCACTTAATTTAAAGACAATTTGATGTACGTAGGTCCTTACTTTACGTACAAAAATTCACTTTTATTTCATGTGTGACTTTCGCTGGATTACGCAAGTAAATTCGATTATTCCCAAATTCATTCCCAAGTTATAAAAATTGTTATC
>OZ038488.1:122850723-122863223 GCA_964036315.1 Acanthosepion esculentum | reverse complement strand
TCAGTTGAATCCTTTCATATACACGGCAAGCATTTTGGCGTCTTGATTAAAGAAAGAGAGAAAATTACCGTCTTGATACCTGTTATTGTATTCTGAGTACTTTCCACATAGCACAATATCCTCATCAGGGTGTTGTTCAAAACAAACATTGTAGTGTTCATCATTTTCAAAGATAAGATAGCTGTGTTCATATGATAGTAATTTTTTTTACTTGTGAAGTGAAGAACGCTGAATTGATTACTGTGTTTTGGCTTGAGTGACGCTTCGTGGGAGGTAACTAAGTTATGGTGTTGTTGAGAGTTTTTAAGAAATAAGTACAATGTTTATTATTTTCATGAAAAATTATAGATGTATTTGCAACAAGGATTTTTCTAAATTGTGAATGTGGACAGGCATGCTGTTGTAAATGTTTACAAATTTTGGACGCATCATTCAAATGAAAACTCAGCCGGCGAGAGAACGTGGTCGTAGTGTAGCCAACATTAATATTATTTCAATATATATAAATTGTGGATTTTCTGCAAAATGTTAGTGGTTGAGGAATAGTTGAATTAAATATACTAGATTTAGTGTACTATATAATTAATTTATTTTTAATTGAGTCTCTGGTGGAAATATTAGTATTTATTACGTTTTTTACTATATTTTCGTCTTGTCTATAATTAGAATTTATTTATTTCTGTGTTTTTGTATATATTTATTAATTTAATATTTCAGACCACCTAGGTCTTTCCTCTGAATTCAAATGAGATACTGTGTTTGTGTGTTTGTTTACAGCGTTTGTCGTGATGCGTGCATGTCACGTGATGTGCAATGTGACTTTGTTTGAATTTTTGGCGGAAGACTGATGATAGTGTCTTAAATGTTGTTTAAAAGGTTTTTTGACCATAACTCAAGAAATATTTTAAGAAATATTTTTAACTGTTGAAATATTTATGTAGATTTAAAATATCCACGTGTTTGTTTACCCCTAGTTTATATGTGTCTAATTTTAGAATTCAGTATTTTTCTTTTTTTCTTCGTATGTGTGTTGCACATAAATTACTGTGTTTGTCTGTTTGTTTTTAGACTCGGACGACACGTGGTGTGGAACGCGATTGTGTTTGATTCTTTAACGGACAACTGGTGTTTTGGTTATTGTTTAAAAAGGATTTTTTACCTCCCTCTCTCTCTCTCTCTTTGTGCGCGTGCGTGTGTGCGCGAGTGTGCATGTATGTGTACAAATTGAAAAATGACATATCTTGCTGATCTTGTAGCTTACTTTCGTTCATCTTATAATCACTAAGAATAAAAATCAAATTGCAATGCATGCTGATATAACAGTCTTCAGAATATGATCTGTTATATACCGTACCTATGAACACTAATGGGTATGTCCCAATCCTCATAAATACGTTGAACACTATTGTATGTGGGGGCAATATGCAGTGGCTTACCTATTTCACGCCACTAGCGATTATTGTATTTTGATGATGTTGTAATGATTACCATTTCATTCCTAACTTCCGTTTTGGTTATCCCTCATTCAATTAGACTTTCTAAGTTACAAGATGATCAAAAACGATTCTTTGGAAAGAACTCATTCAACGTCTTTTACTTGATACAAAGAAAATACGTGCAATTTTGCAAAAAATCTTTTATCTCTATTTCTGCATTGAAATTATATTTTAGCATTGAAAATATTTCCACAACAAAAGCTAAATATAGGCTTAGTCTTTTTTTCACATTTTTATGCAAAACGAGCGGTTTGGCAAAGGCTCCAAAGAATTATAGATGTCGAAGTTCATAAAAAAATACACTTCGCGTATTTTAGACGCGAACGTAGAGAACACGAACTGTGGTTACGAAAAAACTTTCTGGCAATTGAGAAGCGAGATAAAAAAATATATTTTCGTCAAAGGTTTCGGATCACCAAGAAGCTATAAAAACTGGTCATTTCTACTCACTGATTTTTCACACTCAATCTGCTACAGATTACGTGCTGTCCGTGACCATATATGTGGCTACCAGATCTGATTAGAGCCTGATTTTAAACGTAGTCATATTTCTAATCCCATTTTCAGCGCACACTCGTAAAATAATAAAAAAATTAGTTTGATGTTTATTTCAAATATATGTTTCTTCTGCTTCATCACAATTTTAATATTGTTATATTTTTTTCGCATGTTGTATGATTTTATCAGTTTCTTTATTTCACTCTTTTCAGTGTTTACCGACACACTCTCTTCTTTTAATGGTGGCACCAGGATGTCTGTCATAAATTCCTTATACATGTACACGTATTAAGCCATACTGCCAACACACGTACACAAAAACATATATATGACTGTGTATATATGTACTGTGAGGGGGTGGGCGCGTTCTCATCTTTCATTCTATTCAACTGAAAACACTTTTAAACTTGGCATCAATAAACCTTTTGAATTAATAGAGAAACGCTATACTGTTAATACGTGGCCATATTTACTCCAGAAATACAAATTCGTTTAACAATAGAAATACTTCATTTGAATCTCCGTCTGTTTCGACCGTACATCAATTCTTCTAAAAATAAATTTTAGCTGCATGACAGGCATAAATTGTTAAAATAAATAAAAAAAAGAATTTATATTTTTGATTTGTTTCAAAATCCCATCATTATTATTTCTTTGGAATCCAATTATAGCCTCGTTTTAGTGACAGGACGGTAATTGCAGAAACAAGAGTTAATGTCAATTTTAGAGGTTTTAATTTTTTCTGTGATTAAATTACTTTCTATTAGTAATTATTTTGCCATATACTTTCAATGGCCTTGAATTTTTGTTTGAAAGACAGATCGAATCTAGGATGAAGAGACATTCAGCATATATATATATATATATATATATATATATATATATATATATATATATATATTTGTGTATTTAGGCAGCAATCCTTCTTTCATGCACATTTCATTAAAAACGACTGACAAGGTGCTTTTATTTAGTTTTTTATATAATTTCTCGTGCGATCTAATAATGTTTTTCTTTTCAGAGGATAAATTATCTAAAAATTGTCCGAATGTTCTTTTTTTCCGAGCGCTTTCGGCTATACATTTAGCCATTTTCAAGGATTATATTTCAACTGTTAGAATTAGAAATAGTTTGTTATATGTATGTTTTATAAAGTGATTCATTTTTTTTGTTTCAAAACACGGTCAAGATATTATGTCCATGTTCAAAGTTAATATTATTAAGTGTTGGTTTGTTTGTTTTTATTAGTAAGGCTTCCATTATTTTTAGCCTTTTTTTGCAAGTGGATGATGCTATTATATTAGTGTTGTCGACAAGTATATTCCGAATAGTGTCCGGTAGGTCTCCATGAATATTTAAATGAGATCTAATCGAGCTATTGTCAGAAAGGTGTAGAGTTAGTCTGCGTGTTAAACAATTTGTAGTGTGGCCTATATAATTATTTACGAAAATTGATTCTTGAGGAATACAGTTCCTTAATGGGTATTTGAATTCATAAATAATATTTCCTCTATTTAATTTTGTTCTAGGGGGTAAATTGTTATTTTTAACTATAAGGTTAGAAGTTTTAAATTTTTTATAATAAATAATTAATCTAATTTCTTTGCTATTGTCAACTGGTGCTATGCATTTTTTTATAATGTTATTAATTCTGCATTCATCCTGTTTATAATTTTCGTTCATCTGATTTTTATAAAAAATATTAATATTATTGTTTATGTTTCTATTATCGCCGTTGCTATTAGTTACTCTGGACAAGAAGTGCCTAATGTGGAAATCCAACAATTGATTAGGAAATCCGTTATTAATCAGCGTTTGCTTTATATTTTTTTAATTCATTAAAGAAAAGCGTGCGAGAGGATGAGTTCTCGTGCGCACATGTGAGGAAATTCTTAATAACACCTATTTTATATCTAAATTATATAAAAAACTAAATAAAAGCACCTTGTCAGTCGTTTTTAATGAAATGTGCATATATATATATATATATATATATATATATATATATATATATATTTGCTAAATGTCTTTCAAAAAAAATTCAAGGCCATTGAAAGTATATGACACTTGATAAGACACCAGAGATGTTGAAACAAAATGGCTTTTTTGTAGTGATTTTATAACATATTTATGTTATAATTTTTAAATAAATAATTATATATACATATATATGGCCTTGAATTTTTGTTTGAAAGACAGATAGAATCTAGGATGGAGAGGCATTCACCAAATGTCCTCATATATATTATCTCGTTTTAAGTAAATTCAAATTTTTAAAACTCTCCTTACAGATCTTGCGGAAATTTAATATCTCGAGGTATAAAGCAGTAAATGGTGAATATACTTCAAGTCACATGATCTAAATTCGAGTTTACCTAAATACTAATACTTGTTTCAATCACAACTACTCAGTTGGTGAGTCTTCAACTTTCTTATTGTTGAATTAGATTCTCCTAAAACTGTGTTGTAATTACACAATATACTATTCTCAGAAATTTTCTCAGGTTAGATTTCAGCCGATTAGCTCTCCACTCTCCACAAGACTACATGGTATATTGTAATACCAGTATTTCTTTTTCTTCTTTTATAACACTTCTGCCATAAGGAATTTTATTGATTCAATCACCGGCTTTCAATCAACAATTCGTACATCGCAATATTTTTTCCAGTTTTATAGAGTTTTTATTCGATATTTTATTTTTCAATTACGACATTTAAATTAGGAATAAAGCGGGAATGATTCTCTGAACATTACTGTTATGGGTCCTTACCTATAACTACAGAATGAACTCTTCCTAACACTATGTACACTACGCCTCTCAAGAGAGAGAGAGAGAGAGACAAATCGAGTCGAGCCGATAGTAGTTCACTCCAAACCAGACTGACAGTCATACTAACACCTTCCACATCTTGTATTATTATTCCGTGTCATATATCTTCGTTATTTCTACTCTTGTGTTCGTGTTGTTCTTCGTTGGTCCTAACCTGGACCATAACACTTTCTTTCTACACTTTTCCTTTAGCTGTCCTTTTCTGTCTTTCTTTCTTTCTTTCTTTCTTTCTTTCTTTCTTTCTGTTATGGGTCCTTACCTATAACTACAGAATGAACTCTTCCTAACACTATGTATACTACGCCTCTCAAGAGAGAGTGACGAAACGAGCCGAGCCGATAGTAGTTCACTCCAAACCAGACTGACAGTCATACTAACAACTTCCACATCTTGTATTACTATTTCGTGTAATATATCTTCATTATTTCTACTCTTGTGTTGGTGTTGTTCTTCCTGGGTCCTAACCTGGACCCTAACAATAACAATATTAACCACTTCAAGTCAGAGGATAATTGTTATCTATCCCCGTTTGTTAATTTTCACTCTCTACCATCTTATCTCTTTTTCATATACATACCTCTCAGTCATCGTAACAATCTTTATAGCAATCGTCGACTTTGAGTGTCTCTTGAGTCTTGTGTTAGATAAATTTCAGTAATAAAGGTTAAGGTTTTCCAAGGACATCGGATACGAATTCAAATCTCATCTTAGGCTTTTTCTGTTCAGTAGCACCTATTTGACGGTAGTGGAATGTGAAACGATTTGAGCGTTCTCATAATGAGGGGTTGATAATATTTTAATGATCATCAAAACCCTTTGTGAGTTATTTAAAATTAAACATATTTTTAGGATTGTAAGAATAATTATTTTTGCGATTGAATAATGAAATTGACAATTCCTTATTTTAGAAGAACAATGACTTTCCCCGCGAAAGGGAGAGTAAGTTCAATATAAGAAAATATAAAGTTACTGTATTATAGTTTCACTTTTGAAGTTCTTATTAACTTTTCAAATGGTCAGATCTTCGACCATGATAAACAGTTTTTAGTTTTGTGTGAAAATATTTTAAATTGTAGAACTATTGTGACAATCATTATCGACATTATTCATATTTATTGTGATGCATATTAGAATAATTTCTGTTTCATTTCTATTTTCCCAATATTCCTCCATAAAACATATTGTTTTATAAAACATACTGTTTTATAAAAGATATTGTTTTATAAAACATATAGTTTTATATTCGCTTGTGTTTTAATTTCATTCCTTTTTAATCAGTTTTGAAAAAAATGAAGGGTAAACAAAATACTTAGATGGAACATTGCCTTCAAACTCGTCCACGATATTTATTTTATTTTATCAATTTCTGGAAATTAGACGCTACATAATCTTTTAAACTTCATTGAAAATCATTACTTTTATCTTCTACCAAAAGAACTTTCAGTAAGCGGTGTAAATAGTTTTTGATTAGGATAGAGAGTTTTTTTTCGAAATGAAATACCATCTGTTCTGTTCAGCGTTTCGATTTATCTCTCTCTGTCTGTTAATTATAGAATTCAAGATCGATAGTTTCAAAAGTGGAAGCCGTAAACTTCACAAGTCTTCTTGGTCATAACTCATCTTTAATTATGACCGGATTTGGAAGTGTGTTCGATTAACTGAGATAATTGCCTATTGTTCAAAATGCACGATTCTATCATCATCACATACAATCAATGCTTGGATTCACAGTAAAAAAAATTAAATGAATGTAATTCCGAAGAACATGCTTGTATCTCATGAATATTTAGTTAAAAAACAAGAATTAAGAGTATTTCTTAATATTTCGGTGCTTATTTAGATCATCCTCAATACATTATGAACAGATAAACTTTCTTACTCAAGTAAACACTCTTTTTTTATATAATAAATCTTATTTAAAGACATTTATAATATGTTTAACGTTCTTTTTATAGATACAAGTATTTAAGCAAATGCTCTGTTTTATATTAAACAGTATTAAATAACATTTACCGGCCTGAATGTCCGAGAAATTTTCATAGAAAATTTTTCGCTCTCCGACAGGAATCAAACCTGTATCCTATACGGAACCATCATTTCGCGGGATGTGCCTTAACCTTTCGGCCACAGAGCAGCGTCTGGTTAGCAAGGTTGATTTTACTATCTTTAAACTTAAATCTTCCATGAATCTCTTCTATTCATATCTGCTCTAGCGTATCAAATGTAAACAAATGACGTCATATATTTTAGAATTGGACATTGTCCGACAATTTATTTAAAGACATTTATATTATGTTTAACGTTCTTTTTATAGATACAAGTATTTAAGCAAATGCTCTGTTTTATATTAAACAGTATTAAATAACATTCACCGGCCTGAATGTCCGAGAAATTTTCATAGAAAATTAAATACTTGTATCTATAAATCTATGTCCAATTCAAAAATATATAATAAATCTTCCAGCATTATTTTGTCGCTCTCCTCGGATTGTCTTTGAACGAAAATGATTTTGAATGGTTAGATAACGTTTACAACCAAGTAATCCGCTACACTTAACTGTTGCAACTCCTACTAAATGTTGCAATGTCTCATTTTCTTCTTAGAGATGGTATATCTTTGCGGTTGACCTTGACATTCCGCAGCCGAGCTGATGTAAGATGGGATCGGAAACAAGTCACTCCCTTCACATTGCAAAGTTAGAATGTTTTACTGGGGTCTAGACGCCTATATATGGACACGTTATATGGGCACGTTTGTTTTCTGACCATTAGATCCGGATTCGAATGTCAGCAAGATCGATTTGCCATGAAGGTGATGTTATCAGTCGTGGGAGGCGATCTCAGCTTGTGACACTTTTGCAAAGTGTCCGAAAACCATAGCAAGTGTAAGTGAAATTGGCTACATAAAACTATTTGGGAGCCGTCAAAGGTTGTGCTCGCACGAAGTCACAAGTCATCGTGACCGAAGATCTGAGTGTGCTGGCCTTGTTGATCACGCTATATAACGTGCTCTCTCCCGGAGATTGTAATTAAGGTTCATTTAGCATTGTTGCATGATAAACCACAGGTGGGCTCTGTGAGTGTTGAATAAACATAAATGTGTTTGAGGAGGCTCCTGGAACCGGATTGGAGCGTTGCCCTAGGAAACGGGCATCAGAGGTTACGAGTGGCCAGCTATTTATTTATTTAGATTCCTATTGCAGTAGCCTGTGTTACCAAACAGTCCCTCTTCGAAGTATTTACCGAGGTTGAAATTTCAATACTCGAAAGAGAACCGGTTCTTTCACAGTTATGTAACCTGAAACCTCTTTTACAATATACTTGTTTCATTTGTGCCTGGAATATTATGAAGTGAATATTTAAGATCAAACATCAGTTAACATTAACTCTATTTTAAATAAGAAAGAAAGGCAAAAATATATTAAATATTTAGAACACGTTTGCAGTGAGCCTAGCGCGGTATAACATGTGGATAAGGCGTGAAAACAGAAGTGTATAAAAGAGGAGGAAGACGATTGACGTTTTCTAGTGAAATAGGGAGACGCCACAGTTGTATTCCACTGTTTCTCATGCTATACATTTCATTTTATCTGATGGAAATCTTCATTTTATTTGCTGTTCAACGCCAAAAATCGTGTGATTCATGATTATTACGAGGAAAGTTTTATGTACAGTAATATTTGGTACTGACAAAGCAACTATTAACATTATTATTATTATTATTATTATTATTATTATTATTATTATTATTATTATTATTAATAATAATAATAATAATAATAATAATAATAACAACAACAACAACGAGGCACATGTTTAGTTTTGATGAATGAAATGATCTACAGTAAATATCGCGTTTAGTAACACGTAACTGCTTGTCAGTTGCTTGACTTTAATTAGTTTGTCATATACCCCTGGGGTTGAAGCAAGGTGTATCTATGTTTAAGAGAGAATCTCATATTGAAACATCATGCTCGGTTATCCAGATTTTTTAATTTGAAAGATGAATAAGTCAAGGCGATTTGCGAGTCACATTTCGATGTATGTGATAAGCCCTCAATCGTCTGAGCAGACATGATTACTCGCCCTGAAAGTATTTATAACGTAGATTCTCCTACAATTTTACTTGCTGCTGTTATCGAAATAGTTATGAGTACAAATGAAAATTCGTTACATTTTTTAGAATGTCAAGGCCATTGATAACTGATTGATACTTAATCTTTGCCTCTCATTACACTATTTCGAATATTGATTTGTTTGCATAATAATCATTTTTGGCTACACATAATAATTATCAATTGACGAAATTAAATGATTTACATTTTTTGGACAGTTATCCTCATCTTTATTGCCATATTCACAACGTTCCTGCGTTCTTCAGGTGATTCGAATTTCGAACCGGACGCTTTCTTTAGATTGCTCTAGTTTCATGCCTCTTCCTCTGATTTCCCTTTAACTCAAATCGCCACGTTATTGGTTCACAACTGCTGTGGCCTGGTATTGAACTCAGAAATCTTTGGGTCTAGTTACTGAATCTAACCAATGTCGTTATCGACTGGTCTATAACTCCTGGAGAACATACGTGTTTGAATTTCTGGGACTTAAAAACGTAATGTCTCAGCAATCATTTTTTTTACCAGTACTACTATTGCAGTTTATTATTATTATTATTATATATATATATTTTTTTACCAGAGCTTATATTGCAATTTTTTTTGTTGTTCATTGCTTTTCTCTAGCACTTCTTATTATTGTTTCCTATAGTGAATTCATTTCTATGCTTCGTCGGCTCGGAAGATTTTTATTGCCTAGCATATGTGGAGGAAATAAAGGGTTCGGTTCTAAATTCCAATCTCCTGAAGAACGCCGGAGCGTACAACGGGAGAAAATTTATATACGGCAATGAGATGAGGATAACAGTTCAAATAATGTAAATAGTCATAATACCTCATCTCAGAGATATAGACAGATAGCGAAATTAAATTAGTCATTTTTCTCTACCATCGGTAAAGTAGTGATCAGGGCTCAAAGTCTTCATAAGATTGATTGTTCAGGAAAATACAAGAATTAAAAAATAGATGAAGTAATGTTGTTTCGGTCACTTTTTCCCTTTCATTTATTTAAATGTTTACGACTTTTAGTCTAAGTCTTGGTGGCATTTTTTCATAACAGAAACTCAATATGCTGCCATTTACACAGATGTTTAACTAAAAAGCATAATACGAGACCAAATGTTGTAAATAGCGTTTAAATCGTCAGTGATAGGATTGAGCATAAGCGAATAGTCATTGCAGAAAAGAACAACTTTTTGAAAAAAAAATGTCATCTAATTCCTACATCTTAGGAAACTTTTCAACCTTGTTTGAATGAGTGAAGCAATCTGTCATATAACGATCACGCCGTAGATATCTCAAAGTCCTTTGTCAATGTGTCTATACGTATCTCCAGTTACGATATCTATGGAAGAATCTTTGCAATTATTAAAGTTTTCTTGTCAGGTACATCTATGAAGATCATTGGTAATGGCCAGTTTTGAAATCAATGATGACTTACTCTAAAAAATTCAAGAACCCTAGCCGGACAACAGTTCTCTTCTCTGACGTAGTTCTATCAGATGAAATGATATAAAAGTGGCCTGTAACGTTCAATATAAACAAGCTAGCAACATTTAGTCCATTGAGTAGACAATGACTCTTCTCCAGTCGGCTGTTTAGTCAAATGGGGATCCACGCTTTGAACGTTTATTGCGAAGTGGGATACATACATATAGAACATTCTTTTAAAGATGGCGGAAAACAAAATGATCGGTTCTTTGTACCACTCCAGAAAGTATCTGACTCTTTCTGTTATACTCTCTGTTTGAATGAGTCAGAACAAACTAAAAAAAATATTCTATTGCTGCGTCCTCTGAGCTGGAGCTCTTCACTTCATACTTTGTCGCCCCGAGAGTATTCAGAGACGTCAACGAAGCCTTGTGGGTGATGAATTATTTTCCATCCTACATCCCCTTTCCCACAGACACAATATCGCTATCGCCTATCGCTAGTTTGATCGAAGCTTCTTTGGAAAATATTCTGACGGACTACATTTCCTTTACGGATAAGACACGCCATGTCAGGTATACAGTATCAAGTCATCGCCAATCCTTTCGCGTTCCATTCGGACAGCTTCCTCTTAAGCTATATTTGCAATTGCACATCAGCTGATTAGTATATTACATTTTAAAAACTATTCTGTGGATGATGTAAATGAAATATGACATATTTACAATTTAAAATGCCATGATTTCAAGAGGCAGAATTCGTCAAAAGCGCCTTCGCTTTAATCAAACGAATTTCAAAGGCAATATCCTTCCGGCGAAATTCTCGCAATTCTCGGAAATATAGTTTGTCTTTACAGACATTCTTTTTAACCTAAATTCAATACAGAATACTCCATCTTTCTTGTTAAATAAGTAAGCCAGCTTAACCTTTAACTCTGGTTAACTCTCCAACGTCTCCAGGTTTGATAGACTTGACTAATCAGGTTTCGAGTGCAGTCTAGATTGAGTCGGCGACTAAAATAGATAGAAAAGGACCTCATGCTGCTTTTGTGCTATCAATTATTCACATCCACACCCATCGTTAATATCTGTTTTACGGTTAGTATTAATTGGACGTGAAAACCCTTCTCATCCAATGAGGATGAGTGAAATTGTCATCGTCTGTTTACTGTTTTATTAAGTTTATACAAGAATGGACCAGCCTAAAGTCTGAATAAAAACACTGTGATTATCTGGATAAGGAAAGAGTTTGAAGTCGACTTTCCTCACTGGAAGTTGGCTGATGTATCTTAAACACTCCAAAGGAAGTCCAACTGACGATCTGTCCAATAAGAATCTGCTTTCTTTGAATGCCCTTTTCGAAATATATCGACCAAATCAAATCTGCCGATGAAATAATCTTATAAAAAGTCTTTACATCCGCTGGAATGTTAGTATCTTTCATATCAACCTTATAGCCTAAATCGTGATCAAGGACGGCATTTTAATAACCTGCTGAAACTACTTGCCACGTCGACCGATCCCTGGCAAGCAAAAAAAAAAAAAAAAAAATAGTTACCTTTACAAATTCCAAAGGAAAAAATCAAGCTTACACTTTCATGCTAATATTCGAAATACTTAACCTACTTACCAGAAATGCAAAGGGAAGAAAACCGATAGCACTTAAATAGCGGTTTACTTGCCAAGAAACGCCTCTCGAACTTCGATCCAAATATGATGAGAAGAGGTGGAGGCCTCCTCAAGAGAATATTCTTTTAATCACTTACAATCAATAATAATCAGAGAAAAAGTAGATGTTGCTTTTTTGCTGTTTCGTAAAATGTCGAAGGATCAGCACGAGGCAGGAAAGTAATTGAAATGATACACAGGTTTTCCTTAAAGAAACCTTCAACTCCTGTAGCGTCGTCTACGATCAGTGGGCAACACATACTGCTGTTAGAACAAATAAATTGGACTTTCTGACTATTTGTTTCACTTCAAAATACACACAAAAAAAAAACAGAATATCATTCAGAACGATCAACATTATTTCCTTAAAAGTACATCAGTAAGTACACAGCATAAAGAGGAAAAAATATTTATTTTTACATAGTAGATTTTTAGAGGACAGTTCCCGTGAATATTTTGCGGTTT
>OZ038488.1:122833223-122845723 GCA_964036315.1 Acanthosepion esculentum | reverse complement strand
ATCTATAAAGAAATTCAGTTCCATACAAAATTATTCATATTACGTAACAGTGTAACGTATTTATTTTGCTTGCACCGAAATGATCTCCTAACGAAATAAACTTGTTTCTTTATACTTTGCTTTCAGTTAAAAGGATCTCCTCTCTACAACATGCTAATGTAACCAGACCGTGATGGGACCTCCTCCACTCTGTCGTGTGGAAAATGTCTCCGGTGGGATAGCCTTATCGTACCAGTAGCGCTGGAATCCATCTGGGAACAAAAGCTTCACCCTTTATTCTATGTTTGGCGCTTCTAAGTAAAGTTTAATCGACATGATTTGTTGGGTTGACGAGGCGCGGACTTTGATGATGTTTACGGTTTTTCTCTCAGAGATTCCGCCTTATTTTTTCTTGAGCTACATTCTTGGTCCGTAAAGGCCTTAATCTGGTTCGATATTCGGCTGTGTTCTTGCCGGACAAACCCTAGAATCGCCTTACTCAACGCCCACAACATTTTCCCGAGGACAACCACTTGAAATTCTCGTTCAGTATCCCTCAGGCTAACAAGAGATAAGGTTTTTTTCTTTCTTTATTTCTTAATAATATACTTTTTAGTTCTTATGATTTTGGCCAGCATTCGTGAGAGAGAGAGAGAGAGAGAGAGAGAGGGGGAGAGAGAGAGAAAGAAAGAGAGAGAGAGAAAGAGAGAAAGAGAGAAAGAAAGAGAGAGAAAGATAGAGAAAGAAAGAGAGAGAAAGAGAGAGAGAGAAAGAGAGAGAAAGAGAGAAAGAGAGAGAAAGAGAGAAAGAGAGAGAGAAAGAGAGATAGAGAAAGAGAGAGAGAGAAAGAAAGAGAGAGAAAGAAAGAGAGAGAGAGAAAAAGAGAGAGAAAGAAAGAGAGAGAAAGAGAGAGAAAGAGAGAGAGAAAGAGAGAAAGAGAGAGAGAAAGAGTGAAAGAGAAATAGAGAAAGAGAGAGAGAGAAAGAGAGAGAAAAAGAGAGAGAAAGAAAGAGAGAGAAAGAGAGAGAAAGAGAGAGCGAAAGAGAGAAAGAGAGAGAGAAAGAGTGAAAGAGAAATAGAGAAAGAGAGAGAGAAAGAGAGAGAAAAAGAGAGATAGAGAAAGAGAGAAAGAGAGAGAAAGAGAGAAAGAGAGAAAGAGTGAAAGAGAGATAGAGAAAGAGAGAGAGAGAAAGAGAGAGAAAGAAAGAGAGAGAAAGAGAGAGAGAAAGAGAGAGATAGAGAAAGATAGAGAGAGAGAGAGAAAGAGAGAGAGCGAGCGAGCAATTATAATATGGACGCGTGGATGAGCATTTATTGCGGGTTTTACAATAAACGATTTATCAGCGAGCTTAATTCTTGATTATATCAGCCTGGAGAGACGATCCTAGAGTGTGGCCTTATTGGGAAGTGTCTGAACACCAGCTCACGGCTTGATGCAAAAGTATAATGATCGTGACTGTGGTTTCGTGCATACTCTCCCTTTTCAAACTATTGCAGCACGTCACATTATGTGCCATCTTCCAGAAACTGTAACTAGAGTCCGCTCATATTAGTTGTAGTATTAATAACTGTTTCATTCTGTGGGTGATGAACAAATATAAATATGCTGGAGCATGTGTCTGCAACAGGGACTTTCTAATTCACGCAAAATATCACACTCGTATCATAATTCACATGCACCAAAATCTACTTCCTCTGAAAGTAATTACTTCCATGGAGATTCTTAAAGGTTAATTTATAAAAGGAATGAAACACTTTTCTCCCCAGATAGAAGCGAATATTCTGATCATAACTGATGTCTTAGAATTTCATATTCTCTAACCAATAATACAGGCGAGGAAACTATTTTAGGACGGAGGCTGTTCATTGATTGACGCTTTTTAAAAGGAAATCTAAAATGTTCTTCCACTGTCGGCCATCATTATATTATTTAAAACTTAAAGTGGTTATGACAGTCCATTAAATATGGTGAAGTGGCCAAATCAGCGAAGATAACGAGATAAGATGGGTTGAGTTAAGGGCCAATTTTTCGACTTTATTCACCTTTCGTTCAGTCTCATTATTTTGACCGAGGCTTCAATAGCATAGAAACCAAAACGACATAACACATTGCAATTTAGACGATTAGGTCAAAGGTTATTATTGAAGGAGTATTCAGCGTCCCATTACCTTTAAAAGATACCCGGTCTGAATTGATTTTCAAGTGTATTTTTTTTTTAATCAGATATTTCACGAGGAATTGGAAGGAACTGAAAAGCTGCTCAAAGTTATCCTGGACAAGCAAACACACATGTAATTATAGAGTAATGTAACTCCTCAAAATAATCGGAGAATACAAACCAGAATACATGTCTAGAATTACAAAAATACACAAGACTAACAAATCTCTCCGTCCCATCAAATCCCAGTTACTATCTCCAGTTTACCAATTAACCAAAATCATCAAGGAACACATTACACGATACATATCTAGTAATTAAATTATTAATCTGAGCCAAACCAAATCTTTAAATGACAAAAACCTAATAATGAAACCAGTCTCACTTGATGTCGAAAGTTTATTTACCCATGTCCGAGTTAAAAAAAATGATTGATATAATTATAAAGAATATTTACAACTACCCATCTCTCCCTCCACTAAAAATCAATCTTAATATATTACGAAAACTAATTTTGACTTATACAACTAATATCCCGTTCTATGACCACCAGAATAACATCTACGTACAACGCGATGACGTTTCCACAGGTTCAGTTCTTGTTTCAACCTTTAGTAACTTCTTCGTCTAATTATAAGATATTTAACACCACTAAAAAATTTCCATGTACCTAAGACATGTATATGATATTCACATCTTAGTTAGAAACATAGGTGAAATACACGAACTACAAGAAATTTAAAAAAAACAACTCCGTTTTTAACTTCACATATGAACTTAGTAAAATTCTTTTCCTTGCTGTATTGATAGCCACTCATAATAATACATTTACTACCTCCCTATATAAAAAAAGCAACTACAATAATGACATGTACTTTCAATTATAAAAGTAGATGTCCTGGCTAAAACATTTAATAAACCGTGCAAAAGTTCTACAAAAAATTCTACATTGAATTAAAAAAAAATATATTTAAAAAACTCTCATTGATAATGGGATTTCTAATTACATCGTTGATGAACAAATTAGACGAACTATTAGGAATATTAACATAAATGAAAAAGAACATCATACTTCACCAAATAAGCGTAAAATAATTAACCTACTCTGGTTATCGCCCCTGGATTAGAAATGCTTAACAATTTGAAATAATTATAGAAGAGAGCATTCGTGCTTGTTTACAAAATCAATATCACAACGTTTACAGTTACATTATGTTTGTCTTCGCAATTTAACCCGAACGATGATCTCGGAGGAGATCGAAAGTACTTGGGTTAACAATATCCACACACACACACACACACACACACACACACACACACACATATATATATATATATGTATAATTTGGCAGCAACTTTTCTTTTAAACATGTTGTGTTGAATGTCAAAGACAACATAGTCCTGCTTATTCTCTTTTGAATTTTCTCATATTTTCTAACCGAGTACTTTCGAACATCATTGTTCATCTTCAGTGAATTTTCTCATATTTGATGAACAATGATGTTCGAAAGTACTCGGTTATCTTACGGACAATATTTATTTCGATATAATTTTCAAATAAAAAGTCTCATTAGAAAATATGAGAAAATTCAAAAGAGAATATGCAGGACTATGTTGTCTTTGACATTCAACACAACATGTTTAATATATATATATATATATATATATATATATATATATATATATATATATATATATATATATATATATATATATGTATATATATATATATCTACGGCACCTCCCTTGATGAATTTCATCTTAACATCAAGAAAATAATTAGAGAACTAGAAATATTATCATAAAGTAAATAGACATATCTATCTATCTATCTATCTATCTATCTATCTATCTATCTATCTATCTCTCTCTCTCTCTCTCTCTCTCTATATATATATATATATATATATATATATATATATTATAATTATTTTTTTAAAATATGATTCCTTCGCTACATAAGTGTTCTCATGTTTCAAAAACGAGAGCCGAAACCCTCAATATAATTATTAAAATTAAATTGAATTAAGGTATCAAGCCTTGTTTCATCCTCAAGCGAAAATTTAGGAATAACCAATCTTGAAATTTACGCATTTTATAAGTATGTTCGTTCGCAAAATTAATTACTATGGAAACAGCTGGGGCGGCCATTTTGGTTAGGTGGTCTGACAGTTAATTCTTATCCACATATCGGCCACCTTCGAAAAGAGGTCAAGCCGAGGTAGGGTGGGGTATCTATTTCAAAGCGGATGATGGCATTCATGTCCGCACATCGTCTGGTCCGTTACAGCGAAAGATAGCTTTTGGCGCCATGGTATGTCATGAAGTGTCTAGAGAATTTTGTTTTGTTTTATTTTATCAATTTATTTATTTTTTTATCCAAATGGTTGTTCCATATATAAACGCGTCGCATTGAACTACAATTTGTTTTTTTGACGACTTCATAAAGGGTTTTTCTATTTAATGATTGGGTTAAGCTTTTAAGCCTTTTATTAAACTATGAAATTAAAATTTTTTTTTTGCTAATTATTTAATGCGAGAATTTGTTGATGTCGGCAAAAAACCGTTAATTCATGTCTATGGTTTAAGAAATTTTCGTTATTTAGAAACTTAATAATGTGTAGTTTTTCATGTAGGCATAAAGGTCATGGGTCATCCCAGGTTTTACAAGTACTTGTTTTATATTATTATTTTCCATTTTACTTTTGGTGTTTTATTCATTTCTTTTAAATGCCAAAAATATTTGCATAGAGATGTTGGATTTTATTATGTTTTTTTATGATTCTTTCTTGATTTTCAGTGCAACTGTAACTTAATTTTAAGGTGTTTTTATTAAAGATCTCGCTAAGTCTGCTATTAGTAGGAAAGTGTTTTTCAATTAAAGCTAGGAACCTATATCCTAGCTTAGTACTAACTATTTGGTTGAACGGAGTGGGTATACCAGATGATTTTTCTTTTCCTGTTTTTCTTACTGTTAGTACTATTGTTTCTATAACTTATGTTAGTGTTTTTGTATCCGCTATTTTTAGGGCTGTGTTATAAAAATTACTGTGTTGTTGGAATATTTCCTTATTAGCGGAGTTCATATGTATATATTGTTCATTAAGTCTAGAGTTACGTCGATGAAGTTTACCCTTTTTAATTTAGTGTTGACTATAGTTTTTAATCTGTTTTTTATACTTCTGTATGGAGCACTGTTCTTTTTAAAATAAAAACAAAAATACTAAAGAACTCTGGATTATTTACCTAACGTGTTCTTTCCTATTTTTCTACATATTTGCATATATATATATATAAATATATATATATATATATATTTTTATATGTTCGGAACATAAATTCTACAACGTAAAACACAATGTAACCTAATATATTTATCGGTTACCAAACCTATTCATTCATTTTTACCAATGAGACTTTTTAGTAATTATATTGACGAAGCATTATTAGAAATTGTAGGACAGACAGACCGATTGATGCAGTGTTTTGCTTAAAATTCTCCACGCGACCTGAAAAATGAACTGTCACGCCTTTCCAAATGTTGTCAGCATATAGAATCCTACGATTCTCAAAAGTCTTCCACTGGTAATCGCAGACGGAACATGCAGGCATTCGACATTTTCCGTTCGTTCTGCTCAGTTAAGATTTTCTCGAACTTGTATCGCTTCCAATAAAACATTTTTCCTCATTGAATCATTCTAGAATATTTTCCTTCATGATTCAAATGTATTGCCCTGATAAATATCTGAGTGCCAGAATCTGGATTATTATGATTGATTGTCGACCAAAACATACATTAATATATATATATATATATATATATATATATATATATATATGTGTGTGTGTGTGTGTGTGTGTGTGTGTGTGTGTGTGTGTACTAATATAATAAAACACTGAATGGGACACTACCACGGTTTTTGACAAGCAAGTTCTCATCAGGTAGTTAACTCAGTTTCGCTGAGTGGGACACTCAGCGAAACTGATATATATATCAATTATGTAGTGCGTATTCAATTTATATAACGTAAATCATTCATACGAAAAACATTTCAGTGTGTTTTTGTTAAATTCCAGGTAATAATGAGACATCGAAAGATAGTGCGGACCGAAAGAGTGTTTTTTTAGCAATGAGATATTGTTAAATGTAAGAATAATTTTGAAGCGTGCAGTCGCGACGCTGAGGTTGAAATTTTTTTTTAATTTGAAAATTGTGCGTTCTTGTACTGAAGAAAGGTGGCATGAACTAAATTGTTCAATAATTAGAGTAAATGTCACAGTTATTATCAGGAATTCGCACTTAGGATCAGGTTATTTTAATATCAATTATGTAGTGCGTATTCAATTTATGTAACGTAAATCATTCATACGAAAAACAAATACTGAAGCTAATTATATGGCAAGAATCACTCTCGCAAACAATATTTAATGATAAAATACAATCAACTTCGAATCCGTTAATGAATGGTATATATATATATATATATATATATATATATATATATATATAAACGAAAAGGAAAACTGAAGCACTTTATCAAGCCAAATGCAAGGATTTTATTTTATAGCAGAAATGTTATTGGTTTTGCTATTTTTTTTTAATTTAAGAACGTGCATAAATAATAGGTTATACGAAATGTTTGGTGGGCACGAAGTGAAAGAATTCAATATCTAAATAAACGATGAATAACTATGAGAGATCTTAAATACAAGAATTTTTAAAAAACAAAACATATTTTTACTCGTATATATAAAAACATGTCGCAACATAAAATCCTTGCATTTGCTGAAATAAAGTTGCCCAGTGGACGAAAACGCGTTGTCTAAGATAAGTTTTCCTTTTGCATTTATTCATGTTGTTCCTTTTACAGACATACTCTACCTTAAATTTTACACACACACACACACACACACACACACACACACACACACACACACACACACACACACACATATATATATATATATATATATATACGTTTATCTAAACATTTCATTATAAATATGACTAAAATTGCTGAAATTGCTGAGCGTGACCTTGTGACACTCACGTTTTCAGTTATGAGACACTCTGACTCTAACATAAAGAAACCATATAAACCTTCACGATGTTTCCAGGGCAAAAACAGAGACAAAACTGTTATAATCACTCTCATAATCCATGTCATTCGCAAGAATTCTACGTTTTCTGATCTAGTGTACTCTTCACCTGCATATAGATTTGAAATGGAAGTAGGGAAACTTCCCAATTTATTAATTAACCGGCCATAACTGCGGGCTAGATTATTAAACTTGTTTTATGTCATTTGTAGTTTCGACCGATCCAATATCCATATTTCTTTCCAGGTGCATTTTATAAGAAAATACAGGGGAACTTTTTATACTTAAAATAGAGGCAAACAAAAATAAGCTGCGGCTAATATACCGACCGGCTTAATTCATTCTCAGCAGCAGGAGTCACATAATCTCAACTTTTGCCCAGCAACCGTCTAATTCAGATGCTTCCATTTTCATGCACTAAGGACGCACGACAATTCAGTGTTTCTGAACAAAGATAGATAACGGGTGCGTAAATTTATTAGACACCAGAGATATTCTACTGAGCAAAGATTCTGTCGAAAAGGCAGCTGGAGTTTGCCTTCGTGTTTTACATTTGAGGAAGTCTGTAGAAAGGCCTCGGCGAAATGTTTTTGGTAATTTTAAAGAGACCAGAAATTAGGTTCAGTATTGGAATGATGAGAACTGTTCTAAAATTTATATATATTGGCCTGGTTATGTATTCCTTGTATTTAAATACAAAGTATTTGATATGGTAGAATCTATATAGAAAATGACTATTTTATGACTCTTAAAATAATGTGATTTCCTTTAATGCTTGAGGAACTCCGCTGAAATTGAATGACTTATAAAAAAAAATGTTCAGTTTCCGTCATGAAGTACATCCAGCTATCTATTACCGTAACAGATTTCTTTGTTTCTAATCAAATCAACACGGAAGAATATGTTAGGTAGTAGCAAAACTAACTTGCTGATTCTATATCTATAATTAATTTGAAAATGGAAAAATAAATCAAGCAATGGGAAAACGTGTAAAATACAGAATTTCATTATGAAAACTTCTCGGCATTACACCAGGTTCACAGAGGCTTTCAACAGATCAACAAGGATCAAATGCATCGTAATGTAGTCTTGGAGATATTTGCATTATACAACACGAACAGTACAACTGAAGAATATACAGTTAAAATAAGATCAAAATAATTGAGGAAGTCTGTAAAATGGCTCCGTCGAAATGTTTTTGTTAATTTTCAAAGGACCGGAAAATGAATTGACTATTGGAATGATGGGAACTGTTCTAAACCTTGGCCTGGTTATTCTTTCCTCGTGTTTTAATAGGAATTATTTGACATGGCAAAGAATCTATAGAGGAAACGCCTATTGTTTCAGTCTTAAATGCGATTTCCTTTAATCTCATGATGCCCATGAGGGTCTCCTCTAGACGTCAATGAATGATAAAGAACAAACCGTCCATTTAGCTCATGGAGTATATCCAAGTATTTATTTGTTTCTAATCAAATCAGCACGTTGAAATGTGTCATGTAGTCGCGAAATTAACTCGTTCAATTTATTTTTATAATTAACTTGCAAATGAAAAAATAAAACAAGCAGTGGGAAAACATTGTATAAAATATCGACTTTCATTATCAAAACTTCTCGTCATGATTCCGTGTCCACAAAGGATTTCAACAGATCAACAAGGACCAATTATATCGAAATATAGCCTTGGACCTATTTGCATTATAAACCAATAGATGGACATCTTCATAATAATTGGACCAGACAGTGTTTACTTGGACTGAAGCCGGGTGAACAATAAATGATCAGTAGTAAATAAGAATTAACAGAGAACTATTCCTACACGTATGTAGCAGAACGCGAACAATCTACCACAGTAGATTCAATAAAGTGTTAAGTTAAAAATTCCCTAAAGGTTATCTGAATCAACAAACCCCTGGTGAAGGCCAGAGAGCCAACGACCGTAGCCTTGTGATGACAACAGAAAAGATTAGGACAATAGTTCAGTTTAATTAAACACATTTTGTGCTATTGTGCAGTTAAAACATTTGCGCCCTGTCTATGAATCTTGGGTACAATCTTCACCATGGATAATCTATCACAAACGTGGCTTCTTGATAATTTTGGCCTGCAGATGTGATCACAGCGGGTGACGCCTTTGGGAAACACCCGACCTGGATGACACAATCCTTGTGAATGTGTAAACACAAATGTTTAGAAGCAGTCAATGTCGGAATCTGTCAAATATCCTCATGTGCTGCTGAAAGCTTTTTAACTTTGTTTGGTGATCGATCTCTCGATGCTGCCATTATAAAAGCAGCCATTTTACAACACGATGCCTTTATGCAGGGACGTACTAAAATGTGTGCAATAAAAATAGAGATGATTAATTGATGTAACAATCTGCCCCGTTTTGGTGAAGATAATAAGCTGATATCAATGAAATTGATTTTATAAGAGAGAACGGAGAATCTTGGGTGCATTTCGTTTTCATGTACTTGGTAAGAAGAATTATTACTATAACAAAATAATTATTTAAATGTTTTATACAAAGGAAAACATATCGCAGCTTCGTTATGTAAACTAACACATTTATGTGAAGTTATAAGAGGTACTTTCATGTCACGGTATAAATATCTAGAAAACTTATGTTATAAATGTCATATCCATTTAGGACAAGATCCGATACATTGCATTATTTATATTATTCAGACTGTTATCCTCATCTTAATTGCCATATTCACAACGTTTCAGTCGTTGTACGCTTCGGCCTGCTTCAGGTGATTGGAATTTTGAACCGAACCTTTTAATTCGTCCCCCGGGGTAGATTGTTCTAGTTCCACGTGTCATGCCTCTTCTGGATATATCAGTTATTTCCCTTTAACTCAGTTCTCCAAGGTTTGGTTCACCACTGCTGTGGCCTAGTATTGAACTCACAACTCTTTGGGTCTAGTCACGTCTTTATCCACTGGGCCTTGTGCACGTGGAATTATCCTGGTGGGCGAAATAAATGGTTCGATTTGAAATTCCAATCACCTGAAGAAGGCCGAAGCGTACAACGGCCGAGACGTTGTGAATATGGTAACAAAGATGAGATCAATAGTTCGAATAATGTAAATAATGCAGGTAATCATAATACCTCACCTCAGAGATATAGGCATAATCTATTCATTGTAGCTCCAAGTTTTGAAATCCATTTGCACACTGTTATGTAAGTTTTTTCTGTTCCGCTTGGATTGAATATGTCTTGTGTGTGTTAAATTTTCCATGCACTATTTCCTCATTATGTGACCCAACAATTTCAACACTGTCCTTCTGATTGTAAGCATATGCCTGTTTTGTTTCTATCTTTGTCCACTTTGCTAGCATGCTCTGTCCATAGCACATGTATTATCAACATCCTTCTGGAACAGTATATTTGTATCAAGACCGAGTTTTATCTGAGGGGAAATTTTTCAGCATCCTCTGTCATATAGAAGCATTGATAGCAGTTCAGCATTCGTATCATTATTTCTCATGAAACTTTATTGTTTCTTCTTGATTAAGCATTTGAAATGTTTTTCGCTACTTCAACGGGTCTTTGGACATCTGTGTCACATATTCCGCCATCTGTGAAAACGCTTTCGAAATTATGAAAGTTTTGTACTTGCTTGATTTAGCGTGTATAATTCTTTCACATGTTCCCGACATGATATTGACAACGTCCTTCTATAGAAAAGAATCCTAACTGACGCCAAATATTACTTTGATATATAAATCTATAAACGAATACTTGCAATACCTGAACCCTGATTGTCTGATATAAACTCGCAATGCAAACCTTTGTCGAATAAAATATTAGAAATGAACAGGTGTTGTTAATAAGTTTTAAATTTGACTTCTAATAATTTCTAGTCCTGGTGCTTATAGATATCAAGACGAAAAGAAATTCGACACAACGGTGTGTCACAGTGGCTACGAAATCCTCAGCTGTATGAAATATCATCACCGGTTTCAGTAATGATCTTTGCCAAACCCAGAAAAATACATATCAAATGATTACAGAGCTACCACCAGATTCTGAAACAATATATATATATATATATAGGGACGGCTTGATTAATATACTTACACGGACAATTTTCCATAGATAAACTCAACAGTCAATCCTAAAGAGACTGAAATATACTAGTCTGATAAGGCAGAATATGCATGATCTTGTTTTTTTCTATTCGCAACGTTTCGGTCAGAAATACTCCGTATTCTTCAAGTAACTTTCATAGTACTCAGTAATATCCTTAGAATTTTGGACGTTATTTCAATCCACCAAGAAGATAATTTACTATCCATTTTTCATACTTATGGAATATTTAATACTCACCATTTTTATTCAACTTTTACTAGTAACTTTAGTCCATTTCATCACTATCAGACCTAAATATTTAACTTACTGTTGAGTCTTGACTCATTGTTGAATCTCGCCTATTGCATGGAATAATAATGCAACACAAAATGTACTTAGAACAAGAATGTATTATAACAAGAAAGTGTACACAATAAGTACATATAGTATTTCTGTATATTTCTGGGAAGACGTTCCTGGAGAATGTGTTGACTAGTCGCAGTCGATCAGAGTCTCTAGTTGGATCTCGTGATTCCTCCTCCTCGTCTTCCGGTACCAACCATTATTTATATATAGTTGGTAGTCACCTATGCAGATTAGGTGGATCCTACCACAACACTTACACTTTCCAGGGAAGCAGGTAGTTTAAACATTATTTAAAGGACACATGGGTTACTGAATTAGGAATCGATATAAATAAATTTTGAGAGGAGGATTTAACCTTATTATATGCTTAGCTATTCGGATGTACATGCACATCTCAGATTTAATACAGATAATATTTTCGACATTGTATCCTACGATCAGCTTCGGTTGTCCGCCGCCCGAGTCCACAAGTCAGACACATGGAGAGTGTATAAGAAACAAGAGGGAAAATATGTTAATAAAACTACATAAATTCTCTAGACTTTAGCGTTCATAACGCTCGTACATTTGGGATTCGTCATTCAAGCCAAACCTATTTCATGTGGCCTCTCATGCCACAAAACATTTCAAAATCTCACGAATCTTCAGGACGTAGATGATCATACTTTCACACAGCTTCTTTTCTTTACTATATGTGAACTACTGTCACTTGTTGAGAAAAGATAATACAGTGGCCACCCATTGCCTTCCCCACAGATCTGAATTCAGAGTAGATCTTCTATTAAACTTGCTGTTACCCAAGACTAGAAAGGCCAGTA
>OZ038488.1:122823223-122828223 GCA_964036315.1 Acanthosepion esculentum | reverse complement strand
CCGATACCATTTAGAGGTGTGTTTCCTTTTCCTCCAAACAATGGTATTAGACATGCGGAACTAATCGATCGACAAATAACGGAAGATAATAATAAAAAATATAGTCACGAACATAATAAGCTATCTTTGGCTTTTACCTTTTTCGACTGCTCTTTTGTTTAAAATCGTAAACGTTCTAAAATATGTCTTACCGCAAAATGCTGACCGTTAAAATAAATCTGCCCTATATATCTTTATGGATTTGGAATAACAGCATTAAGTTTCAACTCTCGAAATCTTATATTTGTACGAGCTTATAACTTAACATTCGGATCTAAATTTTAATATTTTCTTTTCTATGCTGTGTATTTATTTACGTTATTTCAATCTGTATATTCTTCGTCCTTTCTAAAGTGTATCGTTAGAAGAATCATAACAGTTTCTTTTTCAGTAAGAAAAGATTTAGAATCGCAGGACTGAGTGAGAATATTTTCGCTTATTATTCTTTTCAGGAGAAGAGAAATGAGTTTATTTTTATCTATTAATCGGCTTTTCTTTTATATATTTTGTCATACTATTTGTAAGTCTATAGAAGGCCCAATAGGCACTCAAAGTAGAAAGTTACTCAATATGATTGTAATAAGGGCGTGAATGATGAGGAAAGTTGAAGAGGTGCATATTATGAGGATATGTAGGATAGATAGCGATTTGTTCTATACCCAATTGTTAGGGGGTCTTGGCCACTGTACCAAGTAAGCAAAATGTTGTATAATCCCTCGTTCTGGGGGTCTCTTAGTTGACGGTCTTGAGGCGATTATAAAAAGTTGTCTTCCTCTCTTTCTTCTTTCGGACGAGTGATCGCTAGTTGGTTTTTACTTCAACAAAAAGGATTTTGACTTAATACTTTATTAAACACATCGACGTGTATATTTTCTAAATAGCCAGAGGGGTCGCTATCTCACCCCGACGGGCAGCAGTTTCCACACTCAAAATTAAACTGTCCGCATTCCTCGACGCGTAAAACGTAACTCCCTGAAAACACTATCTTTCTAACAATCTCACGTTCGGCTCAGCCATTCAAAATCGACAATCCTATTTTGTCTACCATCTGACCTTAATGTCAGTCTCAGTAGGTCTGAGCCAAATACACTGCTGCCAAAAAAAAATAATAAATTGAAACTATTTTTTAACAGGCTCACCCGAGACTGCATGGCTCTGTTAAGATTCCCCCCGGGTATCTTCTGCCACAAAACCTCTATGGAAGAAGTTGTCTGGATGGAATTTCCTTCCTACCAAAGGAATACAAAACGAATAAGGGAGATTTGACGTCGTGTGCGCCGTGTATACGTCGTGTACGCCTTGAACTTGACATGGATTGCGTTTATAACCTCACATGACCAGACCAAAAGACAATTACTACTGTAGTGAGAGCGAGCCACCCTCGACGTGCCAACGTAAATTTAGTAAATAGCTTCCGCCCTTCACATTGAGGAAGAGGTTAGTTATTCTCGAGGATCATTACTACTGGTGTTATACTTTTATATATATATATATATATTTGTCTTCAGGGTATGGGCAATTAAGGATCTTCCCAACATCGTATGTAGCTCAAAGCAGTTCTTATCACATTGTTATACCTTGGAGCACCTGTTTTGCTATTCATCTGCATAACTTGTTATGTAGGTAACTCAATGTTTCTATGTGAGCTCTTGTCGTCAGTATGTCTTTTGAGTGTCAATTTCACCAAGCGCTCTTTACTTAGTGTGTACTCTATCAGAGCTTTCTAAAGGTTCGCGAGCGATTTTCTTTGTTAATATAAAATGTCGGCAATTTGACACTAGCGTTTGTTTTGTTGTCGATATCTAGTGTGCTTTAGATTAAAAGCTTTCACAGTTCAGTGGCGAGTTAGACTTTGCTGAATGCTAACGTTTTTTTTCCATAAACTAATACCTAAGGTGAAAGATGAAAATTTGCACTTTTGCCATATTATGCTCTTTGAATTTCAAAGGGACTAAGCTTCGGGACTGCGGACAAAAGTTTTCAGAAGATTTATTTGCATCGTGATGCAACTTTTCGGTGGTCGAAAACTGGTTTGGCAGATTTTGTCAAGGTGACTTTAACCTAAGGGATCAACCACGTTCTGGGCAACTATCCGACGTCGACGAAGACGTTCTTCTTACCACCGTGGAGAATAAATCGAACATTTCTACGGAAGAGATTGCTATGAGTTTGAAAATCGATAGCTCAAACTACTTTTCGCTATTCAAGAAAAAACAACGGCCAATTTTAGCAAATCCAAAAGTTGTCATTTTCGACCAAGACAACGCAAGACGCATCCACCGTATTCTCCTGACGTTGCTATTTCAGACTTTCATTTGTTCCTGTCTCTATAGAATAATTTTATTGACAAAAAAATAGCTCTCCACGGTCATTCAAAAATTACCTGACAATCTTCTTCCAACCACAAAACGAATTGTCTATTAAAATGGCATTAACAAGCTTGTAGAATGATGGGCAACAAGTGCTAAAAATAATGGATACTATTTTCTTGACTAATAAATTTATTTTGTGAACATGTAAAATGTTTTAATGGTCAAACTGAGTGAGAACTTTTGCAGTGATCTAATAGAAGTTTCAACTCTCTCTCTTACAGATTCTAAATTAAAAGTGTTTTTTGCTCCGATCTTCTTAACAAATTCCTCGTTGTCCGTACATGCTACGCACAGCATGATTCTGTAGAACCATATCTGCTGAGTGAAGTCCACTTTATTGATGAGAAATTTGTCAATCATTTATTGTCCTGTATTAAGATTGAGATTATATTGACGTTCAAAATTTTCCAACATATTATTGTCTCCAAAACGTAGTAGAATAAAGCAGGATTGTGATAAAACTCAGATAAACAAAGAAAAATTTAGTCAGTTATTGATACTATTTGATAATTCTCCTTAAAAATTAAACCCATTTCAGTAATATTCAAATAAAATCTGAATATTACTGAAATATTTTTATCGACAAAATATGCTTTTTGCTAAATACTGACTTTTACGAACCCAATAGTACATTAAGTCCATACCCTAATAAACCCCTTTTGAAGCGTTTATAATACGTTAAAACGAATGGAGTTGTTATTCCTTTGAGTTGTAAAGAAGCCATAGACGATTATTCAATGTCTTGTTTTCCTATTCGCGTGAGAATCCTAACCTACTGCTAAGTTTTGCTTTTGCAGAAAAATTTCATACTGCGTATGTTATCTTAATGGCGGAGGATCATGTCACGGACCGGAAGACTGTCTGCACGCATGCGCTTTGCGTTCCAGTTTGCTGTTATTGGAAAGAGAGATAGAGAGAAAGAGAGAGACAAAGAAAAGATCTAGGAACAATTTTCTGAACTGTAGCAATTGGTAATTGTAATCATTTTTATATTATTTTTTTCTTTAAGTTGATGTTTCTTTTTGTTTGTTTTTTTTTTACTTTCATTTTGTTATTCTTTCATTTTCCGTAAACTGAAGGAAAATGCATTGCAGATTTGTCGGATTGGTGGTTGTAAAACCAGAAGAAGTTTTGTACTTGATCAACTGAATTATTTATGATCTATGCGAATATTGCAGTTTATGGTCGTTCACTAAGTCAGTTGAAAAGAAATACGGATTCGTACCGGAAAATATGACTTGTTTATTCTTGTGGTTCTACTAAAAGTTTGAGAGATGCGTCATTCACTCTTGGGCATTTTCTACTGGATAATATATATTTCTACCGAATAGAAAGTCTTCAAAATTATTTAGGACCAAAACCCAGGGTCATAAATACTCGTACGTAGAAAAGAAGATTCTACATTTCACCAGATTCAATACTAATATCATAATAGCTCGGTAAATATGAGCGTCTCATGTATTAGTGTATAAATATCTTATATATATGTACACACACACACACACACACACACACACACATATATATATATATATATATATATATATATATATATAGATAGATAGATAGATAGATAGATAGATAGATAGATTGTCATCTACAGACAGACTGTTTTGCTGTATCACAGCTCATCAGTGTGGCTAGACGACTGGTTGATATATATATGTATATATTGATGTGAGTTTGTGATCCTGGGTCACAAACTTACATCAATCCAACTAAATATGTTAGCTCTATCTCCGATATTGAGCGCTTTCCAATAAGTACCACCCATATAATACGAGGGTCATTCAATAAATAAGTTGAATTTTTCGGTATAAAAACTTCTAATACAGATAGAAGCTTACTCTTTTTAATTCTTTTTGTTTTACTTCTTTTTCACATGGATTTAATTTCTTTTGCAGTTTAAAAAAAAACGTTCAAAGTTTTGGCGATTAACAAAGATGGCCGACCAAGAAGCATGTTCCAGGATTGAACAGCGGTCAGTTATCAAGTTTTTGGTTGCTGAAGGGTGCAAACCAGTTGAAATTCATAGGAGAATGTCAACTGTGTATGGTGCCACATGTTTCAGCCAAAAAATGTCTACAAGTGGGCTAAATTGTTTAAAGAAGGACGGAGCAGTGTTGAGGATGAAGACAGGCCTGGGAGGCCTACAGAATTGAGGTCTCCTAAGGTAATCGAATCACTCAATGACCTCATTCAGTCTGCTAGAAGGGTGACAGTGGATGACATTGCAAGTACTTTGAGCTTATCTGTTGGGACAAACGCAGGGCTCATCAGTCAGAAGGAGTCATCTTGCATCATGACAACGCAAGGCCTCACACAGCAGCCCAAACGGTGCAGACTATCAACGAGCTGGGCTGGTAAATGCTCCCTCATCCCCCTTACAGCCCAGACCTTGCCTCTTCAGACTTTCACCTGTTTGGTCCCTTGAAAGCGTTCACGAGAGGCACGAAGTTTAAAAGTGACGATGAAGTCAAAAGTGTTGTGAGCGACTGGCTGAGACATCAGTCCAAAAACTTTTACGCTGAGGGAATACGGAAGCGTGTGCACAGATGGGAAAAGTGTGTGACAGTGCTGGTAGACTAC
>OZ038488.1:122805723-122820723 GCA_964036315.1 Acanthosepion esculentum | reverse complement strand
GTGTTTGATGTACATGCATATATGCTGAAAGTTTGAAAGAGTTATGTCTCTTAGATTTGGAAATATGTGTACCTGAGCTCGTAAAGGTTAGATTAACTATTAAACTGTAGTTTAGAAGAATAAGTTCCTGTTGTATGTTAGGAATTGTATATTGGATCAAGTTGGTAAGAGTTCAGAAGAGTTAAGATTTGTACTTGCATGAATGTTGTAAAGTTCTTTAACGTCTGACTACATGGTCAAGACGGGAATTTTTGAAGGTTAAATTTTGGCAGCAAGGAATGAGACGCAAGAGTGACGAAGAGAGAGAGAGAACCACTCGTGTTTTGTTTATATAAGATGGTTTATCACGTGACCGACTCCTAGGATGGTTAGCGAGAAAACAGATTTGTCGCGTGCAGGCGATTTGATTGGTCGGAATTGACCAATCAGCGAGCTAATTTTGAGGAGGTTAACAAATGAATGCTTGTCGTACAATTTCTATGTATTGTATGTGATGGTGGTGGTAATTACCACAAATCCCCCCTCCAGTTAAAGAAATGATCAAAAATTTCTTCAATATGTTATGTAAGAGCAAGACTTAGATTCTGTAAGAAGGAGACATCTTGAATATTTAAAAATGTGAAAAGAGATGTTGACGTTAAAGCGGATCAAAAACTCTCAACTAGAAAACAAGACCAAGTTCATGCAAAGATGGAGATGACATTGAAACTGAAATTGATCACTTCTAAATAAGAAGACATTTTGGATTTTATATCGTCATAATTGAAAGACGCGTGAAAGATGTAAATATGAAGAAGACATTTTGAAACCTAAACGGCTCACTTACTCCAAGTGAAACGGCCAAATCAGATCCTTGTAAAAAAAACTTTTTTTTTAGATATGGGCACGCTCTTTCAGTAGTCAAGATCATAAAAATTTAAAATAGGTTAAAACACGTTAATTATTTACAATTTACTGTAAAAACTAGAAACTAAAATTGACAGTAGTCCCCAGCATTATTGGCAAACTTTGAACATTTGCCAAGTAACCTGAAGTCAGGAAAATTAGAAATTCCTTGAAATAAATGAAACTTCAAGATGATAGTTTTACTAAACTCACCATGAACATTGAGAACGGTAATAAGGTATTTAAAAATATTGCTGCTATTTAGTTTCCATTAAAGCTGGTACTTGGCTGAATACGAAACATATTTAATTAATTAATTAATTAATTATTTAATAATAATAATAATAATAATAATAATAATAATAATAATAATAATAATAATAATATGTAAAATATATGCTATATTATGTTTTTGTTTTTTTTCCTCAACAAATGCTCAGTGGGAAATGGCATACCATTTCTTGCCTTAGGTCTCTGGTTGGGACCCGGAAAGAAATGAGTATACACCAGAAATCAAAGGAAGGAAAATGATAATTAAAATTAAAGTCAATGAGATACAAAATAATGATCCAAAAATAAAACGGAAGAATCTACCTGCGACTTAAATAATTGCACTGATTAAAATTCTGTTACTGATGAAGATGGAATAAACGCCATTCAAGCAGAATTCCTTGAAAACAACAGGGTTAAAGTCGCTGATGCGAAAGACCACATCATTAAATAATCAGCAAAGTAACTCGTACACAAATGTCGGAAAGAGACAGGCTTTCAAAAATTAATATGACAATGTCCGATAAACATATTGTGCAAATATATAACGCTTCATTTTAAACATTGTTAACGGACAGGCGACGAGATAACCTTACAGAAGTGAATAATGTAATATATGCAAATGCTTTGGCAGCTACTAAAACTTTTAATATCAAGACAAATAAAAGATTAAACAATAAACAATACGATCCATCTTGGAAGGTAAAATGAAAAGAAGAAATTGCAGAGATCAAATACAATTTATCGATAGTAGATGAAATGTTAAGAAATTCAAATTTTTCAACATGGAAACGCAATAAGATACATAAGAAATATAAATTTAAAGTATTAAATGAAATTCCACCAACCACGGTAATACTTAAACAGAAACTGCAATCAAAGGAAGAGAAAAGAAGACGATATTAAAAACGTTCTAGGTTCTATCGCTATAAGTTATTCAAAACAGACCCCAAGAAGTCTTCCAGAGAAATCAAAAAAGCAGTTATAGAAGTTAAAAGTCACCATCTGTTGAATAAGTGAAAACATTTTAGGAAAATATTTGGAGCAAACCAAATTAATCTAATCCCAATGCAGAGAGGATCAAACAAGAAAGAATGAAGGCTAAACCTGTGCAAGAATGGGAAAATATAAGCAAAAATACTGTTAGGCAATCTCTAACAAAATCCCCAAAAATGGACATCCCCAGGAAATGACTAGGTAACCAATTTTTGACGTTATCTTGTGACATCAATCGGTAAATCTTTATCAATTCTAATTAATAACCTTAATGAAAATTCCAGAATGTATCACTAAAGGTATTACATATCTCCTACCAAAAACGGACGAAACAGATGAGGCAAAAAATTATAGGCCAATATCATGTCTGTCCTCCATATATAAATTGATCACAAACTGGAAACAACATTCTTGCCATGGATCAGAAGGAATTATGAAAAGGTTCAGATGATGGCAAAGATTAATGACTAATAAGAAAAATGATTCTGGGTAATTGCCGGAAAAAACGTAGAAATCTCAGCAGAGTTTGGATAGATTACTGTAAAGCCTTTAATAGTAAATATCGTACAAAATCTCCTCGGTGATAGTAAATTTCCTTAAATATAGCATCGAACTGTGGAAAACCACATTATAACTAAACCACATCAATTGTATTTCCAATTGTTTGAGTATCCAACGAGGAATCTTTCAGAGAGACTCCCTGTCGCTCCTATTCTGTTTTTAACCTCTCTTACGTTTCAACTAAACAGTAGTAACTATGGACAGAAAGAAAAAATAAGGAGTTTAATCACCTATTCTACATCGATGATATCAAACTGTTTGCCAAAGACGACAATGAGATGAAGGGTAACCTCAATGCTTTAAAATGTTTCAGTGATGACATAGGTATGGATTTCGGATTAGATACATGCGCAAAGGTAACATTCAAGGGAATGAGAATTACAGAAAGATACTCCATATATCTAGATTATGTGACAAAGATTAAGGAACTAGAACAAGAAGAAGTCTATAAATAGCTAGGAATCAGGGACGGAGATGGAATACAGCATACTGAAATGAAGGAGAAAGTAAGAAAAGAATGCCGCAGGTGTGTGTGTGTCTGGTGTGAAACACCGAGTTGCATGTATGTTTCATAAAATGTTTTCATATAGGCCACACTACAACATGTTTGACACGCAGACTCACTCTACACCTTTCTGACCATAGCTCAATTAGATCTCATTTAAATATCCATGGAGACCTACCGGACACTATTCGTAACATACTACTTGACAACACAAATATAATAGCATCATCTACATGCAAAATAAGGCTAAAAATAATGGAAGCCTTATTAATAAAAACAAAAAACCTAACACTTAATAATATCAACTATGGACATGGACACAATATCCTGATTGTGTTTTGAAAAATGAAAACATTATATAAATACATACATGCAACAAACTATTTATTTTTTAACAGTTAAAATATTTAATCCTTGAAAATGGTTAAATGTATAGCCGAATGCGCTCGGATAAAAAGAACATTCGGATAAATCTTTATATAATTTATCATCCGAAAAGAAAAACATTATTAGATGGCATGAGAAATTGTATAAAAAACTAAATCAAAGTACCTTTTCTGTCGTATTCAATGAAATGTGCACGAAAGAAGCATTGCTGCCTAAATACACAAATATGACGTGCCTTTTAATCGGACGATCCTCTGTGACCGAACCGATTAAAAGGCACGTCAGGCTATATGACAATTCCGTCTAGGATATAGGTTCAAATCCTGTCGGAGGACGAATATTTTCTATGAAGATTTCTCAGATATTCAGGCCGGTAAATGTTGTTTAATACTGTTTATTATAAATAGAGCATTTACTTAAATATTTGTATCTATAAAAAGAATGTTAAACATAAAAATGTCTTAATATATATATGTATATATATATATATATATATATATATATATATATATATATATATATATATATATATATATAATCTCAAACAAGCCACAAATCCAGTAAGGGTTACTGGGTGGTAGAGAATATAAGAAACGTCTACTAATAGCCAGAGATGACAATAAAACAAAACTAATTAAGAAGACATGATAATGACTGACATCACTTTTAAATTGTTTAGTTTGACTGGACAATATGAAGCCGGAAGAAAGCTCTACAATCCAGAAGTGCGATAGAAGAAACTGTTAGCATAGAACTTACGGTAACCTCTATCCATTTCAAGTGCAAAATAATGAGGCCGAGTATTGCTCTGAAATTCATAGTTTAGATAGCATAAAATAAAGTTCTTCAGAAGAATTACCATGAAATTATTTATAGAAAAGTCACAGGAAAGATACTTACGGTGGTTTGAAAGTAACTGAAGCCGAGATGTCAGATCATAGCAAAAACATTGCAGATTCTTCTTGGGATTTTATCAAGAATCTCTAAACATATAGCCAGATGCAGCAGCAACATTCAAAGCAAGGACTTATAAATATGTAAGATTGATTCTGGCGATAAAAATGTCTGTATCGGCACAGTGAACCATCTTTCCTAGCCTCAGACTTCAAATACATACATATAATAGGCTAAGGAAACAAATAGAAAACCTTTATAAATTTAAAATGTTTCGCTATTTATTTAAGCTTCATCAAAATATGAAATATGGAAGAGAAAAGAAAATTCTGCAATTTATTTTTCTATTGTTTATTTTCATTAGTAAAGCAGGCCTTTCGTGTATTTGTCCTGTCAAGCAGCTTTGATGTGAGTTAGCTTTTGTGAGATTCTGGTTTGATGAATGTTCTTGGCCATGATGAAATCAATTCATCTCACAGGTGAACACTGATAGATCGGGTGGATAGTGTTGACTAACTATTCCAATGATAGTAACGCCTGTGAGCTGCCTAGATCGAAACAACATATTTTTCTGGAGATATGGAAGGCAGGCTGTGTCCCACAGGATTATAAAGACGCCTCTATCAAACACCTCTACAAAAACAAAGGTTCCAGGTGTGTCTGTGATAATCATCGGGGGATATCACTACTTTCAATTTGAAAAATCCTAGCTAAACTAATTCTAAACAGAATCATTATACACCTTGTTGACAACATCTATTCTGAATCGCTGTGTGGTTTTCGGTCGGGTCGTGGCAGCATTTACATGATATTTTCTCTTCGTCAATTTGCAGAGAAGTTTCCCGAGAAAAACCAGGAGTTGTATATCGTGTTTGTGGACTTGACGAAGGCCTTTGACACTGTGAATCAATAGGCACTTTGGCAAGTCTTGAAGAAACTCGGCATCCCTGAAAACATGCTAAAGGTCATCATCTCCTTTCATGAAGGAAAAAATCTAATATCGTGTCTGATGGGATGATGTCAGAATCCTTTGATGTCACAAATGGCACAAAACAGGGTTGTGTCATGGCCCCTGTCCTTTTTGCCCTTTTCTTCTCGGTGATGCTGAAATATGCATTTGCAGAAACAGAGAGTGTCGTCAAGTTTCAGTTTCGAACAACTGGTGGTCTCTTCAATCATCAGTGCTTCAAAGCCAAGACCCACCTTCGTACGCAAATTATTTGTGATTGCTTGCTGATAATGCTGCTCTTGTAGCGACATCCTTTGAGGAGGCCCAACATCTAATAAATCGTTTCTCTGCTGCATGTAAAGCCTTTGGTCTGACACTTAGCATAAAGAAAACTGAAGTAGTGCACCAACCTTGTCCTACTCCGAAGCAATTCTGTGGTGAGAAACAAAAACCACCAGTCTACAAATTTCCAGAGAGACCATTGAAAGTAGAAGACAAAACCCTGAACTATGTAAAGTCTTTCACCTATCTTGGTAGCAAAGTCAACTACAATGGAATTTAGATGATGAAATCATGCATCGGATTGCTAAGGCTACCAGTGCTTTCGGCAAACTTCGCCATCGCTTGTGGAATGAGCGGGGTATTCGACTGGATACGAAAATACGGGTTGACAGAGCTGTTGTACTTGCCATCCTTTTGTACGGCTCAGAGTCGTGGACTCCATACAGGTACCATATACGTCAGCTGGATGATTTCCATAAAAGCTGTCTACGTGCAATCTGTGGAGTTAACCTTCAAGATAGGACATCTAACGTAGACATGTTTAATACTGGTGTAATATTGGAGGAATCGAGACTTTTCTCATACAGTCTCAGTTACGGTGGACTGGTCATGTCTTGAGAATGTCGGATGACAGCATAGCCAGGATCCTAATGTACAGCCAGTTAGATCAGGGCTACAGAAATGTAGTACGCACAAGATACAAGAAAAAGCTGAAAAGCAACTTATCAGCTGTCAATATGCCACATAACACCATTGAGCGCTTAGCCTTGGAGCGGGTAGAATGGAGATCAACGTGTTTTAGTGGACTAAAAAGCCAGCCAATCTAACAGTGATCTCATCTCACAATCCTCACACTTGCTTCATATGTGGCCTCCTTTGTAAATCACTAGCGGGTCCTAAATGCCACTTAAGGGTTATCGCACAAAATTTCATAACTGAAATACACTTGGATATATATATATATATATATATATATATATATATATATATATATATATATATATATATAATAGCTGGTCACTCGTATTCGAGGATACCAGTCTATTAGGGCGGCTAGTCAATCCCTATTGAAGATGCTCGCTGAGGCACATGTGTGTTTGTTCAACACACACAGACCCAACCTTTGGTTTATACTGAAACTATGCTAAGCAGACCTTAGTTACAGTTTCTGGGTTAGAACGTGTTGTCTAGCATGATCAACAATCTGAACATAGCCAGCACGCTCGAAACCCTCAGTTGCGCTGACTTGTAACTTCGTGCAAGCACAGCTATCGGCGGCCCCAAGTTTTGTCTACCCAATTTCACTCACAAGGTTTGGGTCAACCCGTGCTGTGGTTTTCAGGAACTTTCCAATTGTCTCGCACGCTCGGATCGCACCCCTCCAGACTGATAACATCAAGAAGATTACTTCGTAACAAATCAACCGTGGTGAGATTCGAACCCGGGTCTCATAGTCAGAAGAAAGCGAACGTACTAACAACTGGAACACACACACACACACACACACACACACACACACGCACACACACACACACGGAATGTTTTCTACTTCTGTTTCTATTGTCTGTATCAAAACATTTAGTCTGGCACAAGATCCCGATAGAGAAGTTCCTAGCGAATATCTAGTTTTATCAAAGATATATAAAGAAAGCTTCCCAACTAATGTATCAATCTTCATTTTTTCTTTACATTTCATCGGGTTGTGTGAGACGTAAGGGAAAATATTTACTAAATCAGATCTATTCCCATAGGAGAGTAAGGTTGCGGGCAGTTGAGAGGAAAAACGGCTTCAAAACTAATCACTTTTGGTGAGTGGCTTTTCCTAATCAGTGGTCGACATTAGGCGCCATCTAGATTTTATGAATGTTTTCCGATTTACAGAAAGAAGGAAAGATGGTAAATTAGATGAAGTATTCAAGTGTAGGAAGAGATTAAAAAATGATAGAAAGATATGGAAGGGGAGGCGGAGAGACAGATACAGAAAAAAGAAAGAAAAACGAAATGCGAAGAGAGAAGGAGAGAGAAGGAGGGAGAAACATTATAGTAACATTCAGAACAGATAAAAGATTGCAGAGAGGGGAAAAAGAGAGAAAGGGAAGAAAAAGGAATGAGGCAGACAGACTGATATTGAAAAGGAGAGGAGAAAGAGAAGGAATGAGGCGGACACAAAGAGAGACAGAGAGGAAATGAAAGGAGATAGAAACAGTAATAGTAGCAGACAGAGGAGATACAAAGTGATGGAAGGAGAAGAGATGTAGAGGAACGTAAGAATAGAACGAGGCAGAAAGAATGATAGTGGCTGATAGGGAATGATAAAGAAAATAGAAAGAGATGGAAAGCGGCAGACACGGATAGATAGATAGATAGATAGATAGATAGATAGATAGATAGATAGATAGATAGATATGAAAAGGACTGAGATAGATAGATAGATAGATAGATAGATAGATAGATATGCACAGAGTGAGATAGATAGATAGATAGATAGATATGCACAGAGTGAGATAGATAGATAGAAAGATAGATAGATAGATATGCACAGACTGAGATAGATAGATAGATAGATAGATAGATAGATATGCACAGACTGAGATAGATAGATAGAAAGATAGATAGATAGATAGATATGCACAGACTGAGATAGATAGATAGATAGATAGATATGCACAGACTGAGATAGATCGATAGATAGATAGATAGATAGTAGATAGACAGATAGATAGATAGATAGATACATAGATAGATATGCACAGACTGAGATAGATAGATAGATAGATAGATAGATAGATAGATAGATAGATAGATAGATAGATATGCACAGACTGAGATAGATCGATAGATAGATAGATAGGAAGATAGATAGATAGATATGCACAGAGTGAGATAGATAGATAGATAGATATGCACAGAGTGAGATAGATAGATAGATAGATATGCACAGAGTGAGATAGATAGATAGATAGATATTCACAGACTGAGATAGATAGATAGATAGATAGATAGATAGGAAGATAGATAGATAGATAGATAGATATATATCAACAGGCTGAGATAGATAGATAGATAGAGAGAGAGAGAGAGAGAGAGAGAGAGAGAGAGAGAAAGTGATGGAATGACGCAGAAAGAATGATAATGGTACAGAGAGGAGATCGAAAGTGATGGAAGGAGGCATAGACGGAGAGAGAGAGAGAGAGAGAGAGGAGAAGGTTGAATGAGTCAGAAGAGAGAACGAGAGATTGAAATAGAGAGACTGATTATGCGTAGAGAGAAAGAAATAGGAGGAGGTAGAAAGATCGATACAGACAAATAGAAAACAAAAATAAAAAGAGACATACTGATGAGTACAAATCGAAAGAGAGAGTGTGCTAAGGGAGAGAGAGAGAGAGCGAGGGAGAGAGACGAACAAAATATAATAGAAACAGTTTCTCGAGTATACTTCAAAAACAATTGCAAGGAAAAACTCAAGTCTAAATTAAAAATAAGGAATTGATAAAAAAAATAAAATAATATTTCCTATTTCAAGCATTCCATTAATGGTAAGAAAATCCTTTTTTTTTTTCTCATTGTTTTCGAATTCATTTTGTGTACAAAAAATAATTCTATTATTAGCAAAATGGGGAAATTCTTCTTCATGTAAAAAGAAAATACGATTTTTTCTAGTTTTCTCTCTCCTTTCGAAATAACAATGCTAAATGAAGGGCCAATATATTTTTAGTCAACGTTTTTCGGTTTACAAACTCGTAGCCTTTATGTCCATATATACTTTATTTGCTTTCTGTAACCTAATTTTGGTGATGTGGGCTTGAATTTAGCGTGGCTGATGAGGTCTATTTTCAGTTTGCTTTCCATTATGATGCAAGAAACAAAAAGCCTCGTGTCTCAAGCAACATGTTTCTTTCATTGAAAGAAAAGAAATCTCAGTTGATTCAATTTGTAAAATGTACGAACCAGCAATAACGCGTGGCTTACACGGAAGATTAAATAACAACACACCTCTTCATTATTCAATCACTCTTCTCAATATTCTAGCTGTTTTTTTAAATACAGTCATCTGGATGATCCCAACTATATACCTGATATGCACCCCCCCTGGCTGATACGTCAACTCTTCATTACAATGCTCCGATGACTGGCACGATTGTCAGGTATATATTCCACAATTTTTATCATCATTCTTACAGAGTACAGATACTTATACGAGGGTCATTCAATAAATAAGTTGAATTTTACGGTATAAGGACTTCTAATACAGATAGACGCTTACTCTTTTTTATTTATTTATTTTTTTTTTACTTCTTTTTCACATGGATTTAATTTCTTTTGCAGATTAAAAAAAAAATCTTTGAGAGTTTTGGCGATTAACAAAGATGGCCGACCAAGAAGCATGCTCCAGGATTGAACAGCGGTCAGTTATCAAGTTTTTGGTTGCTGAAGGGTGCAAACCAGTTGAAATTCATAGGAGAATGTCAACTGTGCCACATGTTTCAGCCAAAAAATGTCTACAAGTGGGCTACATTGTTTAAAGAAGGACAGAGCAGTGTTGAGGATGAAGACAGGCCTGGGAGGCCTACAGAAGTGAGGTCTCCTGAGGTGATCGAATCAGTCAATGACCTCATTCAGTCTGACAGAAGGGTGACAGTGGATGACATTGCTAGGACTTTGAGCTTATCTGTTTGGACAGCACACAAGGTCAGCTGCCGGTGGGTGCCAAAGATGCTTACTGCAGAGCACAGCTGCCCAAACGGTGCAGACCATCAACAAGCTAGGCTGGGAACTGCTCCCTCATCCCCCTTACAGCCCAGACCTTGCCCCTTCAGACTTTCACCTGTTTGGTCCCTTGAAAGCGTTCACGAGAGGCACGAAGTTTAAAAGTGACGATGAAGTCAAAAGTGTTGTGAGCGACTGGCTGAGACATCAGTCCAAAGATTTTTACGCTGAGGGAATACGGAAGCTTGTGCACTGATGGGAAAAGTGTGTGACAGTGCTGGGAGACTACGTTGAAATTTTTTAAAAAAAGTAAGCTTCTATCTGTATTACAAATCTTTATACCGAAAAATTCACCTTATTTATTGAATGACCCTCGTATGTCTTTCAGTTTAGATACAGGGGCAGTTTATTGGAATAGCGAAATCCATTCTCTGTTTACCTCTGTTTTCTCTTACCGAATCCCGCCTTGAAATGGGGGTGGGGTCCATTTGAATCAAGATAATCAGAGAATTTGAGGTGTTTCATTCTTTAGGGCAGACTTTGGTCTATGTATATACCATTTCTATATGGGCTCGCCAGTGTATCAACTGCTTTACCCACTCATGCCAATTCTTATTTGAGATAATTTGTTACATTCAATTTTAGTTTCACACATTTATTGTTTAGCTGAGGGTTATCTTTCTTGTTCTTTATGAAGCCGGTTGTTATGGTGACCAGTTTTTTGCTTCAGGTGTACCCTCTATTGCGTTTTCTCAGATATTCCTTCGATGACTCTTCTATAATGTTCATCCAGTTGATGTTCTTGCTATGTTACACTTCTTACTTGGGACATCCAATTCAGACCCGAATACTGAATCAGTTATTAGCAGATTCAATCTTATGACATAGATTTTCTGATTCGCTTGAAGCTCAAATTCCGGAAGGATTTATGTTTCATTCTTTTAGGATACATTTCCTTCTATGCATATACCGTTGATCTGTAGAGTGAAAAGGCATTCATAGAACAGTTTCAATTCGACAATCCTTCCGACTCATTTATACTTTCTGCTGTATTTTTGCTGTTCCAATTCCTACTTTCACTAATTATGTGTTTCACCGTCGCTTCTCTATTTCAAAAACCTCTATGTTCCCTTTTCCGTCTGATTTAGTCGCCACGGTCTTTACATTCTTGTTTCTTGTGGTTTTACTGAGGAGAGCTAGAAACTACAATTCAGTTTTTTTTGTTAGTTCTGCCCTTGTGTAGCCATGTCTTATTTATCTGCCATTCTCTCGAAATCTCTTCCCATTTCAACTTTTGATCATTTTTGAGATTCCAGACTTTTTCTCATCCTTAATCCTAGTGCAGGTTCTAGCTGTTTTGATTAGCCGTTCCTTATTTTGATTAAACCTTCATTAAATTGATTATCTTATTTGGATTAGCCTTCTCTTACTTTGATTATCCTTCATATTTATTGATTAGCGTTTCCTTAGTTTGATTATGCTTCTCTTATTTGGATTAGCCTTTCTTTATTTTTATTAATCTTTCCTTATTTTGAATAGCCGTCACTTATTTTGATTAATCTTTCATAAGTGTGATTAGGCAATCCTTGTTTTGTTTATCCTTTTCTTATTTGGATTAGCCGTTCGTTATTATGACTATCCTTACTTAATTTAAACTTTCCTTATGTTGATTAATCTTTCCTTATTTTGATTAACCATTCCTTATTTTGATTATGCTGTCCATATTTGGATTAACCTTCCGTTACTTTTATTATACATAGCTTAATTTGAATATCCTTTCCTTACTTGTATTAGCCTTTCTTTATATTGATTATCCTTTCTTTAATTTGATTATCCTGTTTTATTTGGATGAGACTTTTCCTCATTTTAATTAACGTTTCCATATATTGAATAGCCTTTCCTTACTTTGATTATCTTGTTCTTATTTTGATTATCCTTTCCTTATTTGGATTAGCCTTTCTTTATTTTGATTATCCTTTTCTGGTTTTGATCATTCCTTTCCTTATTCTGATAACCCGTTCCTTATTTTGATTGTCTTTTTTATCCTTTTAATCCTTATTTTGATTATCTTTTCCTTATTATCAGACGCAGTAGTCCTTCTACTACGCCGTCTTATAACACATATTCCTCCACATGATCTCTCGTGGTGAGTACCTAATATGTTTTCAGCACATTCTTTGCCTGTTGATTTGAATTCGTAAATTATCCTGCTATTGAATTTAAGAAGTGTTCAGAATAATTCATAAAATAAGATGTCAATGTTTTTGCATTAAATTTATGCTACAATATCTGATCTTTAATTTGATATTTGTATCGTACGGAACTGTTCATAACTGACAATTTAATTATGCATAAAAATATTAAAAGAATTTAAAAACAAACCCCAAACGTGAAAATATTTTGTTCGGGTTAGGATAAGGGACGGTAAATGACTGAACATCTGAAAAGTTATCTAGTAAGTTTAGCAAAATGCTAAACTTACAGGATGTTTCCACTAAGTATAAATTAACAGATCAAAAGCTCAGTTAAGTTTGCGTTCAAATTATGAATTCCGAATAAATGGTAAAACGAGACTTGGACCCTCATTACATTAAATTTTATTCAATTCAATATTTCGTCAGTTATTCTCGGACAATTTAAGGCATGAGTCCTACTTCCCTGGTGCGATACAAGGGTCTTACATTCGAAACTTCCAGAGACTACCTAGGTTAGTTGTTTAAATATGTTGTGTATGATGTCATAGTGTTAACAGACAAACTATGGTAGGTAGTCTGCTCCCCCTATCATTACCTTTATATATTACTATTCCTTGAGTTTTGGTAATTCAGTATATGAAGAGGCATACAAAGATAAAAGCAGAGATAAAATTGAAAACGCAAGGGTGAGGGAAAATATTATGTCAATCAAAAGAATATTCGATTTGAACGGATAATGGATGCGAATTCAGAAAAATGGCTACTTCAGATAAATATAAAGAAGCTGAGAAGCATAGATAGATAAACAGACTAAGATAAATATGAACAGATTGACATGAAATGTGCAAATAGCTAGTTAATCTTGAGTATATATAAATTATAGATAACTATTGGTCTATATAAAGTGGAATTTATAGTTAATTTATAGATAACTGGCCAGTTTGAGTGGAGTTAATAGCCAGCTATTAATATAGAGAGAGTGGAATTTATAGATAATTGGTTTGTACGAAGACTCATCAAACAGAAGCTAGTGCTATAAAAAGAAAACTCCAACATATATCTGTCTTCATTTCATCACCTTCGAAGTAGTCCACTTCTGAAGCTACACAATTTACCCAATATCGATCGATGGAAACATTCCTAGAGGTCCATTTTGGGATTTCGACCAGATGTTTCGTTAGAGCCCCTCGGAATGTCTCGACGTCTTAAAATCTTGTTCTTCTCAAGTGGGAATTTATTTATAAAATAAAACGTGGCAAGGGATGAGTTCTGGGGAATATGCTGGTTACTGGAGCTGGAGAATGCTGTGCTTAGGCAAAACTGCTGCAGAAGTCATGCTTATTGATGGAACGTATATAGTGTGGCGAGACGACCACACTCTGCACACGTTTTTCCAAGCACTGCAATAAGCAATGAAAGCGACTGAGAACGTTATAATTTAATATGCATAGAGGACAGTGTCAACGATCAATGTGTACAAGGCGGCATTACTTCGTGTCCGTTAGCTCCATTATCATAGCAAGATTCCCGATACTTTTTGATCAAAACTTTTTTGAGTGGTACTTACAGACTATTTATCGATAGCACGTCGATATATAATGAAATTTATAGATAATTATTGGTCTATGTAGAGTGAGACGTCGGCTGATTGCTTAAACACAATGAAATGGTGATCGATCTTTGGAAATGCTTATAAATATACAAAGAATATGGATATGGAACTTACAGATTGATCTGAAGCTGCATATTTCTTCTAAACATTTGAAGTTCAATTTATCGGATAAAAAGGTCAGGTAAAAAGTTAAGAATTTCTCGCACGACGAAACTAGACAATGAAATAAAAACATATGTGCAATGATGAAAAATATTCGTGCTCGGAAGTTCAAATAAATCTTAAAGTTCATGCGAGTTGTCTGAAACTGCGAGGTAATGTGCCATTTATTTGATGAATTATTCACAAATGTATACACCTGAGGAAGACCGTAGTGCCAAATGGTCGAAATATGATTTACTGCAAACAAGATTTTTTATTCCCAAATGGATAAAGTTAAGACCTTTTGGATATGCAATGAATATTATAATCTCTATAAACGATAGTGTAAACTCCAGAAGCAGAATGAAACATTGCTCTCTCGACAACATTGCTTCAAATGTTTGCTGCTCAAAAGTTGTAATACATCCAAAGATATTGCAATGATTTTCTCTCTCTTAAATGTAACATTTATTTACGATATTAACATTTATTCCTTTACTAATTTGTATGAAATTTGATGACAAATCAAAAGTTGTTTGTAATCCTCTTCGAATTATTGACACTAAAATGGGCAACATTGTTTTTAATAACAGATAAGGAATACAATTTAAAATAT
>OZ038488.1:122760723-122800723 GCA_964036315.1 Acanthosepion esculentum | reverse complement strand
TGAGGTCAGGTGTGAGTTTAATGTCCAGTAGCCTTCTTGAGAGGAAATCTATTCATCATGATTGGTACTAAGGTGTCCGCTCGGCGATGATCGAATGTAGTTTGGTTTTAGAGGCATTGATTTTAACCAGCCAGTTTTTCACCCACTGAGATGTCAAACCTCAGCCAGAGAAGAGGGCAGATACCAATCTCTAATTCTCTAGATTTTTGGAGCTGCATCCCATATAACATTTACATGCTCTTCATATCAATTCTTAACCACTCGAGCGGCATGTATTGGAGCATTATCGTCTTGGAAAATGCAGTCACCATCAGGGAATAACATCTGGGCTATTGGATGAATATGGTTTCCCAAAATGTTCAGGTAATCTTTACTGTTGATTCTACCATGCAGGGCAACTACTGGGCCGAGACATTTCCATAATATGTCGGCCCAAACTATCACTGACCCACCTCCATGCTTCATTGTTGGAAGAAAGCAGTCAGGGTTGTAAACTTCTTTGTGCTGCCACCACACATAAACTCGCTCTGAAGTTGGGAAAAGAGAAAAACTGGACTCGTCTGAGAATATGGCTTGCTTCCATTGGTCTGCAGACCAGGCTTTGTGATCTCTGCACGACTTCAACCTCTTTTGAATGTTGCGAGTGGTGAGAAGAGGTTTCCTTACGGCTGCTCTACCATGATATGCCGCCTTATGGAGCCCACGACGAACAGTTTTAGTAGAAACTGGACTATTCAGATAATTATTCAACTCAGCAGTCTCTCTGGCCGCAGTAGTCCTCAGATTTTTTGACACGTTGCGTTTCAATGCATGTTGGTCACTGTCAGTAAGTTTGCAAGAGGGTTTGTTCGTGAAGTTACGCCTGGGGGACGCCTGCATTGATTGCTAGGGCCTTAACGACGACCTTCAGGGTCTTATAAGTTAACAGGGACTTTATTATTGCGAAGATTCGGCAAGTGATTACATAGCTAGGTAGCTTGGTCAGAAATCCTTTGTACCATAGCTTATCAAATGCCTTCGAAATATCTCATGTTACAGTTTGATAAATAATAATGGGACGTCTATTTGAAATAGGAAGAGTCCATTGAATAATGTTTGAAGCAGTAAAAATATCGGATTAAAAATAAATCCATTCATCATCAGCTTTCTCTGTATATATATATACATATATATATATATATATATATATAGATATATATATATATATTTATATATATATATATATATATATATATATATATATATATATATATATATATATATATATATATATATATATATAATAAAATTAGAAGTAATACTGTTCACTTTTTTCTATCACTCATCGGGAGTCTAGACAAGAATGATTGTATTGATGACAAAAAATCGATTTTATAAACATATATAGTGTATATGTGTGTCTGTCTTTGTGTATTTGTGTGTACTGGAGCACATTGAAGCAACTGTACATATATATATATATATCCATACATACAAACACACATACATACGTGTGTGTGGGTTTGTGTATGCGTTCTTGTATGTGCGTGTATGTTTTCTTGACCGCTCGAGAATACTTTATAAACTACTAATAGAGCAAAATAAACATTAGCGAAATAAACATGACGCTTACGATCTCATGCCTACCCAACCTCCTTCTACTCTGCTTCCTCTTCCTTCTCCTCCTCCTACTACTACAAATAGTATATAAGCACTTCCTTCCGATGAAGAAGTCTTATGAATTTGTAGATATGAAACGTCGTTTTTAATGAAATGTTTGTCAACAGCGGATCGGCAATTAAGTGACTTTTTTTTTACACCAAATCCAACTCCATTCGGTGTCATAACAACCTTGTAACAAAACATTTTTGCAAGTATAAAAATTACGTACTGTTTTTCCGAATAACAAACACAATTATCAAACATTGATGACGCTATTAATTATTCTTACACTTTGCTAATTAGATTGGAAAAACCAACCGACATACGAGGCGGCTATATTCAAGTACGATGAACGAAAATTGATCACTTACAATTTCAGACCATTTTTAAGTTAGCTGTCAAATTTTAGAATGGTTCCAAAATCTCATGATCACACACGTATTGTTCAACATTTGCTATATTGGGTAACAATACACAATATTTGTAAAGGATATTAAGGAAACATATATCTACATCTATCTATCTATCTCCTCTCTCTCTCTCTCTCTCTCTCTCTCTATATATATATATATATATATATATATATATATATTAAGACATTTTTATGTTTAAACATTCTTTTTATAGATACAAATATTTAAGTAAATGCTGTTTATAATAAACAATATTAACAATATTTATGGGCCTGAATGTCCGAGAAATTGTTTTAGAAAAAATGCGTCCTCCGACGGGAATCAAACCTGTATCATAACCAGAACCGTCATATAGCCTGACGTGCTTTTACCGATTGAGCCACAGAGGAGCGTTCGGTTAGCAAGGTTGATTTTACTGTTTTTAAACTACAATCTTTCATGGTTCTCTCACGTACATTCATATCTGCTCGACGCGTATTCAAATGTAAACAAAATGACGTGTACACATTATGAAATAATTTAATTTAAAATAATTGTCGGACTTTGTCCATTTCATAATGTGTGACGTCATTTTATTTACATTTGGATACGCGTCGAGCAGATATGAATGTACGTGAGAGAATCATGGAAGATTGTAGTTTAAAAACAGTAAAATCGAACTTGATAACCGAAACGCTCCTCTGTGGCGAAATCGGTAAAAGGACGTCAGGCTATATGATGGTTCCGGATAGGTTACAGGTTCGATTCCTGTCGGAGGACGCATATTTTCTATTACAATTTCTAGGACATTCAGGCCGGTAAATGTTGTCAATACTGTTTATTATAAACTGAACATTTATTTAAATATTTTTATGTATAAAGATAAAAATGCCTTAAAGTAATTGTTGGACTTAGTCCATTTCATAAAATAAATAAATAAATAAATAAATAAATATATATATATATATATCGATCGAAAAGGATGCAATTTTTATATATCAAGAGCAATTTTAGGGAAATCTATGATAAAACGGAGATCATTTTTGTGTGACGTATTTCGCCCTGTAGAATGTCATCAGAGACTAAAATGATGTTTACGTTGATGAGACGAAACTTGAGGACAAAGGGATGACGATTCTGAGAAACTGAAATGTTTTACGTTTAAAATCTAAGCGCGTTAATTTAGTTTATCTTCTACCATTTGTTTAAGTTGTTCTTATTTTCCTTATTAAATATCCCACACTGTGAAAATCTGTCAATAAAGTTGAAATCTCGTAGGAAACGGAAGTTATATTTAATGTAGATGATCTTGCAATCGATAGTTAAAAAAGCAATGAAAAAAAAGCATCATATGCCGAAACTGTTACTTAATTTGTATCTCCTTACATATTCAAATCAGTAAATACATATCTGTTGGTTTTGACAATTAAAAAACAATAACAACGCTATTTCATTAGCTGTTCTTTTCTTAATGAAATTAAAATTCAAAGCTCCTAATCCCATCTAGCCTTTAAAATATATTAACAGTTGCCCTCGTTTCTCAAAATCATTTTCACATCCTACTTTTATCTGTATAAAATAGATAATGTTATTGCAAGTATGAAAATTATTTTCTTTAAGCCAGGTTTCGAATAACAAACGCAATATCAACTATTGATGACGCTATTAATTATTCTTACTCTTTGCTAATTAGATTGGAAAATCAACAGATATACGATGGTCATTCAATAAATAAGGTGAATGTTTCGGTATAAGGGCTTCTAATACAGATAGAAGCTTACTTTTTTTCCAACGTAGTCTCCCAGCACTGTCACACACGTTTCCCATCTGTGCACAAGCTTCCGTATTCGCTCAGCGTAAAAATCTTTGGACTGATGTCTCAGCCAGTCGCTCACAACAGTTTTGACTTCATTGTCACTTTTAAACTTCGTAGCTCTCGTGAACGCTTTCAAGGGACCAAACAGATGAAAGTCTGAAGGGGCAAGGTCTGGGCTGTAAGGGGGGTGAGAGAGCAGTTCCCAGCCCAGTTCGTTGATGGTCTGCACCGTTTGGGCTGCTGTGTGAGGCCTTGCGTTGTCATGATGCAAGATGACTCCTTCTGACTGCGTTTGTCCCAACAGATAAGCTCAAAGTCCTTGCAATGTCATCCACTGTCACCCTTCTGTCAGACTGAATGAGGTCATTGACTGATTCGATCACCTCAAGAGACCTCACTTCTGTAGGCCTCTCAGGCCTGTCTTCATCCTCAACACTGCTCAGTCCTTCTTTAAACAATGTAGCCCACTTGTAGACATTTTTTGACTGAAACATGTGGTAGCACACACAGTTGACATTCTACAATGAATTTCAACTGGTTTGCACCCTTCAGCAACCAAAAACTTGATAACTGCCCGCTGTTCAATCCTGGAGCATGCTTCCTGGTCGGCCATCTTTGTTAATCGCCAAAACTCTCAAAGTTTTTTTTAATCTGCAAAAGAAATTAAATCCATGTGAAAAAGAAGTAAAACAAAAAATAAAAAAGAGTAAGCTTCTATCTGTATTAGAAGTCCTTATACCGAAAAATTCAACTTATTTATTGAATGACCCTCGTACAAGCGGCTATATTCAAGTACTATAAACGAAAACTGATCACTTACAATTTCAGACATCTTCTAAGTTAGTTGTCAAATTTTAGAATGTTTCAAATTCTTATGATTTCACACGTATGAAAATATATATCCGAGCCAGTACACTGACGAATGCCGACGGAATTTTCTTTGCAACCTTTGCTTCCTGACAAATGGCAAATCCATGGTTTTTAATAAGCAAATGCAAAACCACATATGGTCTGGCGCTTCTGGAGTACGCTTACAGATTCTTGATAAAATCCAAAGAAGTATCTGCAATGTTATTGGTTCTCACATGGCATCTCGACTTCAGTCACTTTTCCTATCAACGTAATGTAGCTTACCTGTGCTTTTTCTATAAATAATTTCTTGGTATTTTTTCTGACGAGCTTTGCTGTATAATTCGTAGACTTTATGAATCTAAGTGCAGTACTAGATTGGCGACATGATTCCATCATTTTACAGGAAAATTAGCTAGATATAACCAGAAGTTCTTTGTTAACCGTTGCTTTTCTCGCACTTATCACCTGTGGAAATCGCTTATGGTTGCTTGCTTTCTAGCCAACTTCCAAAATTGAAATGCAATGTCAATCGTTATCTACTCTCTTCTTGATTCTTCTTTTATTGTTCTCTATCCTTAATAATGTTTTTCTTTTTCTTATTCATTCACACTCAGTAAATTCTTGTATCTTAGTGGCTTTATTGCCTTGCTTGGGGGTGGAATTATTAAAAAAATGGTTAACATTGTCCAAGCCAAACAGAAATCAGGTAATTCTTGATGGTAGTCAAGAACGAATGTTCTAAGAGATGTTACAGATACCAACATTTCGCTCTGTATTTGTTCATATTTTCTATAATAGATATTTTAGTAACTTACAACAATGACCGTGTTTTCGTTCAGATAGTAACTCTAGTGCTCCCTTCCTCACATGAGACTTAACAATTTTAGAAGGCGGACATATTTCAACGATATTTCACTTAAAAAAACAAAAACAAAAGTATAAATATCAAGGATAAAATATGATCTCCATTCCCAAAATCTTTATCGCGAAATCTATGTTTTGTGTCTTATGCATATTTGGAGAATATTCCACACAAATATTTAAATGCAATTTGTTGTTGGAAATTTTGAGATAACGCATCTGTATTATTCGGTAAAAATATTTTCACTTTTTTTATTGTTACGTCAACGTTTCAGCCGATATGTTCTTGAACCTTCGTTATATGGATTTTGTTTTCCATATTCTTTTAGTAATACTTAATTTCATTTCTTAGTAATACCCTATTTCAGAAAAGTTCTTTGAATGATATATTAAAGTCTCGGACAGACTAAAATACTTTCTGTGTATTTCGGTAAAATGCTACTTTTTATTACAACTGAGCTTTTATCTGGAAAGCCTGAAAGGTGAAGAAATTACGTTTATTTTTTTAAGTAAATCTTAGCGTAAAAACACGATATCGAATGGAATAACTTGTATTTTTATTTACACTATTTATATTCGGACTATTTCATGATACATTTTACCATCCATTCGTAGACTGAATGCAGTTCAGAATAAAAGCTAGGCTGGATGTTATAGTAACATCCCATGACTAAAGAAGTTAGTTCGCTATTGATCATTTATATGGAGGCAGAAGAAACACAATACATTTTCAGTGACTCTGAAGAGATTAGATTTAATTATTATAATATGTGTTGTGTTCTGCTGATCTGATCAAGTTCAACATATCTTCCTTATACGATTAATAAAATAAAATAATTCGTTTTTTTTTAAATACACCTCGAGTGAATTTTAGATTTTAAAGATTATCAAGCACCAAATATCCCAGAAATTATTTTCCAAGTAATTTTAGCCGCTAAATTATCGAAAATTAAAAAATCTTGCATTTAACTATTATAAAGAGTGCGATAGATATACCTGCCACACATACCACCCAGAAATGAGTTCGATCCTTACTGAGTGCCCGACATTTTCGGCCTCGGGCCACATGTAATCTACGATTTCTAAATAATTTGGGGCAGCTTGACGTGGTGTAATGATAAACAAGCTTATTTTGCTTGATCTGAATAGTGAGTTATATCCTAACTGAGTGCCCCATATTTTCGGCCTTGTGCCGTATCTAATCTATGATTAGAACATCGCTATACCTCTTAGAAATATTTCTCATAAAATGTTAAGACATTGGTTGCCATGGTGTCTTCATCTAACTAATGTTTTGCCATTAGGCGGAAGGTATATGTGGGAGGTATTTCTGCCGCATTCTGTAAGCAAAGTAACGAAAACTTTTATTCAATGTTTTGTCGCCGCCCTTAATAACATGGATAATCATGGCTCTCCACAACTTCCTATCCATTGTGAACCTCAGCAGTATTTCTCCATTTATTAAGCCTCCACCCATCCCGATCCGCCGTCCCTTCACACAGGTATGTCTCTCGCTGCCTTCCCTTACCTCTCTTCCTCCCAATATGTCCCGCAAGGGTTGGGTTTTCCAACCCCTCCTACCTCATTATATGTCCACGAAATCTCAACTGCCTTCTTTTTATTGTCATTTAGTGTAAAACGTTGCTTGCTCACTCCGCCCATAGAATTCTCAGTATCCTTCTGATGAAATTCATTTGTGCCGCTTCTTATTTTCTCTTCATTTGGGGGGAGATTATGCAGCGTTCACTGCCAATTAAGATGTGGGTTATCGAATAGTAATCCATTACTCCAAAAGAAGTTATTGTTTGTTACTAGTTTGTTTAACCTCTGAATACATCGAATGCGTGTTCGGGTTTCAGTATCGCATTTCACATCCGCTGTTAAAATATTTTGCGGTTATTTAAACTTCTGTACTTGCCTGATGTTAACATCTTCAATTCATAGTTGGATTTAGTGATTTTTCTCTTGCTGATAACCATATTTTTTGTCTTCTTGCAGTTGAGAGTTAGTCCTTTTTTCTGCCTTTCCTTTACTACCCCGTCCAGGAGGTCATGCAGTTTTATTTTTGTGTCAGTCTTCAATACAGTTTCATATGCGTATTTTATATTGTTAAATTTACGTCAACCGGCAATAAATCTTGTTAGGATCTCCAGCTCCGTGAGGATAACCTTGCTGGGGGGGGGGGGGTGAATATATCTGGAGAGACGGCACATCCTTTGTTTTCCGTCTCTTTCTGTTATTGTGTACCTACCCAATTCATTTTCAATACGGATGCAGTCACATTGGTCCCAGTATATGTTCTGGTTTATTCTAACATCTTTTCCAAATAGATCTAGTTTTCGTAACAGTTTAAAAAGATCATTCTGACGTCTCTTGAAAAATGATTTTGTGTAATCTAGAAGACATACATGTACATCCTGTTGTAGTTTTATTGTAATCTTCGATATCATTCTGACCATGAGTGTCGCATTTCTTGTTGCAGTGCTCTTGAGAAACTCACGCTGTTTTTGTCTTACTTCCAATTTAATTCTGATTTGCATGGTATTCATTAGACTTTGTGCCATTAGCACCATTCATTAGATTTTTACCATTAGCATGGTTACGATGATTACTCTTCTCTGGTATTAAGTTCTAAATATTAGCATTAACTATTCATTTATATTTAAAGAAAACCTTGAATATTTTTCCAAATATATTTTCCAAATTCACGTAGGCTCAAGAATAGCACGTGTATTTCGAATGCTTTCTTTTAAAATTCTTCTGTAACTTGGCGACACGAAGATGAATGAAGAATAACACACAAAACATACAAAATATATAACATTTTTATTAACGTTTATCATTTTAATCTCTTATAATCAAAATGTTTGAGCAAAGATAATACGCTAATAAACTAAAACTTAGGCTCCGATGATTTGAGACTTTGCACTAACAAAATGTATCGACGACTTACGAATGGTTTGTCCGAACCAATTTCACACAGAACCCGCAGTATGGATTTCGGGCTCTTTCCAAAGTTGCCGCACGTTGGGATTGCCTCTACTGAAGGATAGCATCTAGAAATCCACTTACTGATAAATTGGCCATAGTGTAATTCGAAACCAGGTGTCATGATCGGTAAGCGATCGTTCTAACAACACACACACGCACCCACACACACATGCATCACATATATATATACTATTATAGAAATAATTAAATATATATATAAATATATATATATGTATACATATGCATAAATATAGATATGTATATATGATAATATATATATATATTATCATATATATATATATGATAATATATATTATCATATATATATATATATGATAATATATATTATCATATATATATATATATATTATCATATATATATATACTATCATATATATATATTATCATATATATATATATTATCTTATATATATATTATCATATATATATATTATCATATATAAAAGTGAACATAGAAGTCAACACTTAGAGGCGAAAGTCTGTTTCATGCTAGATGCAATCGTCAGGCCACGAGTGCTGTTATTTTCTCGGCTATTTATATATACGGCTCAGTGGTGCATTGTGGGTAGTCTATTTAGGCGGTTATTTTAACGGAAGTCGTTTATTTGTTTGTTTATTTATTTGGGTTAAATTATTTTGCTTGTCTTTATTTATTTTTATTTTTTATTTTTATTTTTATTTCTTATCTTATATATTTATTTATTTTTATTTTAATTTTAATCGGTGATTTTATTAACGTAGTAAAAATTGTTTATATCGCTTATTTAATAGTTTTGTTTTGGTTTGGGTACATAATTAAAGCTATTTATTCAATTATGGTGTTGATTTTTGTATTTTAATTTGTTTATTACTTCATGCATTTATTATTGGATTGATTATCTTTGTTGTTTTTTTTCTAACGGGTAGTTTATCGGGATCGGTTTGTTAGTTTATTTATTTATTTGGATAAATTTAGATCAATTTATTTTGCTTATTATCATTTATTTGTTATACTGTATATTTTCTCTTTTCGGTTTTCGATTTTTAAGTAACGTAGCCTTTTTTCGTTTATCGTTATATAACTGTTATAGCTATTTTTTCGTACGATTTTTGGTTTGATTTTTATAGTCTAACTAATATTTTGGTCATAATGGTTTGCTAATTTGTTTATTATTTACTTTATTTATTTGGGTTCATTGATTTTGATTCTTATTTTTTATTCTATTTCGTCTATTCTAACAGGTGTGATTTGGTAATTTGTTTGGGTTAATTTATTTTCCTTATTTTATTGTCATTTTGTTTATTTATTTATTTTTTTATTTTATTTTATTTTTTTCCGTTTTCGATTTTTAAGTAACGTAGTAAAAATTTGTTTTCATGTCTGCATTTTGAGATGAGCTCGGATCTTTTATTTAACAATTTATTTTGGTCCGGAAAGGTAACGAGAGCTATTTTTTCCTCCAAGCAAAGTTTGCAAGATTTTGATTGGTTGTTGTAGGCTGATGACCTTTTTCTTATTTTCCAAGATATTTTTGGTGTGAGTGCGCTTTGTTTTCATTTCCCAGATATACTTAGAAAACATTGTGCTGTTCGCACATTTACTTTTTGTGAAAGATGTTTTATGTGCATAATTACTTTGTTTCCAGGGTCCTTCAGTTACTCCTATGTATACTTTTTCTTACGTTATTTTGTAAACAATTACCGTTTAAGGGACATCCGTTCTTTATTTTTCACTTGCAAGTGGTTTTAATTTGTTCGTGTGGTTTGTTGATAATTTTCCTGTTTTCCCAAACTAAAACAAAACTATTAAATAAGCGATATAAACACATTTTTACTACGTTAATAAAAATACCGATTAATATATATATATATATATATATATATATATATATATATATATATATATATATATATCAGATAAGAAACAAAAAAAATAAATAAAAACAAGCAAAATAATTTAACCCATATAAATAAACGTCTTCCGGTAAAATAACCGTCTAAATTGACTACCCACAATGCACCACTGACCGGTATATATAAATAGCCGAGAAAAATAACAGCACTCATCGCCTGACGATTGCATCTAGCATGAATCAGACTGTCGTCTCTAACTGTTGACTTCTATGTTCACTTTTATATTTACACAGGCTCTATCTCTGATATTGAGCAATTTATGCCATAAATATAGCACATATTAAGACTATATTTCTTCATATATTATCATATATATATATATATATATATATATATATATATATATATATATATATATGTGTGTATACATTATCATATATATATGTATATATTGTCATATATATATAATCATATATATATATATATATATATATATATATATATATATATATATATGTACATATATAATCTGTTAACTACCCAGGAGCCCCCGAACATGAATTTAATGCAGGGACTCAAACCTGGAAAGAAATTCAAGAGGTGGAGGAAGCATCGAAATCTGCATCACCAGATTTCGATGGTCCTACCACAGATGGTCGTAGTGGAGGCCCATACATTGTATACAAGCGATACACGTGAATACCCAGATTTCTGTGGGAATTGTTAAGGGCGATCTGGAGGGGAGGCGGAATTTCTGATCAATGGAGTCAAGCCGTCGGGATATGGATCCCTCAGGAAGAATCCTAAAAAATGGGTGAACAATTTCGTATCATTTCTCTTCTTAACACCTAGTGAAAGAACTTCTTCGGAATATTGGCGAAAGGTCTCTCTTACTACTGTGTCAATAATGGCTACGTAGAATCGTCAGTCCAGAAGGGAGGTTTTACTGAAATGCTTGGTTGCCTGGAACACACAGGAGTACTGACACAACTTCTGAGAGAAGACAGAAAGAACAAGTGTGACATAACGGTCTCATGGTTGGACCTCGCAAACGCCTACGGCTCGATTCTATACATGCTCGTGAGTGAAGATTTAGAATGACAACACATTCTTAGTATCATTGTCAACTTAATTATGGACAATTGCATCAACTTTCAGGTGAGAGTAACGTCAAGAATCACCATGTCTGCGTGGCACAGGCATGAAAGAGGTACCATAACCGGCTGTATAATATCGGCAGTACATTTTGCTTTAGGTATGAATATTATTGTCAAGGCTGCAGAGAGGGAGTGCCGTAAACCCTAGTCAGAGTTAGGGGTCCGGCAGCCACCAACAAGACCTTACATGGATGACCTTAAAGTCACAACGAACTCTGTAACAGGTGGAAGGTAGCTCCTGAGTGGTCTTGAAAGGAAGATGAACTGGGCTAGGATGAAATTAAAACAAGCTAAATCAAGGTCTCAATGATTGAGAAAGGCCAGGCCACCGACAAATATAGATTTACTATTGCAAGAACAAATATCCCAACGCTCTCAGAGAATCCAACTTAGGTAAGACATTCGATAGTAGTCTGAAAGATACCGTCCCTATCTGCCAGATTATTGACGATCTCGACACAGCTTTATTAAAAATCGATAAATCAGACCTGCTTGGTCGATTTCAAGCGTCGGTATTTCAACACTTATTATTACCCAAAGTTCTATGGCTGTTTCAGCTATATGAAGTCCCGCTCACTACGGCGGAAACATTAGAGAGGAAAATAGTAATGCGCTTAAGAAGATGGCTTGGGTTACCTAATAGTTTAAGCAGTGCTGCGCTGTATGGTAACACAAATACACCAAAGCTATTACTTAGCAGCCTCAAAGAGGAGTTCCTAGTAAGCCGGGGAGGTCCTCCAATTCAGATAATCTAAAGAACCAAAAGAGAGAGAAGAAGGATTAGAGAGGCGGACAGGGAGAAAATCGAGCGCCAATAAGGAATTAGCTGCGGCAGAAGTGGCTAAGACAAAAGGCCTTAACAGGAATCACGGCAAAAGAGAATACAGGGTTGGACTATTTTCCCAGTAAACGATACGATAAAGCCCAAGCTAAAGAAATGCGCCAGTTATTACAAAATGAAATCCGAGCAGGTGCCGAAGAAAACCGTTACTGTAGAAAGGTTGGACTTTGCCAACAAGGTGCATTGACAAAATGGAAAAGAATTGAAGAACGTAAGATAAATTGGTCAGATTGTTGGCGCGATGGCTTCAGTAGAATTCAGTTCCTAATAAAGTCACTCTACGACGTTCTCACAAGTTCAGCAAATCTAAATTTATGAGGAATGAACGAAACACCCAACTGTGCTCAATGTGGAAGGAGAGGGTCTTTGCAACACATATTATGCAACTGCCCCAAGGCTTTAGGGGATGGTCGGTATCATTGACGCCAGGATTAGGTCCTCAGAATCATAGCAAACGCTGTGACGACAGCCATCCGGTCGTGCAAATATAAAGTAGATGATAGAGAGCCATTAATACATTTTCTTAAGGCCGAGGGGAAAGGAAAACGGAAACAGAAAAGAAAACCCCTAATGTACTTTCAACAGTACTCGTTTGGCAGCTGATCACGGACCTGGAGAAAAAACAATTGAAATTCCCAAGTCATATAGTGCAGGCAGCCCTTCGCACAGACCTATTAATTTATTCAAACAGCACAAAGAAATGAATAATTTGGGAATTAGCGGTTGCACGGAAGGAGAATGTCATTCTTGCCAACGAAAGAAAGCGCGGAGCTTGTCGAAAAGTGCTATCAACATGTTTGGAAAACCTACTTCGGTCCAGTAGAAATGGCGTGCACAGGTTTTGTGGGATACTCATTAAACAAGCATTGTCGAAAATTGGAATCATGAGAGCATCAAAAAGAAATTCCAGAATGAAAGCTCTGAAACAGTTAAAGAACAATCCCGGTCGATATAGCTAAAAAGGAATGGCCCGTGTATTAAAGAATGAATAAAAACTTACGTTGAGTGAAACTGTTTTTAATTTCTCTCCCATTTTGTTAAGCAAGGTAGCTTTCATTTTCTGGCCTGGGTGGAAATGAAGCTAATAGTGTGTTTTAGCTTTAAACAACGTAGTTAAGCATTCGCAGGTGAGGGGTAAAGGGTTTTAAATAGGTGTAACTATTGATTAGAGGCAATATATATTTTTCTTTGTTTTTTATTTTATTTGTTTTTGCTTTTTTGTTGTTTTTTGATACATTGTTTACTTGTTTACCAAGAAAATTGGCATCAAATAATTTTCGAACCAACGAAGGAAACAGATTTAATGTCAAACGAGTTTAATATGATCTCCTAACGACTGAATTCCTGTTGGCTTTGACTCTCCGTAACAATAAAGGCCTTCGGTATAGCATTCACGAACTTGTTTAAGTTTTTGTTAGTTTTTTTTTGTGTGTTTTTTTCTTCTTTTTTTTACATTATGACCCGCTTACAGATTAGTTTGTGAATGCATGGGCGTAGGTTAAGGGGAACCTTAATACGGCAATTAATGCCGCGTGGAATTTCTTTAATTAAATGTGAAAAAGACTTACGTTAACGTTGGTGCATGTGCAGGAAAAGCAAAACTGGAAAGCGAGCGTAAATCACGTCATTGATCGTGTAGAAATCAAACAGACAGCATCTGATTGCCTAATAGAAACCTAGATGGCATTATAAAACTAAGATAAACCTCCTGATATAATAAGTGTCGCAAATTTGAGCAAATTATGCGGTTATATACATATATACATATATTTATATATATATATATATGTGTGTGTGTGTGTGTGTCCGTGTGTGTGTGTAGATATATAGAAAAATAGGAAATAATAAGTTCTTTAATATTTTTTGTTTTTATTTAAAAAAAAAACTGTGCTCCATACAGAAGTAGAGCTTAAATTATAATTATTCAAAAAAACAAAATGATTCCTTCGCTACATAAGAGTTCTCGTGTTTCAAAAGCAAGAGCCAAAAACCTCCATATAATTGGGTCGGAATCCGATTTGAGTCAATTCTCATTGGTCAGACACGTGTCACGTGTATTGAAACCGTGTATAATTCCATGTGTATATAGGTTTGTGAAGATTTTGAATGTTTGAATGGGCAACGAGTGGCCATGTGTATTTGTAATTGTGTGCGTTTGTCTGTTTAGTACTTTTTTATCTTCCCGTTTCTCACATAGGGGAGTTGCAGGGTCCTGATTTTATGGCTCTCCTCTTTAGGAATGTATTTTTTGTATTTAATAGTTATGTTAGATTCAAAGTAGGATGGCGATGTAGTGTAATGTATTAGGCGCGTGTTTAAAAATTCTCTTATCCGGTTATTCTCTATGAAACAGAAGCAATTTCCTCCTCAACTGCATTGTCAAAAACTCATTCAAAAGTTCACTTGCAAACTACTGAATAGCACAAATGATATCTTCCCTAAACACCTCCACTCCCTCACATGCTCGGAGCAACTCAACCAGCAAGAAAAGCTCACGAATAACCTGGCGGCCTCAGTTGGAAAAAGGTTACGCAGTGCAAATATAGTTTCCAAATACGAAGCCGAAACCTTGCAACGAACAATGTCACACAGAAACAGTTTAATTGGTTAAAACACATGCTTTACAACGCTTGCACCAAGAGTACATGGAAAGAGATCGGTAATCGGAGACTTATTCTGAGCGCCTCCACATTCAAATTGCCACAGAAACCAAAACTTTACGTTTAGGCCTGAAATTCTCCCCCGGACTGAACAAAGATGACACTGATACAATCTGAACTAAAAAAAAAACACATATTCAACGACACTTAATTCGTAGAAGGTTTCGTACAAGGTATATTAGCAGCCGGTCTCACAAACACCGATGAAACTACGCTACCCAGGAGTACATATGGGTAATAAGAACATCATCATAAACCCATCTGACAAAGGAGGCTGAATAGTTATAATGAACGTGTACATTGAAAAACTGAAATCTCTCCAAGATAACGACAGCGCGCCTAAACAAAAATCAATGAACAAACAATAATGAAAGACAGACAACGCTTCAACGAAACAGTTATAAAATGCTAAAAAGTGAAAACAAATAATCGAGCAGATTATTAGAATACCACCCCACCACACCCACTCCACCCACACTATACGGCTTACCCCAAAACAATACAAATCTAACATACCCATCCGATGCATTGTGTTGTGTATAAACAGTGCACCCATAATTTATCTAGAGCCATTGCAAAAGTCCCTATTGAACCCGATTAAAAGAGGTTAATAAATCCAAATTAAAATGCACATTTACATTATTCGGACAATTGTCCTCATCTTTGTCGCCATATTTATTACAACGTTTCGGCCGTTGTACGCTCCGGCCTTCTTCAGGTGGTTAGAATGTCGAACTGAACCCTTTATTTCGCTCACTGGGGTATACTGTTCTAGTTCCACGTTCCATTTTTAATGGATGTCAGTTATCAGTTATCTCCTGTTAATTTCCCTCTGAAAGTACTCCACTGCATTAACCGGGTATTGAACTCACACTCTTTGGGTCCTGTCACTGGATCTAACCAGCGCCATTATCCACCGTGCCATGAGGACAAATTTAAATGATTTAAAAAAAATATTTTTTCTTGTTTTAATTTTTCACTTTTCGAACTTATTTATTTGAATGATATAAATTATTAATAGTTAATTCTATTTTACGCAACAGTAATTAAATAAAAAAAAGGTATAACACACAATTTTTAATTATCACTACGAGAACACGAACTCTATAACGGTCAGAATATCTCAGCACCAGAAGATTCCATGAACTGCATGAAACTCTGAGTCATGCTATCGACGTTGGATATTAGGCATATTCATTAATATATATATATATATATATATATATATAAACTCTGCAGCTATAACCTGAAAGACAAATTATTCAATATTAATCTGTTTTCAAAATGCGAAAGTGGTGGCAAAGAGACATTTCTAATGCGATTGAAACTTCTTTGGGCTGGCCATGTTGTGCGCATGAGTGATAAAAGAAAACCGGAAATCCTCATGTACTTCAAACTGCATAACTGTTTAAGGGTAATAGGAACACTACTGTTGAGTTACAATGATAAACATGAGCAGAACTTAAATTCTCTTAACATCACTCTGACCTTTGAATCTTCTAATCGTATCTATTAAAGAAGTTTGTACATAAAAGGAATTTCAACTTTGAGAGATCACGCATTGAACATCGACGTATTAAAATGCAGATCACTGAACGCCGCCTTAATATTCCTGCAGACTTTCCTGTTTTCGTATATGTTGAATGCTATGTGGCTGTCAAAAAACGTCATCACAACTACAAATACTATTAAACCATCAATGTCGGAAAATTCTATTGAACCCTTGCCTGCCTAAAAACGACGAGACAGTTCGTATTTTCAAAGTAACTTGTCATATAAAGCGGTTGATTGAAGCTGTAAAATCAACGTAGTGTAGAGGGCCACAGCTTCAACACGCTAAGTTGGCTACATTTCCTTCAGTATTAAGTAGGTTTTATAGCGTGGACTGGCTAAATAACGCCCAAATGTCTTTCAACTCAGAATTGTCCTAATCTGGTGGTCAAAGAAAGATAGAAAGCAGAGTGAAGGGAGAAAAATTTGTCTTACTCCTTCCCCGCGATCAATGGTGTGAAAATAAATGCAACGGAATAGGTTAACAATTGTAAGTAGCTTTTCCATATTAGATAAATGAAACGCAGAGCCATGGTAGAATTTTATTTAAAACGTATATAAATTGTTGAAGAATTAATGAAACTTATGACAGGTTTTGCTATCGACGAAACAATCCTTTTTAGTGAAAATCATTGTGCGGAGATATCTCGCAGAAATCATTAGCCTGAGGAAATATCCAAAACGAATTCAACACTAACACAGCAGGAAGTTTGTTCTAAGCAAATAAATAAGCATTAAAATTACATCAGGATAATTCATTCCCCGTAAAAACCGACGAAGTATTATTTTTTTTTAAATAGCTGAAGAGGATAACATTTGAAATAATACAAGCGGAAAATCAAATATGGAAGATTTGAGAGCGAAAAAGACCGGTAAATGTAAAAGTTGGATTTCGTGTTTATTCGGCCAGATAAAAATCTTCTTTATTAGGATATATCATCAAGTAGTGTGCAACATCTATTTATTTCACTAGATCAAAATAATGCTTCTGGCAACAATAAAGAATTTCTTATAGTTTAATTTCATGGTTGAATAAATCTTTTAGCATTATCGAACCCTATTTAGGCTCAACAACTTGCTCTCTCTGTCACATTGTCGAAATGTATCTCTTTCTCTTTATATATATATATATATATATATATATATATATATATATATATATATATATATATATATATATATATGTGTGTGTGTGTTTAAAATTTCCGATAGAATATATCTATAATAGGACAATATGAACAAAGTCAAAAGAAACACTTATCTTAGCCGACGTGTTTGGACCTCTGGAGGACGTTATTAATGCAATTGCAAAAATCTTATTTTGCAACAAGTATTTATATACAGAAATAAAAATATTAGGTTTTCAGAGCTCCTAAATTCAAGAACGATACGGAATATAATTACGGCAAACTGAAAATTAAATTATGGAGGACGCTAAGTGATGTAATTTAATGTCATATAAACGAAAATGTGCAAATGAAGTCACTTGAAAATTTCTGAAAGTTTAACGACATTTTCACTTCAGTATGAAAATCCTGACATTTGCATTGATAATGTCCATTATAAGATGAGACGCGCCGGCTAACGTAATTTTTATTTTACACTTTATTTATTATTTATTTATTCGTAGGTGGGCTGGCATGACTGGTTGCACGGCCTCCTCGATCTCAGACAGTTTCCCGTGCGCATTTTGGTTGTTGTTGTTGCATTTAAATAGTCTACATTGTGACAACAAAGTATCTGTCAAGAAAGGTGAAATGTCAGAATCTCGCCCAATTTTACCCTAAAGGATTTAGGAATTAGCGAATTATATATATATATCCTTGCCGTCACCAGTGATAGTTTAAGAAACGCGGATCTCCAAACCTGGCCTGGAATCATCCCAAATCAACACGACATATTACTTCATCTAACAATCTGGTAAGGAATTAGCCATTTTGATATGTATTAATTAGTTATTTTTGTTGATTATTATTATTAAGAAATTTACTTGTGTTTATCCGAGCAGTCTTAATTATTTATAATTTTTATTTTATTTACTTAATTTGTCATTCAGTTTTTCTATTTGCGTAAATAAAATTGACGAACATTTAAGCTTGTAATTCAAAACAATTTGAACCGTTTCACAAAAGGTTCGGTTCAACTATCACTTTTTATGGAAGCGTGTTTTGAGGAAAGACAACTATGTTTGCCTTCACCATGATGTTTTTATTTATTATTTTATATTTCGTTTTTGTAGATTGTTTATCTTATTTGTTTCGTTTGAAGTATTGACTTCGTCTAAGTACGTTATATTATCGTCATATGTATTAAAGCTAGGTATGTCCAATATTTCGCTAAAAAGTGGTATACCTTGACGACAAAAGGTCCCCAAATTGATAAAACAATTTTTAACGTTTAAATATTTATGTTGTTATTAAAGAGGAAAGACCAAAGTATTTTCTGAATATTTTTTCAGATTTTTTAATCCTTCCTATAAATGTTAAAAATTTTATTAAAAAATCTTGTTTTTTTTTCGAGTCAAAAAATTTCGTAAAATCGAACTTATCGACATTTCTGTCGGAAAGATCATAGTTTGTTAGTTAAAAAATCATGAAAAATCAATTACACCTTTTTCTTTTGTTATCTTAGGAAATTTAGAATGATTAAAGTATACTTAATGTAATTTGAAAGAAACATTACTTACATTTTTAGCAGAAAATATTTTAAGAGAGATATTTCCAACCGAGGTGGTATATTTTGACAGGCGTTAATTGATGTACGTCAAGATATGGACAACTTACGGCACGGCAATTTATCGGACGGTAGCGCAGAAGTGATATAATTCGTTCTAATTTTACGTGAATCTGGTTAGTAGATTTTTTTTAAAAAATTCATATTCAAATTTTTTTTTTTTTTACCTTACGTTTGAGGAAGAATTCTGCACTGAAAATAACATTTAAATTATGAAAGAAAATCAAATTTTACAAGTAAAAATAAAACAGCAAAATAAATACATTTTTTTAAATTGAGGTTTATTATTTCAGTCATGAAATATTTTTCTGAGAATTTAAAAATTACATGAAACACCATTAATTGAAACGGGTTAACTTAATGAAATGAGATTTTATTTCTTTTTATTAAGGCAGATTTTTTTCTATTTATTAATAATTATGATATGGCAGTAAAGAGTTTTACTTTATTTATTAATAAAATTAACATGCTATGTTGGTTTTTGACTCAACAAGTATTTAGTAGTAGCGAGCTAACTCCAGAAAATTTAAACTCCAAAAATCGTTTTAATTGATAATTTGTCGTGTGGATAATAATTCCAAAGTAATGTAAAATGAATTTATGCATTCGATTTCAAACTTGAAAATTTGGGTGGACTTCCAAGGGCGTTTTTTTTTTGTAATTGTAAATTGTCGATATTTTCTTTTATCTCACTATTCGATTATATTTGAATAAAAAAAGAAAAAAATTGAAAATAATACGACGATATTCAGAAAACTTGACAAGCGTTGTTTTGTTGTTACTGAACGAATCAAAGCCATTTCTGAAGTAAAAAAAAACAGCTTGCTTCTATCAAGGGAAACTACTCACGTGACATTATTTCAATGCTGTGCATCCATACTTTTGTTGGAGACGATTTTAAATACAATTTTGGAATATTAAAAATTATTTTAAAAATATCAATGGTTGTCAGATTTTAATAAGCTTTCAAATTTATGATCTTTAAAAAGTAGAGAACATAATATATCATTTCCATAAGGTTGCAGAAAGAACTTAATTTATAAATATATAACAACCTTTTGTCATATTGTCACTATTGTGTATTTAAAATTGAAACAAAAAAAAAATAATGTAAAAATTCATTTTTCATCAAAAAAATCTTTTTCTTTCAGATAATAATTACCTTCGTATATATTATTCAGAAAAGCCATTAAAAACTTTCTTAATTAAATATTGTCTTAGTTTTATTGGGTTTTGTATTTTTACAATTGAGGTAAAAGTTTGGACAATCTTGGACATTTTTTTAACAAAAAAATCGATGATTTAGATTTTTCAGAGTTTTGTGCATTTAATTAAAAAAAAATTCAGGTTGCAAATAACATTTTTTTGAGTTTTTAGAAAATTAAGTTCGAGGGGTGTAACAGATATAAAACAAAATATTTATACCATGACTTTCAAAGAGACAAACATTTCTAAAATAAGTTCATTCATTTCTGAATAAGTTCTGAAGATTTCATTAAATTCCAACAAGTATTTAATTTTTACAAGAATTTACAAATTAATGTGTCTTTCAACTGAAAAAAAAAACGCTAAAAAGGCCTAAATTGGACATACCTAATTAAAGCGCATTTATTTACATTTTTCTTGTTCATATATTACAAGGCATTCAGTATCTATGAATACAATATGGGAACCAGTAAATGGGAGTACCAGAGAAAAGCGATTATAGCAAACAACAAAAATTGCAATATGAACTCTGGTAAAAAATGGAAAAGATAACAGCAAAAATTGTAATATGAGCACTGATAAAAAACGAAGCTGATGACATTAGGTTTATAATACACAGACATTTAAACACAGATGTCCTCAAGGACACATGGCACAATGGATAAAGGTTAGATCCAATGACATGACCCAAAGAGTGTGAGTTCAATACTCGGTTAAGGCAGTGGAGAACTTGGAGTGGGGAATTAACAGGAAATAACTGATAACTGACATCCATTAAACGTGGAACTAGAACAGTCTACCCCAATAAACGAAATAAAAGGTTCAGTTCGACGACGGCCAAAACGTTGCGATATATTAAGGCGACAAAGTTGAGAATGTAAATAGCATACAAGGCATTCATTTTTAATTTTCGTCTGGTTCTTTTATCGGTGGAATTGAAAATAATACCAGCTCACGCACCAGGAGGGCACCACCCCACTTACAGAAGGGGGTGGGGTCATTATCTTCTGAGGCGTCCCCAAAAGGGAAACTGCTGATGGGGATTGAGAAAGTTTTGTATGGCTTTCCAGTAAACACCAAATTAAACTCCGACCTTGTGTCACGAGTGTGTGGTCACTTAAATATCCATTCCTTTCGAAACGGTGTCTGTAACGAGCTTTGCCGGAATTCGAACTCTGGTCGACAATTTCTCTTTCGGGGTCGCTATTTCACCGCTTGCAAATTCAAACATGACATATTCAATAAATTTAAACCCCAAATACTTCATAAATCCAAAGAAATAACAAATTCAAAGACTATATATAGAGATTTTGTTCCGATTTCTCATTTTGATTTTCAATATTTTCTTGACAAATATTCAATATAGACATTCTCCCTAACCTGTTCGTATCTACGTATCTACGTCCCCAGCTATAGGTCATACAAATATATCTATACACACGGACATTTAGATGGATCCAACTCTCTCGCAGTTACTTGTTTGATTAACTTGAGCCTCATATTCTACAGAAATAACCTTTTATGGAAACCTGTCTCTATTTTCGACATATTTCATAGTATCATATGCAAACAAGCTTTTTCCTTTCGTTTTTTTTTAAAGAAATACGATCTTGTGTCAACCAGAATTCCCAAGAATTAAAATCACTCGTAAATGAAAATCAGCTGAAATTTCCAAATGAAGTTAAATATATGAAATGCAATTGAAATCGAAATAGAAAAAGAAGACACGATACTCAATTATATAAAGCAAATATTGGAACAAATATATATAATGAATAGATATATAATTTAAAAAAATACAAAAATGTAATATAATTTTGGAGCCGCTTAAAATTTACATAAGGAATTCCAACTTGTAGCTCTAGTTAAATGCACACAAAAGAGGGACTTGAGCAGTGTTAGACATGATCGACGCCATTTTATTTGTACATAGCGCTTAAGGCTCGCTTTTTCTCGCCTGCCGTTCTGAAAATGGCGCAAAACTGACGCCATACTGTCGGACGAAAGTATTTAAGATGCAAACAAAATAAGACGCAATAGTACAAAAATTCCGATATCCTAATCGATATGTCATTGGTTGTTCTGTTCTCAATACTCTCCTTTTTTTTATTTAGCTAATCTTCTTGATAAAGAGAATGAGCAAAACACAGGCCATTTTTGTGGATCGCCGCTCTGACACATTATAGTGTTTACTCTCGTATGATTGGCTGCGTGGACTTTATTTACTCTACCCGGCATGCCTCAATGCCAGCGTTGCTAGCTAAGCATTCATCTTCCTTTTACTCTTCAATCAATAAACTCGTACCAGCGGCATTTATTATATTAGATGAAGTGCTGATATTAACAAAAGTATTTACTGGGATATTGATTTCCTTTTGATACAGACGCTAATAGCGATTTAGTTGTTTTTTGTTCATTTGGCTTGTAATATTGATGATTGTGACGATTAAAATAGTAGAGAGTATTGGTACATTCGCAGCACTTAGGATTCGACAAATAAATCATTCATTCATTTTGGTTTTCATCGGAACAAATGTCTTTTTTTGCACATTCCAATAACGATTGTATACAAAAATTTGAGGGGTTAGCTGGTTTATATATTTTCATATTTACCCTTTCAATGACTCAGACTTCCGTTATGACATTTCCATTAGACCCCCTTTCTAACAATTCCACGTAAAATTAAACAGTTCGAATTCTCAACGCTGCTAGGAACATCATATATTCTTTAAAGTCCCGGGAAATGTCATGGGCTTTTCTTGTTCTTGCTTCAGGCAATAATAAATGAACACAAGAGAGACCAATGATTACATTTTATGCAGTAATAGAAGACTGGTTATTTTCGAGAGTTTGGGGCATATTTTAAATATTTTATTAACGATTTTCTTGACTATAAATAAGAAACGATGTTTTTTAAAAAAAAAGTTTTTTTCTCCCACGATTTTTCTACGACTGGTAAAAATCAGCCGCTTAGTTAGTTGAAAATCGCTCCTTCCCACAAAAAAAATCATCTTGGACTGTACGTGAACTCAAGCTGTCTGCATTCTTCTGTAGTAGTGGGACGTTAACTCTGCTAGATAAAATAGATGCTAGCGTGGAAATGAATTGCCGTATCTGTCTTCCCGTTGTCTATGTTTTTGAAAGCGAAGACTCCAAGCCTATTGTTGGCGGTCGGGAACCCCCCCCCCCAGCTATCAGTTCCTTGAAACTGAAAAGCTTGGTGACATATAAAGTCAGCCTCTACAATCCACTATCTGACCACGAGAATGGAAGTCGGCAATTAGGGAACGTTAGCTACCATGTGTATTAGAATTGTATGCCACATCCTCTATACTGGAAAACCAAATTTATTCTTTAGGATAGGACAATGGGACTTACACTAAGTTAAAACTTAATGTAATGGAAAGCATAAACATAAAATCCCATTCCCATCCATTGGTAAGTATGTGTACAGCAGTCCACTCGGACTCGTCAGCTGCAGCATTTTGTGTGTGCTCGCGCGTGTGTGTGTGTGTGTGTGTGTAACAGGAGTAGGTAGGCTTCCCTGCCGTCCGGTCAATACTCTTCCCCCTTCTCTTGGACAAGAGTAGAGGCTCACACCTGGTTTCTTGTTTAGGAAGGGTTCCCGGATCTCTCTCTTCCTATATCTCTGGCCTCTGTACTGGAGGCTGCTGTGTTTCTCCCGTGACGTGTGCAGTCTTTGGCAATGCCTCTTCATTCTGAGGGTGCACGGTTGTCAGTTTTCTGGTTGCTGTTTACTTAGGAGCCCTAACTCTTGCGTAGCGTCTTGAGCGGCCGCTCTGATCAACAGTTGTATAATACCGGGGTGCCTGTAGTGCTATGTCGCGCATGGATAGGTGTCCCTGCATTCATCTCCGGTGGGCAACCCTGAGGCCACATTATAATGCAGGCTGCGCCAAATTCCGTCTGCCCACGTCGTGGTCGATCACCGTCTGATTCTTCTACTTCAGGCTGTTTTTTTGCTACTGCATTTACACATCATGAAATCTAACAACGATCCCGAAAGAAATCTTAAACCAGCTATTAAAAAATAACCTAAACCCTTTAATATTTCGTGACATTAGAACCAACTGCAGTGTTGAATCCTTCCTTGTTGCCAACTGCCCGGATATACTGGCTCTCTCTGTGAGACCAACCTTGACTCTTCTATCACATCTTCAATTTTTTAATCCCTCGCGCAAATAGTTGACTTCCCCACACGTTTTCCCTACAATCTGGATGGTAAAGTTTCTCTTCTTGATCTATGCTTTACCTCCATCCCCGAGTCCTGTAGCGCCACGCAGCACTGCCCTGTTGGCAATTCCGATCACGCTGTAGTGTCTGTCAACATCTCCTTCAACTCCCTCCTCTTACCACTAGAACATCGTTCTGCTATCAATGAGCAGACTGGGGCTCGTTCCGGGATTTTGCTCGCGACGTCCCATGGGATGTTGTCTTCTCGCTCCCTGTTCAAGAATGTGCTTTCGAGGTCTCCTCCTGGGTTAAGGTTTTCATCCCCTCAAGGAAATATAAGGTCAAATCGCGCACCCCACCCTGGTTCTCCGCTGCTTGCTCATCTGCTATTCCCCATAGGAATCACTTTTTCCACCTTTATCGTAGCGACATGTCTGATTGCAATAGACATCTTTTTGTCTCTGCCCATAACGAGTGTAAGCGTGTCCTCAATGAAGCAAAGTCTCTATATGCTGCTCGAATGAAAGAACGTATTGCATCTCGCAAATTCGGCTCCAAAGATTATTGGCGTCTCTGCAAGAGCGTACTTAAATAGCAAACCCTCTATACCTCTTTTGTTCAACCAGTTCAAGGTTCTGACTTCTTCTGCCGACAAGGCAGAATGCTTTACTCGGCGATTCTCATTCAGTTCAACGCTCGACTCATCCGGTGTACACACACCCGATTTCCCCCTTAGAACTGAAGCTCAATTGAGTGACTTTCACATAACCCCGTCATCGGTTCTGGGAATCATCTCTAAATTAGACTCCCATATGGCTAGTGGAGGAGATGGGATACCAGCCACTGTCCTGAAGAAATGTGCGCCTGAACTGGCCCCTGCCATCTCCAAATTATATAACTACTGCCTCAATGAATCTTGTTTTTCACCCTGTTGGAAGTCCTCATCCGTTGTTCCTGTCTTTAAGAACTCTGGAGACCATTCTGACCCTTCTAATTACCGTCCTATCAGTCTCCTACCACTCTTTGGCAAAGTCTTTGAAGCTTTAATCAACGCCGAAGTGGTTATGCACCTTACATCCCATAATCTGCTCTCCAACAAGCAATATGGTTTCCGCTTTGCCCGTTCTACAGCTGATGTGCTTACAGCCATAACTGAAATTGTCTACCAAGCACTTCATAATAACGGAGAAGCTCGTGCCGTGGCTCTTGATATCTTCAAAGCATTTGATAGGGTTTGGCATGCCGGCCTTCTTCGCAAGCTTCAGGGTTATGGAATTATAGGTCGATTGTTCGACTTAATACAATCAGTAAGGCAACCATGTCTCCTTTATAATTGTAGAAATTAAAAAAGAAACATTATATTTATCACAGTAAAACAGAACTTATTGCTTTTGAAGTAGGATATTTTTTCGTTATCTTTATTTCGTTTGTGGCTAAATAAAAATCACCCTTTTACCGGATGTTTCGATAGCGCCATAATTCAGTTTTAAATATTCTTTTTTCCACCGCTTCATCTTTAATAAATAAGACACATGGCCCTGGTAAATATTATCAGCTGTTATTTTGTCTCATCACATGTTTGAATATCGCCAAGAAATGATTAGTTTAAAATATATTTTTTATGACTATTTTAATATTTTATTTTTTCCTATCAAAGATATTTTGGCAAACATGTCGTCGAATTACAAATTTAATTCCAAAAATAGTAAAGATGTGTACAGACAGAAACATTAACTTAAATCTCATATGACTGAAACCTTCTATGTCATGCATGTATACTTATATAATTTGGGCTAATTTTAGTTATTCATTGTTAAGTATACGCTAATTGCTTTACAGGAGACACGGTTGCCTTACTGAAAACGGCCCAGTAATTTCAGCTTGATATCAGGTAACCGACTGGGGCAGATAGAGTTCAATTTCAGTTACTGTCTTTTGGAAGGGTAGGAAGTTACTTCTCCTCCAATTATGAGTAAATAGCATGCAACTAGAGCCCTTTATCCGTTTAAAGTCAATTTAACATATGTGTCCCATATCAGATAGGGTAAGGGTTTATTCTCTGACGCCGCGAACACGTAGCTTAGTGAAACCTGACGTATGTTAGTTGATTAGTCCCACCAAGTAACTGACGTTTGTATGGGAAGGAAAATATTAGGCTGGTGCAAAAATAATGTCGTTTTTTGACGTTCAACTTCATGTGAGAAAACGACATTATTTTTGCACCAACCTAATATCATCAAGTGACTTGATTAGGTGCGACAATCACGAGAAACGTCCACATGCACATTTAGTTGTTTTATTTAGAGTGTTGTGGGGCAGACCCCTTTTACACAAGATGGTTTCGTCCAAAGTATTCTCATACTGAAAGAGGGAATACCTGCGGGTTGAGATACGTTTAGTCTTGGAGATACGTTGAGTCAGGGTGAGAGATACGGAGACAGTACACAGGGTGTTCACAGAGAGTTATACGAGAGTCCAGAGAGAGAGAGAGAGAGAGAGAGAGATAATTACTGCTTCACTCACAGAGACTTGTACATATACTTTCTACTAACCCGCATTCCTGGACTACTAATCTTCACTTCACGTCTGTATTCTTACGTTTAATACACTTATTTTTCTATCTCAATTACTGGCGTTGTTTATTTATTTGTGCAGGATTCCATTCCCGGAATCCACAACATAGAGTTTGTTTAATTTTATTTACGCCACTTATTGCGGCCGTATTGCAGTAGTAATGATTTAAAGTTGTACATGATCTATTTCATTATTAAGCATTTAAATGAATTTTACGGGAGGCACTGTCGAGTAATGAATAGTCAAATGGATGTCAGTTATCAGTTATCTCCTGTTAATCCCCATCTCCAAGTTCTCCACCGCCTTAACCGGGTATTGAACTCACACTCTTTGGGTCCTGTCACTGGATCTAACTAACGCCTTTATCCACTGAGGACACATGGAACAGTGGATATTGAAGGGAATTAATAGGAGATAACGGATAACTGACATCCATTAAACATGGCACGTGGAACTAGAACAGTCAACCCCAGTGAGCGAAATTAAGGGTTCACTTCGACATTCCAACCACCTGAAGAAGGCCGGAGCGTACAACGGCCGAAATGTTATAATATAATGGCGAAAAAGACGAGGATAATATTTCAAATAATGTAAATAGTGTACATATAACTTATCTCAGAAATATAGACAGATACGGAAAGGCTGAAACGTTGTAATAAATATGGCGACAAAGATAAGGACAATAGTCCGAATAATGTAAATAGGGTACATAATACCTCATCTCAGAAATATAGACAGATACTAGTTTATCGTTTGAAACTATAAACTAAAGTTGATGAACAATTCTTTCCAAATGACATAAAAAAACAATTCCTACTTGTACAATAAGGAAGGTTTAAACACCTGTTGGCTAAGATGCTGTTTAAATCTCCATAACTCTACATCTGTCTTTATTTTTCCAGCCTGGACATAGTTCCAAATCTTTTACCCAGTCTTGTAGGAGATGAGTTATTTTCCGCTCTACAGAATATTTCACACAGACGAAGCGTTACAAGTTTATCGTTATACGAATTCAGACTTAAAGCTACTACTCGGCATGATAACTCCACAAAGTCTATACGCAATTATATAACCGTATTCCATTTGTAAGGAGGATGTTACAATCAACAGCTTTTTCCCGAGAACTGCTACTGTACGGAAAAATCCCACGCAAATATTTCCTGAACACAACAATCTTAACGTCTCCAGGTCAACGGTCAGTCGCTATCTGGCCTACATTTCTTCATAATATTCACTTCCTTCCATCTCCTCTTACGTTCATATCACATATCATTCATTAACCCTCTACCTTGGGCGACTCTTCAGCTTTCATTTGAGTGAAAAATTAGCATAAAAAAGGAAATTTACTTCATAGACATGAATTTCAAGAGAAATTTAAAGGTTGAATGTTTTCAGACCAAAATTTAGCCAAGATATGGAAAAATACAAACAAATGAAGAATTTAAAGAAAAGGGGAACAGTAAGCAAGAATGGAAAGTACGTGTTTGAAATAATAAGTTTAGGGAATTCATAAGAGAAATCAAAAGGGAAATCATGAGAAAATACATACGGGAAATCATAAGGGAATTCATAGGAGAAATCATAATGGAAATCATAAGAGGAATCATAAGAGAAATCATAAGTGAAATCATGAGTGAAATCATAAGGGGAATCATATGGGAAATCATAAGAGAAATCATAAGGGAAATTATAACAGAAATCATAAGGGAAATCATAAGGGAAAATAATAAGGGAAATCATAAGAAAAATCATGAGAGAAATCATAAGGGAAATCATAAGAGAAATCATAGGGGAAATCATAAGAGAAATCATAAGGGAAATCATAAGGGAAAATAATAAGTGGAATAATAAGAGAAATCATAAGGGAAACCATAAGGGAATTCATAAGAGAAATCATAAGGGAAATCAAAAGAGGAATCATAAGGGAAATCATAAGAGGAATCATAAGGGAAATTATAAGAGAATGTCTTAAGAGAGAAAGAAAATAAAACAGTTCAACTATCATGTAAATTGTGTTAATTTGCGACGAGTCACGTATATGGAGAACTCAGTGAGAAAATAACTCTTTAAACTCTATTAATGATCAGCAGTGAGAATCCCTTAAAAGAAACAGAGATTCTGGGAAATGGTGCCTTCCTTGTACCACTCCAGTAAATACCTGACTCCTCCTCCTACACTCTACCTTTGAAAGAACCAGATCAGACTAAATATAATCCAGTATTGTCATATCTGGTTTTGAGATGAGCTAAAAGCACTTGCTTTGATAAAGATCAAAAAAATCCACGCCTATTTGTGGGGGATGAATTATTTCCACCCTACGACAAACCCCTTTCCCACAGACGAAATTCCGGAAGCCTCTCGCTAATCTATTGATATTTCCATGTCAAATTGTACTGACGAGTTCTACGAGTCTTGACTTTCGCACTTAAGAGCTGCCACGCCTAATACACTGCAACCAAACATCCTCATTCCCTGAGCATTTCGTTAAGATGGAGGAAGCCTACCTTGGACAGTTTCTTCCGCAAAAATGCTACTTTGCATTACATTGAAAACATATTTTCCCGATCACTATAATTTTAACCTTTTCATATCAAGGGTTAACCCTTATCTCTCGTACATAACCTGATAAAATTATCTTTTTACCTACTTCACTTACCTAATGCTCTTTCTTGAGTGGCTCTTGTGCCTTGTATTGTGTGAACATTAGTAAGAAAAGCAAATAAGTTGTAATTAATGAGGAAATAAAAGAACATCGAAACAGGTAAATTAATGGAAGGAATTTAAACAAGAGGAGGAACGAAACGGATTATATTTCCCATCCTCAAGGAAAATCACGGAAATTGACGAGAATCTATGAACTGGAAAATCGGTGACCCAACATCCAATCAATTTCATTCTGTCCCTTGAACTTTTTTGTTTCCTAATTGTTATCAAAATAATCGATCTCAAAGTGTTTTTTAATCAATTTAGATTTTTCTTTCGTCATCATCAAGAAACCGATTAGTTAAAAGCATTTTTTCTTGGAATGTTTTGGCAGCTCAATTCTTCAGCTTTTCGAATTCTCCCAATTTAATTTGAAGGCCGAAGAATAAATTGGATAAAAATATTAGGGTAAAAAGTAACTCTATAAAGATACTCAACAAAAAATTAAAAGATGCACAATAACTTCTTCTTCTCTTCGAATGGCGTTTCTTGAACTTAGTTCCTTCACTGAATCTATTTTTTTGAGGGCAATGGACCCTTACTCTCCTGCACTGTCACAGTGCGTATTTCTAGGAGCGGATGTGACACACCTGAGATTTATGTCTCTTTTTGATTCATGATAGCCTAATGGTATTTGCGTGTAAGGGAATATAACAAACTCGATTGGATTTTGAACTGGGTTTTTCGATTTTTGGTTTCGAACTGTTACACGTTCCACCACATCACATCCAAGCTTACAGCATCAGTTATTTTCAAACGGTCACCAATCTAGATAGTGACCAGATTCGACGTTGCTTAACTTCGGAAGTGAACGGGTCTTTCAACATGATATGGTCGTGAGCATGCAATAACTAAAACGTCTTTAAAATAACTGAACATCTTTTAGACATTTTCTTCTTTTCTAAATAGATTGTGTTTAGAAGAAATCTGTTTCTTCTGGGCTTATCAAAATATGGTAATTATACAAAATTTACTGACGACCGAACAGAGATGACACCACACCATATGGTTATATGTCGGCGTACATGGCGATATTTTAACCTTAAAAATCGAAAATAGAGGGCCGTCTTATACTCCAGGTATATAATGTGAACCTTAGATTCTGTTGCTGAGGGTAAATTATGGGAGATTTCTCAAGGTAGGCTGACCCACGCAACTCCTTTTTTCGAGGATGTTGAACAAAACTCACCTGGAGGTGTGTCTCAACGAGCCAATGAAATATACAAATTCGGGAACAGTAGAACGATTGGACGGTTATCAAGGAAAAGTCATTCAGGCTACTATAATAGTCTAGATAGGGCAACCACTCAAAAGATATTGTAGACTGTGGTAATTAATTGACAGTATCTACTCACCTTTATTTCATTACAATTTGAGTGAAACGAAACTACGGCTTACTGAATGTATTTAATGGATTCAAGAGAATACATTTTAAAATACATTTTTTTGGTGGGGGAGGCATCTTGTAGGGCGAATATAGCCCGAAACTTATATTTTAACTTGACGTTTTATTTGGGTGGGGGGGAGTCTAATAAAAAAAGCCTCCTTGTACAGAAGCATATACAGTATATCTGTGAATATTTCCTGCTACTGTAAAAGATATTTTGTGGATAGGAATGTCTAAGAAATTTCAGAAGATTTCTCGAATATTCAAGGCGGTAGACTAGAATAAATAAATACGAAGCGTCTACTCAAATATGAGTATCCACTGAAGATAAATATAAAGTGATAAAAAATGACGGAAAAATAAATAAAAAAAAGGCTTATTGTTTTTTACAACTTTACTTTGTTGAGGTCCTTCTTCTTTATTAAGAATTCTCCAATATTCAGACCATTAGAAGAACATAAATAAATGCATTGTCTATTTAATATAGCTAAGGCAGATACGGTCGCCCAAATGGTATCATATCAGGAGAAGGCAGATACGATCAACCGAATGGTATCATATCAGAAGGCAGAAACGGTCGCCCAAATGGTATCACATCAAGAGAAGGTAGATACGGTCACCCGAATGGTATCATATCAGGAGAAGGCAGATACGGTCGCCCAAGTGGTATCATATCAGGAGAAGGCAGATATGGTCACCCGAATGGTATCATATCAGGAGAAGGCAGATACGGTCGCCTGAATGGTATCATATCAGGAGAAGGCAGATACGATCCCTAGAATGGTATCATATCAGGAGAAGGCGGATAGGGCCACCCGAATAGTATCATATCAGGAGAAGCCAGAAACGGTCGCCCAAATGGTATCATATCAAGAGAAGGTAGATACGGTCGGCCGAATGGTATCATACCAGGAGAAGACAGATACGGTCACCCGAATGGTATCATATGAGGAGAAGGCTGATACGGTTGCCCGAATGGTATTATATCAGGATAAGGCAGATTTGGTCGCCCAAATGTTATCATATCAGGAGAAGGCAGATACTGTCGCCCGAATGGTATCATATCAGAAGAAGGCAGATACGATCCCCAGAATGGTATGAATTCAGGAGAAGGCAGATACGGCCACCCGAATGGTTTCATATCAGGAGAAGGCAGATACGGTCGCCCGAATGGTATCATATCAGGAGAAGGCACATACGGTCGCCCGAATGGTATCATATCAGGAGAAGGCAGATACGGTCGCCCGAATGGTATCATATCAGGAGAAGGCAGATACGGTCGCCCGAATGGTATCATATCAGGAGAAGGCAGATACGGTCGCCCAAATGGTATCACATCAAGAGAAGGTAGATATGGTCACCCGAATGGTATCATATCAGGAGAAGGCAGATACGGTCGCCCAAGTGGTATCATATCAGGAGAAGGCAGATATGGTCACCCGAATGGTATCATATCAGGAGAAGGCAGATACACCGCCCGAATGGTATCATATCAGGAGAAGGCAGAAACGGCCGCCCAAATGGTATCATATCAAGAGTAGGCAGATACGGTCGCCCGAATGGTATCATATCAGTAGAAGGCAGATAGGGTCGTCCGAATGGTATCATATCAGGAGAAGGCAGATACGGTCACCCGAATGGTATCATATCAGGAGAAGGCAGATACGGTCACCCGAATGGTATCATATCAAGAGAAAGTAGATACGGTCGGCTGAATGGTATCATATCAGGAGAAGGCAGATACGGTCGACCGAATGGTATCATATCAGGAGAAGGCAGATACGGTCACCCGAATGGTATCATATCAGGAGAAGGCAGATACGGTCACCCGAATGGTATCATATCAAGAGAAAGTAGATACGGTCGGCTGAATGGTATCATATCAGGAGAAGGCAGATACGGTCGACCGAATGGTATCATATCAAGAGAAAGTAGATACGGTCGGCTGAATGGTATCATATCAGGATAAGGCAGATACAGTCACCCGAATCGTATCATATCAAGAGAAAGTAGATACGGTCGGCTGACTGGTATCATATCAGGAGAAGGCAGATACGGTCGACCGAATGGTATCATATCAAGAGAATGTAGATACGGTCACCCGAATGGTATCATATCAGGAGAAAGCAGAAACGGTTGAACAAATGGTATCATATCAAGGGAAGGCAGATACGCCGCCCGAATGGTATATCAGGAGAAGGCAGATTCGATCGCCCGAATGGTTACATATCAGGAGAAGGCAGATACGGTCGCACAAATGGTATCATATCAGTAGATGGCAGATACCGTCACCCGAATGGTATCATATCAGGAGAAGGCGGAAATGGTCGCCCAAATGGTATCATATCAAGAGAAGGTAGATACGGTCGGCCGAATGGTATCATATCAGGAGAAGTCAGATACGGTCGCCCGAATGGTATCATATCAAGAGAAGGCAGATACGCCGCCCGAATGGTATCATATCAGGAGAAGGTAGATACGGTCACCCGAATGGTATCATATCAGGATAAGGGAGATACGGTTGCCCGAATGGTATCATATTAGGTTAAGGCTGATTTGGTCGCCCAAATGGTATCCAATAAAGAGAAGGTAGATACTGTCGCCCGAATGGTATCATATCAGTAGAAGGCAGATACGATCCCCAGAATGGTATGAATTCAGGAGAAGGCAGATACGGCCACCCGAATGGTTTCATATCAGGAGAAGGCAGCAATGGTCGCCCGAATGGTATCATATCAAGAGAAGGTAGATACGGTCGCCCGAATGGTATCATATCAATAGAAGGCAGATACGGTCACCGGAATGGTATCACATCAGGATAAGGCAGATACGGTCGCCCAAATTGTATCCTATCAGGAGAAGGCAGATACTGTCGCCCGAATGATATCATATCAGAAGAAGGCAGATACGATCCCCAGAATGGTATCATATCACGAGAAGGCAAATACGGCCACGCGAATGGTTTCATATCAGGTGATGGAACATACGGTTGCCCGAATAGTATCATATCAGGAGAAGGCAGATAGGGTCACCTGAATGGTATCTTATCAGGAGAAGGCAGATACGGTCGCCCGAATGGTATCATATCAGGAGAAGGCAGATACGGTCACCCGAATGGTATCATATCAGGAGAAGGCAGATACGGCCACCCGAATGGTATCATATCAGGAGAAGGCAGAGGGCCTGCAAAACCATTCATATGGGAGTATTTGAAAGGGTCCACCAGTCAATGATCCGACGATCCTGCGTGTCTAGAAACAAGCGGAGAATATTTTGAACATTTTTTATGAGATTTTGTGTAAAGGTACAACGATAGCCTTTTAGAGATATATTCATATGGACATTTTACCATGATTTGGTATGAGGAATCATTCCCCACTAAAATTGTAAAAGTATTTTTAATACAACATATATATATATATATATATATATATATATATATATATATATATATATATATATATATATTTACATATATATATATATATATATATATATATATATATATATATATATATATATATATATATATATATATATATATAATACTGTTTATTATAAAACAGAGCATTTACTTAAATCAGGATAAAAAAGAATGTTAAACTATAAAAAAGAATGTTAAACATAAAAATGTCTTTAAATAATTGTCAGACTTTGTCCATTTCATAATGTGTGACGTCATTTGTTTACATTTGATACACCATGACCAGTTATGAATGTACGTGAGAGATTCATGGAAGATTGAAGTTTATAAGCAGTAAATTCGACCTTGTCGTCTGAACTATCCTCAGTGGCCCAATCTGTTAAGGCTCGTCAGGCTATATGACGGTTCTGTATAGGATACAGGTTCGAATCCTGTCGGAGGACCAATATTTTCTACGAAAATTTTTCGGATATTCAGGCCGGTAAATGTTATTTAATACTGTTTATTATAAACAGAGCATATACTTAAATACTTGTATCTATAAAAATAATGTTAAACATAAAAATGTCTTTAAATGTATATATATATATATATATATATATACTGATTTCTCTAACACATTCTCCTTAATTTATAAAAAGATATATATTTCAAGTTGTATCCTTTTATGCCAAAAAGAACGAAATAGAAAACTCTTTTAAGCACGTTATGAAAGCATTTATATTATAATAGATTTATGAGATTACTACGTGAAATTTAAACACTCTCATGATAACGAATAAATGTGTGTTAATCATGGTGGCCTGCCTCAAAAATCCTTGCATATGCAAATAGACGTGGCTACAATATGTCCACGAAATAATACAAGCTCCTACCATTGAGTGTCATGGAAGGAGAAAGTAAGCGAATGATAATATGGGACTGAAATTTGAAACAGATCCATTAACTGATGACCAGATTTAGTCGTCGTAAACAGATCTGAAAAGGTTAATTGATGTGGCAATACCTACTGACTGCAATATAGCAGAAAAAAAACCCACTATTGTGACCTGTAGGCTGAAATTGCCAGATTGTGGAAAATGTCATAGAAAAACCTTATCCTGGTAGTGATTAGGACACTCAGCTCCATCCCACTGAAGTTTAAAGAATATGTCGACCAATTTAGTGTAAAATATATATTTTGGAATGCCACATAAATCTGCTTTATTGAGGACAGCAAGCGTACTTTGAAAAGTACTGTCTGTCTGGGTTATTGTTTTGACATGATGGGCAGTATTTTCCCTGGTACTCAAGATATCTACAAAACAACAGCGTGACGATAAAATACTAATACTGCTACAGCTACTACTACTATTACTTCTGATGCTACTATTAATAACAAATTGTAATATATATGATAATAATGAATTAATTAATCCCCTTGAGTTACTGTATTTGATGTTATATGTAATAAATATTTACGGTCCGCTTTCAATTAAACCAAATGAGGGTATGGAACAGTGAATGCACACTGGGATTTTCTTTTTTTCCTATTTAACGATACAGAAATAAAAATGACTCTAGAAAGAGTTTATACACCAATAGGTGGACGACAGGATATTTTAAAAAGCAGTCGATGAAGATAATTTCATAAAAAAAAGAAAGAAAAATCTATAGGAATCTTTATTTTTAATCATTTCACCTCATGGAAACGCTCTCATGATAACGCTCTCAATAGGAAACAGGGGGTTAAAGGGGGCGTGGAGAATGAGAAAACTTTAGTAGAGAGAATTAACTAAAAGGACAATAAACGAAAAGGATTCAGGGCGACAGGAGATGACGATTGACACTGCATTTAAATGTTCCAAGATGTCATGAATCAAGAAATCGGAATAGATTTCCTCAGGCGAGAAGTGCAAAAAAAGAATATAAGTAGCGGTTGAATCTAGCCTGTTCAATAGTGAAACGGTACTACCTAGTTGCCTAGTTGCAGGGAGTCGAAGCAATAAGAAGAACAGCTCATCAGAAGAATTCTACTGAAAATATTTGTAGAAAAGACAGAGGGAAGCCACATTATATTGTGAGAAAATGTTTGATGATGAGCTCGATTCCATCAAAGACACATCGTTGAATGTTTTCATGAATCTCGAGAGATATAAAAGAAGCATCAGAACAGATATAGAAGCAACATAGACTGTAGGGACAAAGGGTAGATTTACGAATGTGCAAGACGGGTTCTGACGAGAAGAACTGTCTGACACGACAGTGAACGAACGTTCCTAGAATTAATTCAATATAGACACCACATTTTCATGCAAATGGAAAGCATGAGTTCAAGAAGGTGTAAAGTGTTGCTCTCTTGGAGTTTAGCGTTAACCATACTGATGACAAGCAGTTCAGAAAAGTCTCTTTCTAAATATTTAGTGAACGACAATGGCGCTTATACGCCACTGAATCCTGATAGAATTCAACAACAAAAAAAAAACTAGAAAAAAATTGACTCAACGAATGGACTTTCCTCTTGGGCACTGATCCAACTTTTATTCATGGCGACCAACGGAAACGTGATATATATCAAGAGGCATTATTATCTAACTTACATTTGACATTTGATAAGGAGACATTCATTGATTATTATTTATTCCTTTCTCAATAACTCTTAGTCCAACATCATGGATATTGGTAGATTTCAAAAGTACATGTATAATTGGTGTCACCGAGGGTGGCACAGGACATCTTCAAATAACATTGACATTTGAAATTCTGTCTCTCATCTCTGAACTGCATGATGGAACAATTGACTAATGAAGCTAAAGAAACACACCGTTTCTTTCAGGTCAACCCGGACAACTGATTCGTCGTATGATGAGACGGAAAATTAAAAATGATATCTCTTTCGCAATGAGTGATAGAACAGAGTGTGTCCAAATCAGCTTCGGAATTCTAATAATTCTATTTTCAGTTCATTTGTTCCTTTTGTTGATACGACACACAGCAATTCTTTATGATCGTCCTTCAGTATCTCAAAGTGTTTTGTTTGAAATGAAGGCTGCAATTATATTTGCTTATAGAGGAATATTTAGAGCAATAATTATTTAGAACAGGAGTGGAATATGAGAAAAATATTAAATACACAGATGGGATTCTTCCTAATATTCCTTGGATATTATTTGGATATAAGCACATTGCGATGAATATTTCGATCCAGAAATCGAAAAAGTCCAAAGTTATTTTGCGATTCTAATAACGAAATCGATTGGACATAGCACCAATCTTGTGCATCCTGAAATTAAAAAGAAAGAAAAAACATACACAGAAAATTTTCAAATTCTGTACTTTATGTTTTAATGCAACCAGATTAAATATTTGGGAAGGGGGGATAGCAGATGAAATATTTGGGAAGGGGGGATAGCAGATGGAATATTTGGGAAGGGGGGAGAGCAGATGAAATATATCTCACTGTTTAAGGATCAAATGATTGTAACCCGCTCAGAGTGATCCCAACAATGTTTTCCGATTAAATTAATATTTCTTAACTTTTTATATTGAATAAACTATTTTTACAAACAATTAAGGTATTCTTTTAGTTTTTTGTATCACTATAGTTCAATGATTCCCAACCTGGGCCGTATGCCCCACCGGCGGGGCAAGGTAATATTTTGGTGGGGCATGCGTAGTATGTGCACCGTTCGGCTTACTATACCAACAGAAGCAGTGGAAATTAGAGAATGAGTTATTAACAATGAATTGTTTTCTAGTGAGTCTGAGTGACAGTGTTAATGTTAATGCTTGTTATACATACGATGTATATACAGTATGTATAAATAAAAATATTTTGTGTGTATGTACGTGCATATGTATTTGGCATACAGGGTATTACAGACTAAGCTTTCATTCAAATATATTATATTTCTGCCTCTCACTTCTCTATTATATGTTTTGAAATGATATATATTTAACTGTCTTTTTCATTTTTCTTTTTCATGGATGCCATGGTCTTTGGAGGTTTGTTTAGAGACCAAGTTAACGGCCTTTTAAGCTTTCTTCACGTAAATTGCAGAAAACATTTGAAAATGCAATAATTAAATATTACAGGCTGGCACCATAATTTTAGAAATACCAAAGTGGAGGCATGGCCCCAAATCGTCTGGAAACCACTGCTATAGATAAATCATTCAATTTGTTTTTTACTTGAGGAAATATAAATAGTTTCCTCGTATTTTCATATTTGTATGATTCCAATGTTGCTGTTAAATAGCTGGAGTTTGCAAGAAAGTATTATTTTTAAGCCAGGTTTGATCTCAAAACATTAGCACAGGCTATGTCATGGAGCCAAGAATATTTCATCTCAATTATTGACACTATGGATGGTCTACATGTCGTTTTATTCTTACATTTACTACCATTGAATTAAACATAACTTGTTACACGTCATATTTCAGTGCAACCTTTTCTTTATTTCACACATTACTATTTATTTTCATTCCAATGAAAATCTTCCAAAGTGATAGCCAATAGTTTTAGAAAGATCAGATAGTTTACTTAATCATATAAATTCAGTTAAAGCATATAATTTGTTAAGGGGTTTTTATCTTTCAAATATATGACGGGATCATTTCAAAGGATTTGCTGGGTGCTTTCTAAATTGGCTTGAGGCACACATGCCAATCATATCTTCACCTCTGTGATAAACATATGTAAACCTATTTAAATATATTTTTAAAATTCAGAATTACCACAACATTTATTCACACTTTTTCCCTGAGAAAATACATTTTGACATAATGTAGAAAGATTTGATTATTTTTTGAGTCCTTTTGTTGCGATAAGGTTAACGTTATTTCACGAGCAATTGCTTTAAACAATATATATATATTTTTTTTTTCTGTCATGAGGCAGGAATTTATTTCCACTCAAAGAACAAATTCTTATTCCCGTTTTCTTTATTGATTTATGCATGAGAGAAAGTAAAGGAGAGAATAAAGAGAATTGAAGGCAAAAAATGAGAAGATGAAAACAAGAAGAAAAGAGAAGCGAGCCATGGCAAAAAGGCGGGAAGATGCTTAAAGAGATGAGGATGCAAAAACACTATCGAAGTTACACACGAAACAATGTGTTTTATTCCAATTTCTCGAAAGATCGTGAAAAACCATTCACGGATATTGACAAATATGAATGATGACG
>OZ038488.1:122740723-122758223 GCA_964036315.1 Acanthosepion esculentum | reverse complement strand
TACATACATATATATATATATATATATATATATATATATATATATATATATATATATATATATATATATATATGTATATTTGTGTATTTAGGCAGCAATCCTTCTTTCATGCACATTTAATTAGAAACGACTGACTGTTCGAATGTTCTTTTTATCAGAGCGCTTTCGGCTATACATTTAGCCATTTTCAAGGATTATATTTCTAATTCTAACAGTTGAAATATAATCCTTGAAAATGGCTAGATGTATAGCCGAAAGCGCTCTGATAAAAAGAACATTCGAACAGTTTCTATATAATTTATCATCTGAAAAGAAAAACATTATTAGATCGCACGAGAAATTATATAAAAAACTAAATAAAAACACCTTGTCAGTCGTTTTTAATGAAATATGCATACACACACACACACACAAACACACACATACACACACACACACACACATACACACACACACACACACACACACACACATATATATATATATATATAACATTGAAGTCCACACCCAGAGGTGATATGATTAATGCAATCGGCAGGTCATGTGCGTTGTGTCGGTGCTCGTCTATTTATATATAAATGTCAGTGATGCATTGTGGGCAGTCTGTTGTATTATTCTAACGGTTGTTTTGGTAGGCAGCAACGGATGTGTTTTGAATTATGGTAGGAATAATTGTGGATCCGAATGCAGTTAAACAGAAGCGCCTGTAACGTTTTTTCAATAATAATAATTATAATAATATGGGATAATTATCTAGAAAAATTGACCATATTGTAGCAGGTTACAGAGTGTCAGCGCCAAATGAATATGCAACTCGACCTGATAGAATGGGCCAATATCTTCACTCGAAAATCTGCAAATTTTACGGGAAGGAAACTTTAAGAGACTGTTATGAACATCACCCAGACCTCGATTACAGAGATATGACCTGTAACATCTTATGGGACTTTACAATGCACACGGACAGTACAATCAAATTTAATCGCCCAGACATTGGGATCAAAGACCACAAGGAGAGAATGTTCTTTATTACTGATAGGACAGCCCCTACAGATTATCTTGGAAGATGTTCGAAAAAACTCTAAAATACAATTAACTTGAAATGAAAATCTGAAAAATGTGGCACATGAGGATATCAATAATATCAGTTGTAGTTGGAGCCCTCGGATTGACTGGAAGAAGTTCTGGTAGACTCATTGTAGGAATTACTGTTAGGCCATGGCGTAAAGAAATATAAACAAAATCGTACTCACAATACAGCTCACACATTACGAAGGGCTTTATCCATGTAAAATATCCGAGATTTTTTTTCTTTTTTATAAAAATGATCAGTTTAAATGCCAAGAAGCCATTTCTGACCTTAGGTCTCTGGTTGGGTCCCGGAAGGAAATGTGTATACAACAAAAATCAAATAGTAATAATAATCTATACTTATGTCGTAACTGAAAGACTTTATAGTACTGCGGAGACTCTTCAACTCATTTTCGTCTTTGGCAAAGTGTTTGAGATCATCCATATTGTGTAGATTATTAAATATTTGCTTGTTTATTTTGTATCCAAAGGCTATACAATTTAGTTCATACGAAAGCTGTTGAATATATGACATTATTTCCTTCTGTCATCTTTTTCCAGCGTTTGCAGTGCAGCGTTATACGTTTGCACAGAAGATTTATTGGACTCTCGCATATGTATTTTTAGGAACCAGTCTCTTTCTGTGGGAAATATTCTGCTGAATATTAAATATTTTCGCTTCAATGATTTCAACTCTTATTGACAAGAAATTCTGCCCTAATGTCGTTTGGTTAATCTTCAGTTATATAAGCTGAATAACTATTTGTTATACAGCAACCTGTGAACGAAGTATTTACCCTAAAGTAGCACTTCAAATAATCAATACGATCCTTACACATGTGTATATAGACATGCAAACATACACCTATATATTTAGGTTTTTTGCAGTGTTGATTTTACTGGTGTGTTGTTATTTACGAGTTCAAATGCCACTTAAGGAACTCTGCTGCTGATCAAACCAAACTCATTAATAATTTCATCGATTACACTATTGCATGTCTACCTATTACGTAACACCTATCGGACCACGGCTCCATCAGAACTTATTTAAACACACACAAAATAACAACAGACTACCTGCGAATCATACCAGTAGAAGATACAAACATAATAAATTCATTCATATGTAAAAATAATGGAAGCCCTAATAATAAAAAAGAAAATGCTAACATTGACTTTGACGTTGACATTGACTATGAACACGGCTACAATGTGCTGACCGTGTTTAGAAGACGAAACATTCCTTTTACTCTAGATATATACATAACACAACCTTCACATTCAGGTAAAAGTTAAATAAAATCATCCTTGGTGATGGATAAAAGTATAGCAGCTGAAAGCGCTCGGGCATGGTGTCAGTTTTTATACACTTTGTGTCCCAAAAAGAATACACTTGTACGAACATAAGAAAAATTAAATGAAAAGCTTAATCGTAATACCTTGTCAGCCGTCTTTAACGAAACACACACACACATATATATATATATATATGTGTGTGTGCGTGTGTGTACAAAGACATTATCGCTCTCGAGTCGAACTCGACGTATGAGGGTCAAACAGATCAGTTCCCAGAAACTGAAAGCCCGACAGCCACACATGATTTGATTATAGTGGTGAAGGCCTTGTGCATGGCCATCCACACTTTTTGGAGGGACGAATACAGGGACCTGGTTCAACGAATGCCACAAGGTCCCCAAACGACCCTCCGCAGGTTTTGAATTCAGAGTTCTCCTTCTCCTAGACCAGTTGTCATCCAAGGCTATAGAACCCAGTCTGTCCTGCTATTTACCCATAGTTGGAGGGAGAAGATGAGGATTCACACCTTTCCCAAGGGTATTAGCACGTAAGTGAATGTAATGGAATCGACTGGGATTCGAACTCGGCTCTCCGATTCCTCAACCCAAGCCGTTATCCATTACTCCACCGTGCCTTCCACAAAGACATATTTTATGCTTAAAAGCGGAATTCAATTGTTCCGAAAAGTTCCGCTGGAAATGTGAAAAAAATGCGGAAACGAAAGTCTAAAATGCAAAATAAAATACAGTCAAAATTAAAATTATAAAAGGAGAATTAAATAAGGTGATGTAAAAAAAGAAAAAAATGTATTATCATTTTTACTACTGCCTCGTTCCGAAATAGTTGTACTAAAAAAAAGATTTCATGTTGTTCCAAAATAAATGTTCCAGTAGATAAAAAAACACCCAAAAGAACAAAAAATATCATTTATTCCCATACTCAACAGTAAATGAGTAATATTAGTGAATTGTCATATAAATAAGTGTGAAAGATATCGAAACTGATATACATAAAAAGTTAAATTAATAATAAAAATAACTGGGGAAGGTTTACTTTAACAAAAGCAGTTTTTGTTGCAACTCGTCAGAAATAGAAATGGATACTTCAAGTTTTCCTTCTCTTTCAAGCTTCTCTTTAGACATGTGCCGGAGTTTATAGTTGTTATCGCCGTCAACTAAAATAACTTGTTCCATTGCTAACTGCAAACTTAGAAAAGTATTGTTAAGCTTCGACTTCTGAAGTTTATTGAAGCTTTCTTCCACTGCTTCAATGAGCTGTTCAACATTATTTGGAGCTTGCTGGTGCTGAATTGATTGAATTGCATTAAAATAACCCAGATCAAGGACATTGAGATCAGGACTATTTGGAGGCTGGCAAACTAATTTTAATTAGCAAACCCAGACGTTCTGCAGCTACGTTTAATTCATCTGCAACCTGTTTTATTGCACCACGCTTCAGGACACGATCTGTGGATATTTCCAGCAGTGCTTGCAAAAGAGCACTACGTTCATTATCTGTCAATTCGTACTTCTTGCAATTTCGTTTAGCATTTCTGCCAATTGGCTTCTCTTCTCCCATCATAATGTCTTGCTAGTGGGTGATTTGAAAAAAATACAATTTTAATGTGGTCAAAAAGTGATATAATTTACGCTTCTACCTGAATCAGCTAATATAAATATTTGAGGAACATCAATGCTAACCTGTTAATGTAAACGGCAAACAATTCGATTAAGAATTAGTATACTCCACATGAGATTTCCGGCTATGGAACAACTATTTTGGAACAGAGGGAGTATTATTATAATTATAATTATTTAATGACTAATATTGAAAAGATTTTGATCGTGTTGCATATTTTGTTTATTATGCTTTGTCGATTGTTTATTCATTTTTGACTAGCATGTCTTTCATCTTAATTTTGTTTCATTTAAGATTGTATTATTATTAATAGTCATATTAGTTTGTATTTTTGTTTGATGAAGCATTATCATGCATTATTTAATTTGAATCGAATTTCTTTTGTTTTAAATTCAGTTGTTTCAATGACACTAGCAATAATGTTAGTGATATTACGCTCATGTTTATTAAATATAGCATTGTCAACATTTATTCAAATTTGACTGGTATTTTTTATATACTATTTGCGATTACTACTTATTGGGCGTATGAAACTGTCACTCTGCTGTCATTAGAAATAATTAATTGCTGTAAGTATATTTGACTTTCATTTAATCTGAAGAAATCGACATTTGATATTGTTCTTTTGAAAATATGTTATTATTATTACTATTATTATTAATGATAAATCCTTTGATATACATCAATCATTATTCTCATGCGTCTGATGTTAATCGACTGGATGTGTTAACACATACATTCTTTTGTCTTCGTGAAGCTAAAGTAATTATTTCGTTTAGTACCACAGATTAGCTTGTCTGTTTCCTGACATTGGTTGGGCATAGACCCTGGGGAATAGCCATCTACCCATCTGTTCAATGAGGTGGGGGTTACTTGGGCAGCTTGGGCTGAGTTTTAATCCGCCCTTTTTTCAGGTTTAAAAGAGCATTATTAAATCAAGATAAACTTTGGAGTCGCGTCAAGATTATGTGGAAACAGCTTTAATCTGAAAGCCTTTAAGTAAACGGGCTTATTCGTCCTGGCTATCTACAACTGGACCGACCTGAGCAGTTATGCACTGCTTTTATCAAAACCTGTCACCATATTGGGTATACTATGCTGCGATACATGTGTCTTGAATACTGAGATACACGTGTCTTGAATACTGAGATACATGTGTCTTAAATACTGAGATACATGTGTCTTGAATACTGAGATACATGTGTCTTGAATACTGAGATACACGTGTCTTGAATACTGAGATACACGTGTCTTAAATACTGAGATACATGTGTCTTGAATACTGAGATACACGAGTCTTGAATACTGAGATACACGTGTCTTGAATACTGAGATACATGTGTCTTGAATACTGAGATACACGTGTCTTGAATACTGAGATACATGTGTCTTAAATACTGAGATACATGTGTCTTGAATACTGAGATACATGTGTCTTGAATACTGAGATACACGTGTCTTGAATACTGAGATACACGTGTCTTAAATACTGAGATACATGTGTCTTGAATACTGAGATACACGTGTCTTGAATACTGAGATACACGTGTCTTAAATACTGAGATACATGTGTCTTGAATACTGAGATACACGAGTCTTGAATACTGAGATACACGTGTCTTGAATACTGAGATACATGTGTCTTAAATACTGAGATACATGTGTCTTGAATGCTGCGATACATGTGTCCTGAATACTGAGATACGCGTGTCTTGAATACTGCGATACACGTGTCTTGCATACTGAGATACACGGGTCTTGAATACTGAGATACATGTGTCTTGAATGCTGCGATACATGTGTCCTGAATACTGAGATACGCGTGTCTTGAATACTGAGATACGCGTGTCTTAAATACTGAGATACATGTGTCTTGAATACTGCGATACACGTGTCTTGAATACTGAGATACACGTGTCTTGAATACTGAGATACACGTGTTTTAAATACTGAGATACATGTGTCTTGAATACTGCGATACACGTGTCTTGAATACTGAGATACACGTGCCTTGAATACTGCGATACACGTGTCTTGAATACTGAGATACACGTGTCTTGAATACTGAGATACACGTGTCTTGAATACTGAGATACACGTGTCTTAAATACTGAGATACATGTGTCTTGAATACTGCGATACACGTGTCTTGAATACTGAGATACATGTGTCTTGAATACTGAGATACACGTGTCTTGAATACTGAGATACATGTGTCTTGAATACCTTGACACATGTGTCTTGAATACCGAGATACATGTGTCTTGAATGCCGAGATACATGTGTCTTGAATACCGTGACACATGTGTCTTGAATGCCGAGATATATGTGTCTTGAATACCGTGACATATGTGTCTAGAATGCCCTTATCAAATTAAGTATGATCGTTATAGTTCGCCTTTGTATATTTGGAACCCAGCATCCATTTTGGCATACGACTTCCTCAATCAATGATAATAATGAAGTGGCAGATAGGAATTCATTAATATCACTTCTACTGCCATAGTGAAATTTTATCTTTTCATATAATTTAAATAAGAAACTATGAACAATGAGTAACGTGAAGAGCAAGATGGAGTAAGAAGAATCAGCGCTCAAAAAAGAAAACAGGAAAATGTCTGAAGAAGAAGGAGAGGAGTAGAAAATAAACGAACAAAAAAAACCAAAGAAAAATGTCATCACAATAAATCAAGAGAAACAACAATCAAAATATAACCCCACGAATAGTGTTTCTCTACATCAGCTTTTTTCTGATTTATCGTTATCTAATTACCATTAAGAGTCTTTTTACTTATCTGTGTATTCCATCAACACTTACAAGTGGCACAATTTTCTAAACGGCATTTGATGTAAGCAATCATGTTCAACTTGTTAGTGTCGAATCCTAGACTCGCTGCCTATCAACGCATTTCTAACAATAATTGTCGTTCTTCTTAATCTTGTCATTTCATCGTTCGATTAAACAGATTTAGCTTGAAAGGTCTTTTTGTCTGATAATGTTGCAGACCATTTGCAATTGGTTCATTCTGTCATCTTTGTCGACATTGCTGCTGCCGTTTAAATATTGCATGGCTTCAAAGATTCTCTACATATTCTCCAAATTTACATTGTACGAATCGATACTCCTATCAATATTATTGGCTGGAATTTAAAAAATCGAAATTGAGTTGAAATCAGGTTACAGTTACAAAGGTTTATAAATTCTCAAGACAGTAAAAAGGGAGACAAGACTTTGATGTCCACTTGAAAATCGCTTGGCTTGTTTGATATCACACTCCTATTGGTCAATTGTAACCTTACATATACAAATTTTATATCAATTAAAATTGACATGATAGCAATCAGTTGTACGAGCTTATTAGCGGCGACGAAAAATCGTGTTTTGAAATGTGAAACAAAAAACAACAAACAGAAAAATAAAACAAGATGAAAAAATAGCGTAGGTGTTTTCCCACCAGATATGTCGAATATTTTATGTTTAAAAGCATCTTCATTTTTTTCCATTTGAGTTTCAACTTTCAGTATCACATTTTATAACTGCTGTATAAGACGGCTTCATATTTTCGGGGTGAATTTTAAAGTTGCCTTTTACGCCGACAAATACGGTATATTTTGTGAAAATATTATTATTATTATTATTACTTCTTTGTGTCATGTCCCTTCAGAGCATAGTCTCTCCATCATTTTACTATCTTTTGTAGTTCTTAGTAAGGTTTCTCTTTTCACTTCCCTCCCAATCTCTGTTCTAGCATCCATTTACACAAGCGCGTTAAGGAGGTTACTCGATTTTTTTGCTCTGTTAATTTTGCCTTCAATATGCTCTGAGAGTGTCAAATTCTCCAAGCACTGTTTCCTTATTTGAAATATGTATAACAGTCCATCTATTTTCCATTTTGCATAAAACTTCCTCGTTACTTACATGCTCCGTTCATTGTATTCTCGGCAGCCTTCTCTAAGACTAGCGACCTGGGTAAGACGTTAAACTGCATCCACGTCCTGGGTAAGACGTTAAACTACGTCCAGCAGCAAGGCCTCTGATCAGGAGGTTTTGATGAGTATGGAACCCCCTCTTAATTGCTGGTGTTCCCAGGTCCACCCTGACCCGGGGTAGTAGCCCCTGAGAGGGTCCCAGCTATGGGCAAATAGTTAACTATTACCAGCAATACTTTTTTGAAACAAATTATTACAAGCAATACAATTTTGAAGGAAAGATATTACCAGAAACAGATTTTTGATAAAACAAAATGTTACCAGCAATAAAAATTTTGTCAGCATTAAAAAACCCATAGTGGTTGATATGTCGTAAAACAAAATAAACTAAACAATCTCTAAGACTAAATTTCTGCTGTGTCAAGTCTCGACTTAATCTGTGAGGAGATTGTCCAACATTCACTGCCATATAAGATGACTTATATTTCATAGCAGTTCACTTTTCTTTGTTTATAACGAAATTATCTTGTTTCTTTATAGTTTGCATAGCTTTTGAAAGGCGTCTTTCGCTATCACAACGCGTCTTCAGATTACAATGACGTACTTTTCGTTCTCTGTTAAAACTCTTCCCAGCTGAATTATCTAGTGGAAAAATTCGCTGTTTTTTGTTATTTCTCATATGTTTAGTCCCTTGTATGCTCAGCATCCTTCTGCAGAACTACATTTCTGCTGTTTCAAGTCACTGCTTCATTTGTGAGGAGATTGTCCAGCATTCGCTGCTATATAGGAGGACCGATATTACAGAAAAGTTCAGTAGTCTCATCTTTCTTTCTCGGAATTCAAAATTCGAACGGGTAATCAAGTTGATTTTATTTTAATTGTGGGACTTTCCTACCAATAATCTTATTGTCTTGAGTAAAACTAAAATACAATATGCTGCGAATATTTTTCATTTTTCTTATTTAATTAATAATTTCGCTAGTTAGGATTTTGGGCATTTACCATTTTTAAAGGAAATTTGAGATGTAAGAGCGGCGAAGCGAGTTTGAATTTTGAATTAACTTTTTCAAGATCAGCTTTCACCCTTAGAACATTAATCAACCATGACCATTCTACTTTTGTAGATCGTGGAAAAATATTGTCTTATTGGCAGACAAAAATATTTGATTAAGAGAAGTTTTCGTTAGAATTTTTTTCGTTAAACTTTCTTTTCAGAAAATACCCTCCCGATAACTATCTAACTTTGGCAATAAGGACACAAAGCTGTTACTCCTTTTTGGAATTTGACAGATGACATTAATAGTAGGCTCATAAATAGTTAGTTTAATCGATAGTTTTCATTTGATGCACATTTCTACACCAAAATGGTATTTTCAAAATTCTGAGTCTTTTTCCAAATTGTTTCTTTATTCGGACGAGTATCATCATCTTTGTTGTTTTCATTCTTTGCGATCTAAGCAAGAAACACACAGAAAAGTTTGACTATTTAATCACCGTTCTGATCTCAAAACAGATTTGGAAACAAAGGCGATATTTTTCTTAAACCACGTCCAAGTTATTAATCTTCCAGCAATCAATTTATGCTTTCACAGGTGATAATTTTGATTTTGAAATTCATTTTATTCAAAACTGATTCTCGTCGAAACGCTTCGACGCATGCGGGTTTTCATCAGATTTAATTATAACCTGTATTATCATATGCATTAGACGTTTCTATAATATACCAGCGATATCACAAGTCACTCATCCTGTGAATCTGACGCAATTTGCCAATTCACCGCAGCCATTCTGACCCCCATGTCATGAGCAAAATCTCTGCGGACACTGGTGAAAGACAACATCATCGGCATTACCAAGGTTCAACGACTCTCCTTCATAGTTTTTCGTCTTCGAAGCGTTATAGGAGCCAATCAAATTCCAAGGATTTTGAGCTTAGTCATACGAAAATGAACGGATTTTGTGAAAGCCTTTTATTGATTTGTTGTCGGAAAGCTTACCTCTTTTCTGTTGTGGACAGCTCGTCCGGAGCCATATCTTACTTTTGACCTCAGGAGCAAGTAGCAATTACCAGACCGCTTCATTTATTCGTGCTTACAATGATGGCCTAAGTTTCAAAGTTCAGGTAATTATTCATGTAAAATAACTTGCATCAAAGAAAAAGAATTGGCCACATTCCTAACATTTAGATATTTTTAGTTTTGTACATTGCTTTTATACGATATAGTGTTGAAAAATTCTAAACTTGAAATTAAAAAAAAATCATTAAAAAATAAAATAAATAATTTCAAATTTAGTTAGATATTACTAAGTGGGTCGGGCAAGTGTAGGTAGGCTTAGCAGAAAGGTACACAGTGAGGAGTGATTTTAATAGATTAATATTTTCCGAACGTGTCAATCTTATTGGTTCTCTTAAGTCGTGATAAGAAAGATACGAGGCAGAAATTACAGGGCATTGCAAGTATTCGAAGTCAACAAGCATCTTGGACCCCAATTCCTTTGTGAGGCAAGCCAACGTGTTACTACCAATTCTAAGAATTAACAGGTATTCTTCCGATCATCTCCCTGTCTTTCTCACTTCCCCTTAAAAGCGATGTTACAACTTTAATACTATAAATCGAAAGAAAAGAAAATTGCCCGTCGTTAATGCAGTCTATGATTTAGCTTTGAGGTGTAAACAACTGAATCCAGAGACGACAGGAAACACAACATTAGATATTCGTAGGTGGGTCGTGCCAAGTGTATGGTTATTTACAAGGCTTAGCAGAATACTTATAAATTGCGTAACACCCAATGAGGATAGACTTCAGAAGATTAATGGATTGTTAATGCCTGCTCTTAATTCTGGCGATTTATTGGTATTAAGCATCAATAAGGTAAGGCACAAGGCAGGGATTACAAAGTACTAGTTACAATGATGATGTCAAGTATTATTCCTTTTTTATATAAATTAAAATGGCGAATATAACGGGAAAAAACTATGCAGAATGTATAACTGATCTGGGTGTCACGCAATCCATATGTACTCTGCTAATATATGAAAAACAACAAAAACCAAAACAAAAAAGAAGACAAAATAACATAAGACCTTTTTCCCAACAAATATGTGTACATCTTTATGTTTAAAAACTTAATTTTCTTTCCTGGAGTTTCATCTTTCAGTATCACATTTTTTTATCTGATGTATAGATATTTTGGGAGTGATTTTTAAGATTAGAAAGTCGCCTTGTACGCTGACAAAGACGGCATATTTTATGAAAATATTATTATTACTTCTTCTTTGTGCCGTTTCCCTTCAAAACGTAGTCTCTCCGGAACTTACTATCTTTTATAGTTCTTAGTAAGTTTTCTCTTTTCATTGATTACGTGTATATGATGAGATGAGATTAGGAAATCTTTTAATCAAATCGAATATCTATTGCAGCCAGTTAGACCAAATATAAAGAAGAAACGAAAAGCATTCGGAATTATTTAAGAGACTTGGCGTCATATTTAATCAGGGTCGTTTGACCACAGGTTTTTTTCATTTGCTAGGCTTTGAATAAAACTTACCCGTGACTTTTTCATTTAGCTGCATTTTTTAATGTTAAGGGGTCTCCCCTTTTTACACAAATGGACTCACCCAAGGTATACATATACTACTACCAGTGAATACCCGAGCAGTCCCTAATAGAGGAGGGTAGCACAAGAGTCACAGTTAGCGACCACGTAGACGCAGTACGTAGTCATACCGCGATACTTCAATACCAAGACTGTATATATATTATTGCTACTAACCCGCTTTCCTGGATCTACTAACCCGTATTACCAGTTTGTATTATTACGTTAATACATTTATTTTCCTTATCCATCCCTGGCGTTTGTTATTCATTGATATCGGATTCATCCCGGAATCCACAACAAATTCGAACTCACACTGGAAGGAAATCGAAACAAAAGTCTCCCTCGTTGTCCACAAAAAAATGGCGACGAGGAATTCGAACGAACTCACACGGGAAGCAAATCGAAACAAAAGTCTCCCTCGTTGTCCACAACATTTAATTTCCGTTAATTTAATCTAAAATAAGAGTTGCCGTGAAAATTTCAATGTTTTCCTATTTGATTTATTTGACGAATGATAATTTTGAAACTAACGTTTAAATAAGGTCCTTGCCAGTTATCCGACTATACAATACTCGTGGAAATTGCATCGTTAAATATTTGAGCTAAGCACCTTTAACAAAATATTACAATGACAATGATCGCTATAAATTTAGGTCATTATTTAAAGAAGTGAAAAAAGCACAAATGAAAAGACTCGTATTAGAAAAAAGGTTTTCTATTTCACTGAATCAGACATTACACGCTTGAGATCATTATCACCTCTTTATATATTCTTTTTATTATTATTATTCGATATGTTTTCTTTTCCTCTTATCATTTTCGAAGATATCTCAGGCACGCTATTTATGTGAAGCATCTCCGATAAATCTTTTCTTTCCATTTTTCCTCGCATTCAAAACGGAATGGTCAATCATTTATCTGAGGCAGTGGCAGGGCGTAACGCACATCTAAGTAACTAATTAACAGATGAAGAGACAGAATTATAATATGATGAGAACAAGTTTAATACCTTGAGAAGATGAAGAAGGCGATGCGAGTCATTTTTTCTCTATTTCTTTCTTAAAGATTCGTGAAAATAACGGCTGAAAACAGTAAATATGTGTTTCAATAAATTAATGTAGACAATGTGTCGAACTTTACTTTATGATTGATCTTCGCAATGCCTTAATAATAAGACCCTGTGCCTATTAATTAAATATACATATATATATATATTCGCAAGTATGTATATAGATATAAATTACTATAAAGTATATAATAACGACGGTAAATTTATGTATATTCTTATTTATTTATATTATCACAACACATATAAACGCGGGCGTACACACACACGCACATTCAAGTGTATATATATATCTATAAATATATGTGACATGAACCTGGTTGAAACTGAAGATTTAATATTGATTTCTAAACTCACAATGTTTGCATGAAGATACGCTCTATGTTTGATATTGAACAATATCATTATATATATATATATATATATATATATATATATATATATATATATATATATATATATATGCGTGTGTTTTTGTGTATGTGTAGATACAAATAGTAAGAATAAAAGCTAAAGTTTGCTTAATATCGAAAAGAAACCGAGGACTCAGTGACAAAGTCGACAGAGCCTGAATAAAATATAATATTTTAAATACAATAATATCAGAATCTGCTACTCAGAGTTTCGGGCAATAAAGATCATCAAGATTATATAATCTGAATGATATAATACAGCTTTGCCAGCATGTACAGTGCTGTTCGATAAAAGTGACTCAGCTGATTTTTTTTTTACTTAAAATTTTTCGCCTGTTGTTTTTTTTGGGTCAAACTAATTTTTAATTTTACTAATATAAAGACCCCTTCCCGACCACCTAGTAAAAAAGTTTACGCACCCTAAGGTATTCTATGGATAATTATAATTATGGATATAAATGAGATTTAGGGAAAATAGTTTGTGCAAAAAAAGTGACTCACTTATTTCCTGCAACTAGTAATCAATAGAAACATTACCGAACAGCTTTAAATAAAGAATAATAGAGGTATAATTTATTTATAATAGGTAATATAGTTCGAAATATTTAATAATCTATGGGTCCTCCTTTATTTTAAATAATCTTTTCAACCCTTTTTGGCATTGACTTGATCAGGTTCTGGCATATCTCATCTCCAAGCATTGAATTCCATTCGGATATAAAATTCACAATCAAATCCTCTTTGTTGCTCAACTGCTTTTCTCGAGAGCCTGTACTTTATAATGCTCCATAAGTTTTCTATGGGGTTGAGGTCAGGAGATTGGGGCAGCCATGTCATAACATTCACCTGCTTCTCATCAAAGTATTCCTTCATCAATTTTGATTTGTGACAGGGAGCATTATCCTGCATAAAAATGAGCTTGGTGGTGTCGATTTGCACACTTTCAGCAGAAGGGAGCAGACAAGACTCTAAAATTCTCTTGTACTGATCGCTCCTGAGGGTCTTTTCAATAGGTTTTAAGAAACCAGTTCCATGAAAAGAAAAGCATCCCCAGAACATTATACTGAACGGATGCTTGACAGTACTTACTGCTAAATTCAAAGAGCTTTCAAAGCTTCTTCTTCGGATTTTAGATCACTTATCCTTTGAATTTAGCTCAACTTTCGTTTCATCGGAGAAGAGAACATTTAGTAAAAAAAATCAGGTGAGTCAGTTTTATCGAACAGCACTGTATGTTTTTAATTAAATAATTATTTTTAGGTCTACATGTTGCTGCAAGCTCGTTCCTCTCATTCAATAGCTGTTCACACAGTCGCTGTAGGATTAGTAATTTATCAGAGAGAGCTTTTCTAATTCCTTTATACGGTCTGTCTTTAGCCAGTATATTCCATGGGATAGTTAGTGCTTCTCTTCATGCTACTGATAACCTTCAAATATTAGCGAGAAAGAGCAGTGGTAATTTTGCATTTTCTATTACTCAGACTCATCTCATGGTTGTAGTAGCGTCTTTTCCATTCACCCTCAATGGCTCCTATGTAGTACTATATCCATCTCTATTCTGTACGTAGAGTAACATGTCTTTCTACAGAAACCTGATTGTGTCTGAAGACGGTAACATCGAATGAAAATGTAATCCAACCGTTAATGCATATCTGCGTACTACGTTCTGTATTAATAATTTTAGTTGTTTGTAAGTTGAGGTTGTTTTTTCTTACAGTTCTCAGTGTGTACCAGGGAGCGTAATTCCTTTGCCTTGGTGGCTTACACACAGAGCACTGTTTATTACTGTTTTACTGTTTACGTAGGTGTCTATATTTTGATGTTTTTTTCTTATGCGTTTCTTATTTTCCCTTTTTTTCGGTCATTTTTCCCTTAGCTTTTGATTTATTGGTTATATATATATATATATATATATATATATATATATATATATATATATATATATATATATATATATATATATGTGTGTGTGTGTGTGTGTGTGTGTGTATTTAGGCAGCAATCTTTCTTTCATGCCCATTCCATTGAATACGACAGACAAGGGGCTTTTATTTAGTTTTTTATAGAATTTTTCATGCGAACTTTTTTTTTTCTTTTCAGATGATAAATTATATAAAAATTTTTAACTGTTAAATAAGAAATAGTTTGTTGCATGTATGCTTTATAAAATTATTTCTTTTTTCAATTTTTTGTTTTTGGAAATTTTTGAAAAATGAAAGAGAGAGAGAGAGAGAGAGAGAGAGCAATAAATATCTGGATTGATGTCCAGGCGCGGTTAGTCAAATAAGAGTAATGTACCCAAAAGTATGATAAGATAGCCATCTCAGAGAAAATTTACTTTGGTACAACACCCGCCTCTGTACACATCCGAATACCTCGCTGCAGATTCCGTCTGTTTCCTTAGCCTTGTTGGTTCAAGTCAGTGCTGTGTTCTGCAAGCAGTACAGAATATAGTCAATGCGAATTACACAAGACTACTGGCACTACCGACATCTTCACATTTACAGGTCGAGTGATGAGTTAAGGTTAGTGACCGGCGTCTTGGATAAGAAATCGGACGACCGGGTTCCGTCGAGTTCGTTTTATTTACTTTCTTTGCGAATTCAATGAGAAATTTATGAATCTAATTCCTCAACCCCGGCTATGGGAAAAAAAAGAACCGTGCAATGTGTTCTCAAGTCGTATTTGGTACAGAACAATACTAAATTTTCGTACACGTCTAACGACTCTACATATTGTTTTGAACGAAAAAATAAAAGCATTCTTTCCTTTAAGGTAACCTTTCGGCCAACACATCAGAAGAAGCATCGTTGATGATCTAAAAGGAATGTTGACGTACATTGGAAAGTGACAAAAGCCTTGGAGGAAACGGGGGACTACGATTAAAATAATATTTATTATTAAAATGGGATAAAAAAAAACAAGCGGAAGAAAAATGACAAAATAATTCCCGTGAGTATAAATATATATAAATATATATATTATTTTTTCTATGCTTGCGGCCAAACATAGAAATGAATACAATATGGGAACCAGTAATAAGGAGTGCCAGACAAAAGTGATAATAACAAGAAAAATTGCAATATGAGCTCTGATAAAAACCTGTGGATACTCATACACAGATGTCCTCAAGGGCACATGGCACAGTGGATAAAGGCGTTGGTTAGATCCAGTGACACGACCCAAACAGTGGGAGTTCAATAAATTAAGGCGATGGAGAACTTGGTGATGGTAATTAACAGGAGATAACTGATAACTGACATCCATTAAACATGGCACGTGGAACTAGAACAGTCTACTCCAGATAATAAAGGATTCAGTTCGACATTCCAACAATCTCAAGAAGGTCGGATCGTACAACGGCTGAAACGTTGTAATAAACATGGCGACAAAGATGAAGACAATAGTCCGAATAATGTAAATAGAGTACATTTCAAGTAGTTGTTCCTAAAAAGGTTCTAATGTAGTGTAATGAATGTTGTGTTATCTATATTTAAATTCATTCAATAATGTTGATGAGTTAAGAATTCTTATTATTTTTCGCACAAATAATAGTTGGAATATTACATGTAAGTGTTTTTTTTTATATATACACGGATTGGCATAAGATTGGGTGTTGAAAACAAATACTGAATTTAGTATTAAAAATCCCGTAAAAACAGAAAAAAACGACACTAGCTAAAGTACCCTTTGTCTAATTTTAATGAAATTTGGCGCCACAATCGGCAGAGATAACGGTACAATACGGCCCTAAATTTATATTGTTTACGCTGTATCTCGGGAGAACACGCGTTTACATACAAGATTAGCAGTTTTAATGTTATAGAGTTTTAGTATTATATTTTTATGTAAAATTGTCCAATTGAAAAATTCTATTAAAAATAGAAACATATTTTGCTGGGAATGAAATCCTGATCTAAATTCTTTTTAGAAGTGCTTAGATATTTTTCTTCTTTGTAGATTAATAATAAACGTGAAATTATAGACTTAGATCTGCAATTTATACTCTAGAAGATACAGTCAGACACTAGAAAATAAATTTATTAATTGTACGTTTTTTTATTTTCTTCTGAAATTAATATTGTTATGGAAAATATTTCACGGAATTCTGACGGGAAATATATTTTTTAATTTAAGTAAATAACACTGCAGATATTTATCGATTTAAGCTTTTTTTTTGTTCCGTATCCTGATTGTTAGTCCAAACTAAGCTATAATGCTTGGAAGTTATTCTATATCCCAGTCTGAAAAATTATTGATACATCTAATTAGAAGTGTTTAATTAAATGTGAACAATTATTTTCTCAATACAAAAAGTCAGTAATTATCGTTTCTTTTGAAGTGCTGAAATTTAAATTTTGGACGATTCGATATTTCGTTCAATAAAATGGCCAAACTCGAATATTATCAACAGTAATGAGCGGGAAGCTTTTTTCTTGGCAAGACGCAGTTGCCAAAAATGGTTTCCCGATAATATTGTTGATAG
>OZ038488.1:122718223-122733223 GCA_964036315.1 Acanthosepion esculentum | reverse complement strand
TCTTAATGAAGAAGCAAACGAGTAAAAGTATTTTTATATATGTATATATATATATATATATTAATACATGTCTCATTAAATAATATAGATAAGCGTTGTCTATTAATGAAAAAATGCTGCCTAAATACACGCAATATATATATATATATATATATGTGTGTGTGTGTGTGTGTATGTATGTATGTATGTGTCCTCCGACTGGAATCGATCCTGTATCCTATAGGGAACCGTCATTTAGCCTGACGTGCCTTATCGATTGGGCGACAGAATCGGTCGGATAGCTAGGTCGATTTGACTGTTTTTATACTACAATCTTCACTGAATCTCTCACTTACATTCATATATGCTCAGTTCGTATTCAAATGTAAACAAATGGCATCACACATTATGAAATGGACAAAGTCCGATAGTTATTTTAACACATTTTTATAGGATACAGGTTCGATTCATATGAAAATTTTTCGGACATCAGGCGGGTAAATATTGTTAATACTGTTTATTATAAACAGAGCATTTACTTAAATATTTGTATCTTTACAAAGAATATATAAACATAAAAATGTCTTAAAATAATTTTCGGACTTTGTCCATTTCATGATGTATGACGTCATTTGTTTACATTTGGATACGTATTGAGCAGATATGAATGTACGTGAGATAATCATGGAAGATTTTAGTTTAAAAACAGTAATATATATACATATATATATATATATGTAGGCTTTGATATATGCATCGAGGTAGAGGACCACGTGGATAAATTCTGTACGATTATCCCACACTAACGCCACCTAGGATATCATTGTTCCTTTTATATTATCTATTAATCGCCATGAATTTTGGCAGAAATACTGAGTTGCTTTCCCTTGATTTTCTCCATTGTTTGAAATTTGTCATTGTTACTCGTGTCTATAAGGATTAACCCACCCCACTATTTACTGATTAGTTTGAGGGGTGGAGAAGAGAAAGAATAATACCTTTCACAAGAGCAATTATGTGAAATGAAACATTGGGTAGAAAGGTCATCAAGTAAGCGGGCATAATACTAATGTACCTTTGTTTCAGGAATGGCAGTCTAACGGGATGAATTAATTTCTGGACGAAAATGGTGAAGTTCAAATTTTGATCCACAAACATCAAAGACGAGCCAATGTTTTAATCAATGGCTGCCAAGAAAATTTAGTCAATGATTACACCAAATTTATCGTGGGTGAATACGGATTATGACTACCTCATACACACAACCAATTATCCTTTGCATATTAAAAAACCTTCCCTATTAAGGGCACCATTCGCTCTCTCAGGTACACGACTGCAAACGTGCACGAATGTGTTGTAGATTAAGCGTAACTCAATAACATATTTCTCTGGCAAATAAACGATTCCCAGCGTTCCACATTGGCACTTGCTATTGTCTCCGTCAGTAAGTCCCCCGTTGCTTTTGATGAGATTCTGTACAACGTGGCCGTCAAGGACCTGGTTTCCGCTGAAGTGTGTAAGACAAGGATGCGTCTTCTCGCCGGACTTATTTAACCTATACAGCGAGGCAATTCTGAAGGAATTAGAAATTCTACCAGGATTCCTTATTGTGTTCACAATCTTAACAGCATAAGATATGCAGATGACTCAGTGTTGATGGCAGTCACCAAAAGGAACCGGCAAGAAATCCCACAGAAATTATTGAAGGAAAGCGAGAAGAAAGGACTAAACATCAATTGTAAGAAGACAGAATCCGTGGCTGTTAGCAAAAGGAAGAGCCCAACATGCAAATTACAAATTGGGGATACTGAAATCAACAATTTAAATAACTGGGAAGTGTTTTAACAGGAGCCGGAAAGTGCCACACAGAAATCCGAAGGCATAGAGTAACAGTGTAAAATGCTTTCCCAAAAATAAGCGATGTATTAAGAAACGGAAAAATTTCGTTAGAAATAAAAAAATAAAAAAGAGTACGGATCTGTTATATAATGTTGGTCCTCCTATATGGCAGTGAATAATGGACAGCCTCCTCACAGATGACGAAGAGACTTGAAGCAACAGAAATGTTGGTCTACAGAAGGATGCTGCGAATCCCATCGGCTGGACATGGGAGCAACGACGAAGTTCTAGAGACAATAGAAATAAAAAGAGACACTTATACTTAACGTCAGAAAAAGACAGTTTCAATTTCTAGTCACATAATGAGAAAAGAGTGCTTGGCAAATGTGATAGCCACAAGACAGATCGAGAGCAAGAGAGATAGAGAAATAATCTCTTATTAATCGTATAGATTACAATATTTCTGGTAACATATTACAATGTTTATAATATATTTAAATTTTATAAGGTATTCTTCGATCCTTTGGCTTGTGTATTGGAAATCTTTTTCACGCTGTCACATGATAAAAATCTTCGCCCTGCACGTGATAACATCATCGCGTCTTTTGAATTTAAAAGGATTTTAACGTTTATTTAGTTTGTAAAAAAGTATCAGCTCGGATATCTTTGACTTTTATCTAAATTGGATTATCTACTTGGTTTTTATCTTATATTATTCATTGGATAATTACTGGACATGTCTGACACAAGGTCAGTAAAAAATGATCCGCCGGACAGGCTGGATAAACAACAGACTGGGAAGTTTAACAACACTCAGAAAAAGAGGCACTTGCCCACCCAGGATTTTACCAACAATGGATATTACCAACACTCTCCTGAAGAGGAGAAAAATGGCCAATTGCCTCCCTCAGAGGCTTCTATTACCGACCAAAGGCTGCTTAATAATGAGGCAACCATGACAGACCCCTTGCTTTCCGATGAGAAGGCATCCGCACCAGACCAGATAGCTACAAAAGAAGCAGTGACCGAAGATTTACCCTGTGGCTGGAAGACCCCACCCACATGTATTTTCAACTTACAAGAATTCCTGGAAAGGGCCGAGAGTTACGCCCATCTTATTAAAGATGGCGGCTTGTTGGTTGAGCCCCAGGAAGTTGACAAATACAAAGAAAGAACAGTCTCCGTGTTTGTGGTGGATAAGCGCCTACGTAAGGTATGTCGATCCACAAAGGATAACGTTTTGAAGTCTCTGACTTCCTTTGGATTTATGTCTCAACAGATCATCCGAGGTCTTAAACCCTTTATGTGGGACGTACTGCTGCCCACGTCCGACGACTGTATTTCGATGGTGAACAAGGAGTTGATCACAAAAGATCAGATCCTCCGCACCGAATACAAGGGCATGAGAAAGACCAGGGTGGCAGTTTTCGAAGTCCCAGCTCACGTCAAGGGAGAGGCGCTGGCTGCATATTTCCAGCAGTTTGACCAAATAATAAGTGTGTCCTCGGACCGCAAGTTAGGGGAATGGAGCTTCAACATCATGCTCACGGAGCAGGCCTTCGGATCCATTCCCTACTGTTTAGATATTGATGGAAGGGCCATACCCGTTATTGTGACTGGTAGAAAACCGACCTGCTGGAAGTGTGGCAAGCCTGGTCATCTGGCGCATTCCTGTCCTACCAAAGCGACCTCTGTAGTTAAGCCTGCCTCGGACAAAACCCCCTCTCAGCAACCCGCCGCTAAGCCAGCAATTGAAACTAGTGTCCCTCTCTCTAAGGAAAAGACAGGGGATTGGCAGGTAGTCGGCAAGAATAGAGGGAAGGGGCAAACATCATCCACTACTTCACATAGGGCTTGTGCGTCCACAGACATGGACACTCCCACCCCTCGCAGCCGTACGGGTGATACTTCGGTCACTGAACCATGGTCTGTCCTTTGATAAAATACAGGAGATAAAGAAGCTAAAGGCTCAGTTGAAGGAGCCAACAGCTGCAGCAACATCATCATCATCGACTCCGGCTTCACCAGCGCGAAAATCATTATCGACATCCTAATTAACAGACTCTTTGCGCCCCTCATCCTCTGCCCCATCTTCCCCGTCCAAGGTGAAAAAACACCCCAATGATTGTACGAGAGCTCTCTCTCTTTCTCTCCGGAAAAGCGGACTGAAAATCCCTTGATTGAGAGCAAAACGCCTGTAAAAAAAGAAAGCGTTACGCCAGGGAAGAGGCCGAGGAGTCCATCAAAAGAAGCCGGCGGGAAAAAGAGGAAAGCAAAGCTGGCCTATAACTCGGGGAAGAATGTGTGCCGCGTCACAGCAGATAGTGAGGAGAAGGCAAAGGACTTTGCCAAGAGAACTACCAAATTGAAAGTCCTCTTGGCCATGAAGAAATGCGGCGACAGGGATTTGGACGATCCCACAAACTTTCCGAAGGCGAAAATGGTCCTAACTGTCGTTCGCATCGGGACCGGATCGCAGCACGTCTGGGGTATGATCGAGGAGGCGAGAAAGAGCTTCCCGGCCTCATCTCAAGTCGTCATCACTAAGAACGATGAACTTATCAACCTGAAACAGTACTGTTGTGGGAGGGTCCCTGTTTTGGTTCACCCCTCCCTATACAGGGCATTAAAATTAACTTTTCCTTGGGATGTCGGCGGCTTGTCCCAAGACGGTACCATCAAGACTGCGATGGGCACTGGGTCGATGGGTGAAGCTGTTGGCATTCTCACCCCGACTATGTTTCAGGGCGATGCCCAACCTTAAGGTAAGTGTCTCGCAATGGCTTTATGGTTAGCAAGTTTGAATGGGCGAGGGCTGAGGTCGGAGTCTCGCAGAGCGAGGCTCGTGCGCGATCTTCAGCATCTCGGTGTGAATGTTTGTTGTTTACAGGAGACTCATCTTACTGCCAGCGACTATGAGGATATTCTGTCGAGGAGGTTTCACCTCTACTCAGCTTATTTTGATAGTCGTTCAAGAGGGGTTTCTTGATTGATCAGCAGGTCCCTGACGGCGTCGTGTTCCCTTGTGTTCGCGGATTCGGAGGGCAGGCTTTGTGTCCTGGACGTTACCATAAAGGGAAAGTCTCTTCGTCTCATCGGGTTTTATGCGCCCAACGACCAGGCGGAGCGGGTGTCCTTTTTTCGGCGGGTCGAGCCGTTTTTAGATACGACTCGGCAGGTAATTTTAGCGGGTGATTGGAACGCCGTCCTTGATCCCGAATTAGATCGTAGTGTGTTAAGATCGGGCTCTTACAATCCGGACGTGAAACCGTTTCGTGATTTTGTCGATGGATCTGATCTGGTCGATAAGTTTCGTAACGAACACTCCGGGCAGTTAGCGTGGACTTGGACAAATAGGGGCGGCCCGGGTTCGGTAGTTCGCACGAGCTACATCGACCGTGTTTTAGTTAGGAGAGTCGATGTAGGGCTCTTAGAGTGTCCAAGTTTTCATTCGATAGTTTACTCGGATCATCGGCTCGTCCGGGTGCGGGTAAACTTAGATAAGCCTAAACCCAGAATGACTGGTTACTGGAAATTCAACACGTCGTTGCTCGACGTGAAGGATTTCCGTGACCAGTTACTAGCAACCATACAGCGGGAATTGACGGGGAGTGTGCTTGGGAATAGGTGGTGGGGACACCTTAAGTCGGTCATCAGGTCGTTTGCAGCTGATTATAGTCGTCGGCTCAATAGAGATAGATTAACAGCGCAAATGGCAGCAGAATCTAGATTAGAGGATGCCATCCAGTCGGGAGATAGTGGGCAAGTAGCAGTAGCTAGGGCCGAGCTGGCCTCCTCGCTTATCAAGAAGGACCAGGCTCTGGAAGTTAGGGCTAGGTTGAAGAAAATATCTGCCGAGGCGACTAACATGGCTGCCGAACTGAGGAAAGAGGAGTTGCGCAGCGCGTCAGATCGCTACTTTCCGAGCGTCACATCGCCGGACGGACGACAGATTACTACAAACGAAGGCATCTGCGAGGCGTTTCGGTCTCATTTCCGCGACCTTTTCACCAGGGAGCTCGGACTGAGCCCCGCCAATTTCGACGCATATCTAGCCGACTTTCCGCGTCTCGAGACGGGGGAAGCGGATGTGTTCGAAGGGGCCGTCACCGAGGAGGAAATCTGGGAAGCGCTGAAGCAGGCCGGCCGAAACAAGACTCCTGGTATAGACGGTCTTCCCTACGAGGTGTACTTGAGGCTGTCGCCCGTTTTTGTTCCGCTGCTGGCACTGATGTTCAACCACTGGTTGAGGAATGGGAACATACCCCAACGCTTCACCAGGGGTGTCATCAAGTTGCTACGCAAGAACAAAAGCGGAGGGGATGGGTTAGATAATTTCCGCCCTTTGACTATGCTCAATGTAGAGTTGAAGATTTTGGCGAAGGTCTTGGCCAACCGTTTGCAGCTTGTCCTCGATAGTCTGATCGGTCCCGAACAGACATGCGCTGTGAGGGGCAGGATTATTCAGGACAACCTTCATATGGTTCGCCAGATCATGGAAAAAGTCGACGGTGAAGCCGCGCTGATCAATTTGGATCAGTCCAAGGCATTCGATAGGGTGGACCATCGTTTTCTCGAGGCTGTTCTCGCGTCTGCCGGTTTCGGGCCACAATTTCGTTCCTGGATCCGTCTCCTGTACAAGTCCCCGGGGGCACTGGTGGAAGTGAACGGGGTGAGGTCGGAGCCTTTCAACTTGTCACGATCCATTCGTCAGGGTTGTCCGCTCTCGCCTATGCTCTATGTCCTTGCGTTGGAGCCCTTCCTTCGCAAGCTAAAGGCGAATCCGGTCCTTCGCGGAATTTCATTACCTGGTGCCACCAAAGCGGCCAAGTATTCCGCCTATGCTGACGACGTGTCTGTTTTCGTAACGAACACTGCCGAGATTCACGAAGTCGGCAAAGAGATTTGCAGGTATGAGACTGTGGCAGGGGCCAAAATCAACCGCGAAAAGTCAGTTGGCTTGCGGTTGGCTGAGTGGGCGGGAGTTACTCTCCCCGGGCCCTTCAGCTGGACGGACGGGCCGGTGAAGATACTCGGTATCTGGTTCGGTCCCGGCCTTCTGCTGGACACAAATTGGTCGGAAGTTCGAAGGAAGGTCGACGAAGCAGTTCGTCTGTGGACTCGAAGGAATCTTTCCTTGAAAGGGAGGGCGGAAGTGTGCATTTCGCACATCTACCCGATTCTCCTTTACCGGCTTTCGATTCTTCCACTCCCGTCTACCGTACTAGTCAATTTTGTTAAAGAGCTTTTCGATTTCCTCTGGAGAGGAAAGGCTCACATGGTAAGTCGCGAGGTCTGCTGCCTCCATCCTGCTGAAGGCGGTCTGGGAATGCTAAGCGTCGAGACACGTCAGCATATGCTCCGCTTGAATTTCCTAGAACGGATGTGTACGCAAAACGACGGTGAAGGCGAATTCTGGAAGGAAGACGCCCGTCAATCTTTTCCGTCCCTTCAAAGTGTGCATTTAGACGAGGCGGAGGCGCACCGTTCACCTGAAGGTGAATGCCTCTTTTATAAGGAATGTAGAGACGCGCTGCGTTGCCTGTTAAAGGTTAAAGATCGCCTCTCCGATACACGGGATATGTCTCGGAAGGCTTTGTATCGGGTGGCAGTGAGGGGGATTGCCAAGGACAAGCTTCCGGGCAAGCTGGGCCTTACGAACAAGGAGTTTCGCTCCGTCTCGCCTTGGGCGCCCGGGTTGAAATGTCTCAACAACGACGAGGCATCACTAACCTGGCTGGTGCTGCGAGGGGCTCTCTGGGTCGGCAAAAAGCTCTGCGCAGCGGGTTTGGCGATTTCAGCCGAATGTGTTCGCTGTGGTGACCGGGAGGAGTCAATTGAACATGCCTTCTTCCACTGCGACGTTGTGCAAACTCTGTGCAGGCTGATTGAAGGCTACATGGTTCGCGTCTTGGACGGAAAGTTTTTTGTCCTGGAAGCCAGTTCCGTTTGTTCCAATGTGGTACCGTCAATGTCCAGGTATCAGCACTATGTGCTCCTGTGTCTGCTCGGCATTATGCGAATGGTGGTGTGGACGACTAGACAGAAGGAGTTCCACGCAGGTGAGAAATTTTCCTCTCTGCAACTGGTCTCATTCTTTAGGCATCAGCTTAAGGTTAAGATCAGGGCGGAGAGGGCGCGTCTCTCCTCGTGGAATTTCGGCAAAAGGTGGGTGAAAATTTCGCGCTTGGTGCGAGTGAGAGGTGCTGACCTAGAGTGGTTGTTGGACGCAACTTAAGCAAGAGGATTTGGGGCCTCGAACCGAAACATTAGTCATCCCAGCCTTTTAAGGTAAGATAGGACATTTTCATGTTCAGTTTTGGCCTCCTCAGGGCTAAATATTTTCCTTTCAACGTAGCTAGAGCATGCAAGTACATAAGTCCTGTTTTTTTTTTGTCTTCCTTTTTAGTTTCTTGTCTCCACCCCTCCCCACGTTTTAGGTGACAGATGTCTCTGTTCTCTGGAATTGTTCATCCCAGTTAATAGAGATTTCTGCCACATTTTTGGAAGGGTCCTACTACTAATATTGTTTTGTTTAGTTTCTTGTACATACATATTTTACATTGTATATAAACATTGGGCTTTTGATTTTTTCCCCATCCCTCGATGATTTTGTAAATAAAAATTCATGTTAGGGCTTTTCATCGAGAAAATGTGGTATTTTGGTGATTGTGTTGTGAAAGTAAATGTGTTGTTATGGTGAAAGGAAAATTGTAAGTACGAATGGGTCAACGAATGAGACTAGATAGTTTTCAGGTAGGACTAGAGAAGACCAGTCTTTTCCCCCCTCCCCATTTTAGCCCTTGTGGCCCATTTTGTATTTTAAAATGCAAATAAATAATAGCATGATTAGGCTACAAGATAATTGGCAAATGTTTGTTTAAAAAAAAAAAAAAAAAAGATTTTGACTAAAAATATTGACCCTGAAGATGAACAATGATGTTCGAAAGCGCTAGGTCATCGTATGGACAATACATATTTCGGAACTATTTTCAAATAAAAAGTCTCATTAGAGAATATGAGAAAATTCAAAAGAAAATATGCAAGACTATGTTGTCTTTAACATTCAATACTACATGTTTAAAAGAAAAGTTGCTGCCAAATTACACACACATATATATATATATGCGTCTCTGTGTGTGTGTGTGTGTGTGTGTGTGTGTGTGTGTGTGTGTCTGATTGAATAAATTACAAACATCATGTTTGATAATTTTTAATAAAATCCGTTCATACTCAAGAATAACCTTCCGTGTATTGGTTTGGTCTGTTTTGTTTTACGGCACATCAACCTCAATGGGTCATTTAATGCCGACAACTTTTTTTTTTCTTGGTAATATTTTTGTTTTGTCAAAAATCTATTTCTATTAATATTTTTCCTCAAAAAAGTATAGCTGTTAAGATTTTTTCAAAAACGTATAGATGGTAATATTATTTTTTCAAAAACGTATCGCTGGTAATATTAATTTTTCCAAAACGTACAGCTGGTAACATTATTTTTTCAAAAACCTATTATCAGAGTTGGACGTAGTTTATCGTCTTACCCATGACACGAATATAGTTTATTGTCATACCCAGGACGCTGATGTAGTTTATTGTCATACCCAGGACGCGGATGTACTCTGAGTGTTAATTATTTGCCCATAGCTGGGACCCTAACAGGTGCTACCACCCCGGGTCAGGGTGGGCCTGGGAACACCAGCAACTAAGAGGTGGTCCACGCTCCTCAAAACCTCCTGATCAGAGGCCTTGCTGTTGGACATAGTTTATCGTCTTACCCAGGACGCGGATGAAGTTTATCGTCATACCCAGGATGCGGATGTAGTTTATCGTCATACGCAGGACGACTTCCGTCTATTGATGTTGAAGGATGAGAGAAATGTGCTATAACTTTAAAAATTTCTTTTATTTTCATTTCCCAAGTACTTTCGATCTTCTACCCAGATCATCTTCAGGGGTGCACGTAGTACAAAACTATATGTTGTTCATTAGTATAAGTATTTATATAAAGATGTGCGTTGTTATTCATTACCGTAAATTTTCATTATGCTTTTAAATGCAAAACGATTGACAGTGTGCTGAGCGTTACATATAGAGCGGTTAAGTTCTTGTTCTCATACTTTTCTTCTTTTCTGTAAGTAAATCATATACAAATTGTCCAACTGTTTTGTATGTTTGCGCGCTTTCGGCTATACATCTAGCAGTTATCAACGATGATTCTATCTTTACTTTTAACTGAATGCATGTATTGAATCATGTATGTATATTGCTTTTTTTTAATTTTCCAAACAGGATCAGCACATTGTAGACCTGTTCAAAGTTGATATTATCGAGTGTTTTTTCTTCTTTTTTATTATTAATGAATCCTTTATTTTACATGGTGATGAGTCTATTATATAAATATTATCAACTAGTATATTCCGAATAGAAAAATGTTCCGGGTGGTTGGTCTTCGTGTGTATTTAAGTGTGACATAATTGAGCTATGCTTAGAGAATGGAAACACGTATATAAAAGAGGGATTGCTGCCCATATATATATATATATTTAAAGACATTTATATATATTATGTTTAACTTTCTTTTTATAGATACAAGTATTTAAGCAAAAAATATCTATAAAAAGAACGTTAAACATAATATATATAAATGTCTTTAAATAAATTGTCGGACTATGTCCAATTCTAATATATATATATATATATATATATATATATATATATATATAGCACATATGGTGCTGATGTTAATAAAGAAGTGCTCGATGTAATATAACAGAGCTATATATTATTAAATATACGTATTATAACTCACTTGTTTTTTTTTAATTTTTAACTTTAAATTTTAATTTTTAATATTTAATTATTATTAATAGTTATTTATAAGGCCAATTATTTCTATTTTTTTATTACTATTAAATATATATTTATGTTTCAATAAGAACAAATAATCTACCTTTATATAATTTTGAAAAAATTAAAACATTAATATATAATTTTTAAATATTCCTTTTTATACACATACATAAATTCCGCTTATTTTAATTGTAAAATATACTTTTTAAATTTTAAAATTTAAAAAAATCTGTAATCCCAGCATAAAATATAACTACGCCAATATTGTGATAATCAAATATATAATAATTCGAAATTTTAAGAGTCAATTCATACTGAGCACTCAGAACACGCACACACACACACACACACACACACACACACACACACACACACACACATATATATATATATATATATATATATATATATCAATGGCAACTCTGGGGTCGGGCTTGTCGGGCTGAGCCCGAGTAACTCAAAATTCATGTATATCCATTTCAAAGCAACAAAAATCGTTCGGAGTTTGTCGTTTTCATTCTTGACTTCAGCTGGAATCAAAATTAATTATTTTATCTCTGGGTCTAAAAATATTGACCCCAAAACATTTCGTTGATATTGTTCATAATAAAGGAGAAATAAAGAAAAAAAGAAAGAAAGAAATTAAGTAAAAAAAAAAATGAATAAAAACAAACGTGACTAGTCGAGGTACGTAGGTTTGAGTCCTATCAAATATGGAGACATACTTAATAGGCAATGTATTCCTTGCTTTAATTTTATAAATAATCAATTAAAAATCTCTACTGACTTGTATACCCTGTTTTTGAAAGAAGACATATTTTTTCAACTTATTGTTTTCAAATGTCCATTTTAAAAAATTTATTCCGTACAGTATATTTTTATATATTAATGTATCAATCGAAAAATGGGTAAATTATACTTAAAGTCGGTGAAAATTATAGAAAGTGGCAGCCTTAACTCGTCGAATGGAGAGTTGAGGAGTGTGACCGGGTTAGTGTTGAGAAAATAAGACACCAGTCAGTAGTACTGATAATAATCGTACACCAAATTAAACTAAAAATTCACTTACAGAGATATACATAAAACACTGACGCATAGACATATATGCAAACACACACTCGTGAGCGATACACACCTTATTTTACAAAATAATAACATATCTGGCTATTGTATTCTACGATGCCGAACGCTAAATAACAAAATGTCATTTTTTTTATTTCATGCACAGAGATTTTTAAAAATTATTAATTAGAGTAAAAGAATCATTTTAGCATTTAAATTATACCAATAGTATACTTTGTTAAAGATTGTAATGAGCCCTAAAAACATTGATGACCTAGAGTCGCCACTGATATATATATATATATATATATATATATATATATATATATATATATATATATATAAAAGGCTCAAAAACTAATATTCCATGGTTATAATTTATTACTTTGGAATCGTAATCACGATCCAATTCATCAGACCTACATTTTTAAATTATAATTTTACGTCAGCGAATCGGTAGTGATTTATGCATCTGAAAATAATTCATATTTATCTGTATATCACTCATTTAAACCGTTATTTAACTCCTCTCTTTAAAACTTCTCTCTGTTAAATTTTAATCCCCACCTTCACCTTTAGGCCTTTCCTGTTGTTCTTTCTTCTGTTACTCCTCTCTCTAGAGCTTTCATAAATTTCACTCTAACACTTGTTTACCACTCCCACACATACATTCTCGCAATTTTTTTTTTATACCCGGAGTTATATTTTCCGATTTCTTTTTGAATTTGTAGGTCTGATGAATTGGATTGTGATTACGATTCCAGTGTAGTAAATTATAACCATGGAATTTTAGTGTTTGAGCGTTTTTATTATATTCTGTCCTGGACATTGAGTTCTACCTGGATTCTATCCTCTTGAGTATTTATATCTATCTATCTATCTATCTATCTATCTATCTATATATATATATATATATATATATATATATATATATATATATATTGACCACTAATATTATTAATATGATCGACTCTCTCGTCGAATTCGAAATTATGAGGGTCAGGCAGATCAGTTCCTAGAAACTGAAAGCCCGACACCGACACATGAGATTTGATTATAGTGGTGAAGGCTTTGTGCAGGGCCATCCACACTTTTTGGGGGGACCAATACAGGGACTTGGTGCAGCGAATGCCACAAGGTCCCCAAACGACCCTCTGCAGGTTTTGAATTCAGAGTTGTCCTTCTCCTAGACCAGTTGCCATCCAAGGCTATAGAACCCAGTATGTCCTGCTATTTACCCATAGTTGGAGGGAGAAGAAGAGGATTCACACCTTTCCCAAGGGTATTAGCACGTAAGTAACTGGAATTCGAACTCGGCTCTCCGACTCCTCAATCCAAGCCTTTATCCATTACTCCACTCTCTCTCTCTCTCTCTCTCTCTGTGTGTGTGTGTGTGTGTGTGTGTGTGTGTGTTTATATATATATATATATATATATATATATATATATATATATATATATATATATATATATATATATGTATATATATATATATTTATATTAATCGACTATATATAGAAAGTAAATTCTGCTTTGTCTCTGTAAAACTGAGAGGGAAGAAATGCAGAGCGAAGCAGTTGTCTAAATATCAGCATACACTTTTTTGCTTTTTTTGCCCTAAGTCCACTGATTATTGGAGAATAAGTAATATCTACAGGGGAGGTCAATTTGATTCCTGCAATACTAAGGGTGGTGAAAGGTTCTCGGTAAGAAGTGTTCAAATAGATGATGGAAAACGTGCCACAGAAATATAAAAGCGCTTTGTCTTCGAAAAGATAAACAACGTATTATGGAACAGGAAACTTTCATTAGAGAAAAAGGAAGTGTTGAATTTTTATCTAATATGAATCGTCCTAAATATCTGTCTATATCTCTGAGATGAGGCATTATGATTACTTACATTATTTACATTATTAATGCTGTTATCCTCAAGTTCATTACCGTATTCACAACGTTTCACATGGCCCAGTGCATAAAGACGTTGGTTAGATCCAGTGACTAGACCCAAAGTGTTGTATGTTCAATACCAGTATGCACCAGTGGTGAACCAAACTTGGAGAGTTCAGTTTAAGGGAAATAACTGAGCCATCCGGAAGTGGCATGGCACGTGGAACTAGAACAATCTTCTCCGGTTTGAAATTCCAATCACCTTAAGTAGGCGAGAGCCTACAACGGCCGTAACGTTCTGATTGTGGAAAAGAAGATGAGGCTAACAGTCCGAATAATGTCAATAATTTAATAATGAATCGTGGAGAATTTAGGAAATGTGGTTCTATAGAAGGATACTGAGTATGTCATGCATGGCATATGTAAGCATTGAGGAAGATTTATGTGAAAATCAAACAAAAAGGCATAAGAGCCAAATGAAATTTCTGATACACATAATCAGTAAAGTAAAAAGACTTTCGAGAAATATCGATGAACCTACACAACGAGCTTGTGTAAGTAGATGGCAGGACATGGGTGGGGAGTTGTAGAAAGGAGGGGAACCTAACTAAGAACTACGAATTTAGGGACAGGAACTCGTCGTGTAAATTTATTTTTACCCATTCGACAGTATATCTGTAGAAATGGGCAGTATATTAAAAAATATAACCTTTTCAACAATTAGCGGACATCTTCGCAATGATGGAAAGAAGTGCCTCGGGGTTAATAAATCTGTTATTATGTAACATTGCATGCAAATGCACGAAAGTTGCTTTCTTATTAAAACGAGAAGTTTTCTAATTGACAACGTTTGGTGTTTATTGATGATTACTTTTCTATTTAAATTTTAAATTTTAATAAATGTTTCTGCTATGAAAAAGAAGTTAAAGATCAAATCAATATTTGGAAATATTTTTTGAAATTACAAAATGCAACGATTTGTATTTATAAAATATTTTTCTTGAATTTTCGTTTGATTTTATATGCCACCAATCTTAAGTATAATTGAACAAAAGATCCACATAATTGCAGGAGTGTTTTTCATAATATTCTAAAATATTAAATCTTTCATTCGACGCAAGTCATTTTTATCGAAAAATATCGAATTTGATTAATACATCAGTGGATATTCTTCACAAATATTTAAAATCCATTCAAAATCAAGTCTCATTCTACAGAATTTATTAAGCGGATAAAAACATGCAAGAAAAACGAAATTTCAGATAATTATTTCGCAAAGAAGTATAAATATAAGAAATTATTATAAATCACCATCAAATAAAAGAACAATGTTTTATTAAATGTTGAAAATTAGCTGCATTTCTCTATTATATTAAAATACAA